>JARHVA010003726.1:1312500-1350000 GCA_037957365.1 Torreya grandis | reverse complement strand
GTGTGTGTATATATATATATATATGTATGTATATATATATATGTATATATAAATGTATATATGTATATATATATATATGTATATATGTATATATATATGTGTGTGTATGTATATATATATGTATGTATATATATATATATATATGTATGTATATATATACATATATATGTATATATACATATATACATATATGTATGTATGTATATATGTATATATACATATATATGTACATACACACACACACACACACACACACACACACACACACACACACACAGAGTATGTATTACTAGCCATATATTCTTAGTTAAATATATACATAGTCAAAATCCCTCATACCCACAAATAATTTATCTATGTTTGAACACAAATGTATATATCCCTAATTAGTTCAAATTTTAAACAAAGTCCAAGACCCTGCCCAAATACCCTTTACATGAATAACCATACAATGAATTCATAGGGTTTAAAAATGAAAATGAATATAATATAGAATTACATAGAGCTATTTATCATGGAGAAAACCTACAACCCTACCCATTCCATTTGGGTTATTTGGGCTGGATTTAGGGTTCTATGGATGACCAAGCCATCCATAGAGCCCTACATACAACCCATTTTTAGATTTTTTATACTTTCAAAAATAAATGAAAACACATCAAACCATTTTCAATTCCCTTCCAAAAATCCATCAACATAACATAAAAAATTAAAGTATAAAACCAACTTATAAATGATGATAATGTCAGTAAATTTGAATCTATCTTCCTTCTTTATCTTAAATACTCATTCTTCTAGTTATGTTTGCTACACTCCCATAAATTATGTCCTCATAGTCATCCTTCTCCTATATTTTATTATTATCCATCAATTTATTGCCACCAAAATCACCATCTCACTCGATAGACAAAAATGACCAAAAGAATGCATGGAAAAAATAACCCAATAAAACTTATAATAAACTATAGTCTACCACCATTCCCATGCAGTCACCTTCAAAATCCCATAATAGTTTTGATATAATGACTTTTAACTCAAGTTAAACTAAAAATTAGAAACCCTAATCATCTCAAACTTTCCCAATAACCAATTGAATAAACATTATACAATACTAATTTTTTTCATGCCTTTTGATTTTATCAAAAATTACATTGACTTTCTATAAGCCATGAAAATTGACTAAACAACAAATCATTAAAATTATAATTCCAAACAATTTTGACAATAGACAAGTCAATATGGCATAGTGACTATATGAAAAGGTAATATACCGTATGACTTTAAAATACTATTGATTGTGTTACCAAGTCATCTAATGAATCAAACACCATGCATTCAACCTCAACTAGAAGTTAAATCTCTAGATTAAAACAAATAACCATAGAATTTATCAAAAACAATGATATCTACATAATAATTAAATAATAATATATCCAAAACAACTTTTCATAGTATTTCATTTATTGCATACACACTACTCATAAGTTAAAACATTAACTTAATGTTATCATTAATACCTAAAAAATAACTTAGAAATATTTTAATGTCTTTTAAAGGTTAATACAACTATTAAAATTGATAATAGTAACCTTATAAACATGAATTGTCACTTACAAAATGATTCAACTAAGTAATAGATTACATCTATTACTATAACAAGAAATCCAAAAAAGCACTATTCAAATAAACATTTATCCGTGAAAAATACAATGTTAAATCACATTAACATGATAGGTAAATATTTATCCAATCAATAACCAATAGCATCGACAATAACTAGATTAGTGAAATCACATAATCACATAAAATGATCATAGAACACAAAATATCATAACAATTTATCATAAAACATGATATTCTAATGTGGTTTGTGCATGTGTCTCTAGTTTTTCACTTTGTCATGCCCAACATCTCTATCTACACCATGATCTCCTATGATGCTCTCCCTCCATCATACTTTGAGGGATGGATCTATCCTACATCCACCTCACAATAATCAAGGTATTTAGCTTGATACATAATTATATCCATAAAATACTATTGTACAACTAACAAACATGATCATAATATATAGAATATAAAATTACATCTATCTCATAGCAAATCAATCATGTAAATTAAGTAACATATAAATATCACATAATCGACATATAAAATAAATCTTAATCCAATAGTTGTTAATAAACTAACAACCATAATAATCCATGGATCAAATAGGTTATTCAATTTAGATAGAAATTGGGATGTGACATCCTTCCCTCTAAAATTGGTCATCATCCTAATGACATTTATTCAAACACAAGTTTTGAATTTAAAACATTATTCAATGAAAAATAATATAATATTCAATAATAAATCAAGCAAACAAATGTAGAAATAGCCTATAAAACTCATCATAGTCCTCCCAAGTGGCACTGTCTTAAGAATATTGGTCCCACTAGACCTTGCACTATGATACTTCTCTATTACAAAAAATAAGTTTGTGAGTGTCAATTATTATAATTGGTTCTACCATGACCACCCTAGAATCTAGAACATATAAAGAATTCCAATCCAACATATGTGAAGGATCAACAACATGATTTTTAAGATAAGATACATGGAAGACATTCTATAAAAGATCTAGAGATGCTAAAAATATAAGCCTATATGCTATAGGATTCACCACCCCCATAACCTTGAAGGGTCCCACACGTCTCAATGAAAGTTTCATTGAATTTCCAAATTTAATTGAGCTTTTTTTAGTCTTAACCCATAGAGATAATTTATCATCTATAAAAAACTATCTTGATGTTCTCTTTAGATCAACATAACTCTTCTATTTATCATTGGCCTTGACTATCTTCTAATTGATTATCCTAACTTACTCTTCCATTTATGAAAGCATCTCATCTCTAAAGACTACCCTATCTTATAACCTATCCCAACTGATTGGGGTTTTACACCTCCTTATATATATTGCCTCAAATGGAACCATATTCAATGCTGATTGGTATAAATTATTATAATCAAACTCAACCAATAGAAGGTAATCTTGCCACTTGTATTAATGATACATGTAATACATATGAAGGAGATCTTTTAAAATCTAATTAACTCACTCTATCTATCCATCAGTTTATGGGTGATAAGTAGTGATAAAATTCAACTTTATTCCCATAGTTGAATTTAAATTCAACCAAAATATAGAATTCATTCTCAAATTTTGATCTAAAATGATCTTATCTATAAAACCATGCAATTGATACAACTCTTTCATGAATATTTTCACAAGCATAGGTAATCATCTGTCAAGTTTCCTAGTGTGAAATGGGATACCGTAGCTAGTTTGTCAACTATAACCAAGATCATATCATGTTAGTTTCATGATAATGATAACCCATAGAGGAAGTCCATGCTGATTACTTTCCACTCCCATTCTAGTATATCATGTGGATATAAAAATCTAGCTGGGTGCATATATTTAAATTTCACATGATAACATTTCAAACAAAAAGACACAAAATCCACTACATCTTTCTTGATTCCTTTCCAAAAATAGAGTGGTCTTATCTGAACCATAATGTTGGTTACACTTGGATGTCCTAAATATGGGGTATTGTGTAATTATTTTATCATTGTGCTCCTTATATTTTATCTATCAAGAAGATACATCATAATGTTGTACCTCAAAAGACCATCACTCTCTATCTTGAATCCTTTAAACCTAAGATTCTATGCATTTTAAGACAATGATTTATTAACTTGATCATATAATTAATCTCCTAGTAAGAAATTGATTACCTAATCTCAAAAAGTACTCTTGATAATATCCATGGATGTTATGTACCTTCTACATATTATAGAATTAGCTTCTCTATTCTGCTTGACTTTGATATAATTAATATCAAAATCATAATTAGATAAGAACTCTAATCATCATCTTTGATGAGCATTTAGGTTTAGTTGAGTGAAGATTTACTTGAGTCCCAAGCTATCTATCTTGAGCTCAAATGGTTTCCCTAATAGATAATGCCTCCAAACTTATAAGGAATGAATAATTGCCTCAAATTCCAATTCATGAGGGGAATAATTCACATCATATGGCTTTAGTTTCTTAGACTCATAGGCTACCACTAAACCATCATACATAAGGACTCCTCCAAGTCTATCCCTATATGCATTTGATGATTATTGAGAATTGACCATTAAGATAAGTAACTCTTAGTACTGGTGATGAAGGAAGCCTCCTTTTCATCTACTAAAAGGCTACCTCACACTTTTTGGACCAAAAAAACTCAAAATTTTCCACTGAAGATAGGTAACTGGATTAGCTATCTTAGATAAATTCAAAATGAATTTTTTTTAAAGATCACTAATCCCATGAAAATTCTTACCTCATGCACATTATTTGGCACTGATCATTCCATTATGGCTCTTATCTTTGCTTGATCCACTAAAATAACATCTACATAGATAATATGTCTCAAATACTACACTTTATTTTGGAAAAATACACACTTAGACAACCTAATATACAACCTATGCATTTACAAATGCTACATAACCAGTTCTAGATGCTACAAATGATCTTACTCATGCTTAGAATAAATGAGGATGTCATCTATAAAAACCAAAATAAAAGTGTGACTCATGTTTTTAGAGGTAATGAAAGTAAAGGTTTTGTGACTCAATAAATTACCTATAGTTTGCCACCATTCCCATGCAGTCACCTTCAAAATACCATAATGGTTTTGATAGAATTATGCTTATCTCAAGTCAAACTACAGATTATAAACCCTAATCATCTTGAACTTTCCCAATAACTATTTAAATAATCATTATGTAATCTTAAAAATTTTACATGCCTTTTGATTTTATCAAAACTTACATCAAATTCCCATATCCCATGAAAATTGACTAAATGACAAGTCATTAACATTATAATTCCATGAAATGTTTACAATTGACAAGCTAATAGAGCATAATGATTATATTGTAAGGAAATATGTCATATAACCTTAAAAGACTATTGAATATATTACCAAGTCATCCAATGAATCAAACACTATGCATTCGACCTCAAATTAAAGTTAAATATCTTGATTAAAATAAATAACAATAGACTTTATCAAACACAATGATATCTACATAATCATTAAATAATAATATTATCTAAAACTCCTTTGCATAGTATTTCATTTATTACCTAAACATTATTCATAATTAAAAACATGAACTTAATATTATCATGCCAAATTCATTTGTTAATACCTAAACAATAATGTATAACTTCTTTAGTATCTTTTACAGATTATAAATCGATAATAGTAACCTTATAAACATATATAGTAACTTACAAACCTATTCAACTAAGTAATATAATATGTCTATTAATACAACAAGAAATCCAAACAAGCACGGTTAAAACAAAAATTTAGCCATGAATAATATAACATTAATCACATTAAACATGATAAGTAAAAGTTTATCCAATCACTAACCAATAACATCAACAATAACTAGATTAATGAAATCACACAATCACATAAAATGATCATAGAACATAAAAGATCACAACAAATATTCATAATAGAAAAGAAAGCATACCACAAGTATTTAACTCAATTAATTTATAAAAAAACATGATATTCTAATGTGGTGTGTGTGTGGGTTTCTATTTTTTCACTAAGTCATCTCCAAATTACATATTATTAACTCAAGTCAAACTACAAATTATAAACCCTAATCATCTTGAACTTTCCCAATAACTATTTAAATAATCATTATACAATCTTTAAAATCTTGCATGCCATTTGACTTTATCAAAACTTACATCAACTTCCCATATCCCATGTAAATTGACTAAATGACAAGTCATTAACATTATAATTCCATAAAATATTTACAATTGACAATCCAATATAGCATAATGATTATATTGCAAGGAAATATGTCATATAACCTTAGAAGACTATTGACTATATTACTAGGTCATCCAATGAATCAAACAATATGCATTCAACCTCAAATTGAAGTTAAATCTCTTGATTAAAATAAATAACAATATACTTTATCAAACATAATGATATCTACATAATCATTAAATAATAATATTATCCAAAACACCTTTGCATAGTATTTATTTTATTACCTAAATCAATATGGGTAATGGAATGGAATTTGAGAGTCACTAAACCTTTACTTACATTACCTCTAAAAACATGAATTATATATATATATATATATATATATATATATATATATATATATATATATTCAAGGTTGTTCACTACTTGGTGCCATTGAATTATGTTTTCAAATAAATAAGTATAATAGTGTTCACTACAAAAATTAAATATGCATGAAAAAGTGTCATGTCTCAATGAATCTATATAAAATATTAATTTTAATAGTGTTATAAAAAAGCATAATGTCCCATTAGATATGTGCCAACTGATATATAATGTTATGCATCTATATGTTAAAATATGAGAACATGTATCTTAAATACATTTGTATGTGAAAACATGTACTTTTTATTCTTGTAAACCTTATATAATTAAATGGAATATGTACTCAAGTATATTTGATACTAAGTTCTTTAACTCATGTCTCTATAAATTGAGTGCATATGCATAGCATATGCCCCCACAACATGTTCTAATGTATAAATATATATCACATATGTAAACCAATCAGATTATCTGAACCATTATAAATCTATGGAGTCTATACTCTATTACCATAATATAATTTTCCTATTCATGAAGGCTTATGTCTCTATGACATGCCCACTAATATGCCCCCCTTTGAGATGAGGGGTTTAGTTTTGAAGTCACTCATCATAAAAAAGAGTTAATTATACCATGTCATTTATAAATAAGTAATCAATTAGAATCATGTCAACATGTGTAAAGTATATGATCATAATAATTTAATTTTCATCAATGCATGTATGTAACATATGTAATTTAAGGCATATAAGTGTCATGTTAAGATAAATACATCAATAAAGTACATAGTAATAATCATCACTAATACAATAATTGAATATGAATACATGGTAAATAAGTGTATGATATAGATCATGACACCACACATAAAGAGGGATGTGCATGATATGGATCATGGCTACCAAAAAACTCAAAAATATCAACAAACATAGTAGATAATCCTAGATTAATTCACTTATAAGAATGGAATATCATACATAAGGCCAAGGACCATAAACAAGGGACATAATTATGTCTGAATAAATAAGACCAAGGTCCACATATAAAGGACACAAATTTGTCAAAAAAATAAAGGCCAAGGAGTCATAATCAAGGGACATAACGATGTTACAAACAAATGATAAATTAATTTATTACACATAAGGCCAAGGGCCATACACAATAGAAAATAAAATAATCGTATAACATGCAAGAGTAACAACATTAATGAAGCATAAAACATGTAAAATTTAGTCTACACTATCCATGTATATGAATATCACATCATAGTAGAGCATTATATCAATATAACAATGTGTGAAATATGAGTAACTAGTAGGACATGTGTAATAAATATAGATAACTAAATATGGTAAAAGTTTATAAAAATATATAAATTTTAATAGTGTGACATGTGAAATAAGATACCCCCAATATTGGCATGGCCATTAGGTATAGGAGAGTCCAGCATTTATGTGTCCATATATGTATGGCTTGAATTTATCTCATATATCTTGAAATGTATGTGGGTATAGAAAATAATAGTATACCTACCAAACATGTGATAAATAAAAAATGTAAATAATGTAATCTAGAAATAATGCTATGCATAGGTCATAATTTTTTAATTTCAAATAATTTATATATTTTATTATTTTTGAATTATTTGATTTTTTTTATATTTTTGAATATTCTAAAAACATATGTATGCAGTTAAGAAGACACTCAATGGGATGTTGCCCTATAAGTTTCTCAATCAATCAATATAAAATCCATTTGTGTTTTAGTAACTTGAACTCTCCATGTGTTTTAGAAAGGAAGCATAATTTTCCTATATATAAAAAAACATCATATCTAACAAATTACAGGGAAATATAATTTACTCATATAAAATTGTATTCCTTTCTTACTCTTTGTTGTTTAAAGTATAATTCAAATCTCAAATTTCACTATATGGACATTGACTACTATATTTTCATTGCAGGTTTTACTTGGGGTAACTTTCACATTTATATCCTTATTCTAAACAAAAATTGTCTTGTACACACTTATGTACATCTTTATAATTTTCATCTATTATTTTTATTTGCATTGAATAATATAAAAGGAAGGTAGCATTTGTAGACACTAAACTATAGTATTTACTCTTGTCAATGTTAATCTTGAGCTACATTTATCCTACATGACTTGTTCATATCTAAATATTTACCACTCTCTATTCCTAAAAACCTACATGCTAATTATGAGAATGATCTATTATATGTTTGTATCAATGACCTAAAAGAACACTATAGTCTATTCTAAATTAGATAAATATCATAATCAAACATTTATAGAAAACCACATTTCATTGCTTTATCCTAGATAGTAACTTCACACATCCTTATAATTGATGAGGAAATTTTATGGATGAATGTATGGGACAAGGATATCATCCATAAAATAAATGCATTTGTATGGTTGACTCTTCAGAATAATATTTTAATAATGGATAGATAGTCTATGCAAAAGAAGCATGATCTTGGTAAACAAATGTTTCCTTTGTGAGGTAAATGATGAATCAAAATTTCACCTTTTGATTGAATGAAATTTTTTTATTAAGGTTTGGGGGATTTAACTATAAATGTTACACATTAGCTGGTGTCATCCTTCTTCTTTTATGGATTCATGGCTCACTTGGTCAACAACATTTGTTAACCAACAACTAAAAAAATATAGGCACTAGCCTTCCCACACTTTTTGTGGGGAATATAGAAATAACCTAACAATAGGGTTTATAAGTAAATCAAGAATCCCATTAAAAGTGTGGTATATATAATAATTAAGATACTCATTGAGAATATTTAAAGCATAAAATGGGGTACAAAATAGCCCTTTAGGAATTCTAAATTGATTGTCACAAAAAATGGGATATTTTGGTTGAAAATATTAATGTTGTTGATCATAAAATTTTATTAATAAATTATATTAAATGGTTGGATCCTTTACTTGAGTGGGTAAGACTTAACTTCAATGAATGTTCAAAATGGAACCCTAGACTAGAAAAAGTTGGTCTTTTGATAATGAACATAGTCATTTATTGGCTAATTACAAAATAATTATGGGTGTTTAGATAAAACATATGGTAGAAGCTTAGGTGGATCTAGGATTCACTAAGCTGGTAGTTGAGGTTGGGTCTCTCAGTATAGTCAATTGCCCAAGGTAAATAATACAAACTAGACTATTGAGTTCATTTTAGAAGAAATTTTGTGTATTGTTAATACATTTAATGATATTTATTTCTAGCATATATACAGGGAAGGAAATAAATTGGTATTTGTATTTGCAAACATAGGTGTAGTGGTATTGAAATTTAATATTTAGACCAAATGTGATTAGCTTCCTATCTACATTAGTGATATTATTTGTAAAGAGAGATCCAATAGGTATTTTTGAGAATAAATTAGGATAGATATTATTGAATTTATCTTTGGTTTTATGCTCTATGATTATAATTATTTCATATGGTAAGAGTTAATAATGACATTAAAGTAAGTAATGAGAATATATGTGAATGTGACAATGTGCTACCCTAACTCCTCGTTCACATGTGTCAGAATGAGTTGACGAATCATACATAGATTAGAAATATATTTATAATAATTATCCATGATGTAGGAATTATTTGTTTTATTCATCCATATAAAACCTATGCTTGATTTCATCCTCAAAAAATGGGAGGTGGCTCAAACATGGTTGAACAATTGTCAATGAGGAAGATTAAAAAGAATGCATAAGTTTGGGAGATTTTACATATAGGTGGTCTCAATAAATTCATTGAAATAATCAAGGTTTATGATGAGAACATTTAAAATAAGTTTACTTCAAAATGGAATTATCATGTGATCCATATAAATAATATCTTTTGAGATTATTAAGGGATTGATTGTCTAGGTGATGGGATTGAAGATTAAGGATAACAAGTACATTAAATCTAGCAAAGACTACATAAAGGATATGGATAAATTATTAATCAAAGATGATTAGCTAAACAAATATCAAGGGTGATATATGGGAAAGGATTTTCCTCTTCCATAAGATGTTGTTAAAGAATAAGTGATGAGGTATGTCACCTTAGAGGGTAAATTCATGGTAGTGTAATTTTATCATTTCCCTATTTTGAATTACTTTAGGCACCAAATTTATATGAACCTTCTCTTTTATATTTTTAATTAAATGGATAATTATGTTTTAGAGTTTTAAAGGGTAAAAAAGAAAGTTCATTTACACCAAGTTGTAATTTTTCTTATTTATAAGTTATTTAATGTTCTTAATCCTATGCGGGATGGACCTTCCACAAGGAAGGGTATCTCTAGGGTTTTTTTTTAGATAGGTATGAATATTTTGAATATAGTAATAACTGGTTACATCAATGTCCATAACCGGCCAATACCAACACTATCACCATAACTGACAAATATCAATAAGACCAATAATACCACCACAATTGAAAAAAACCACCATTACGACCACAATCGACCAATTCTAATGAAATGGAAAAAATAGACTTTATAATACCTCTAAGATTTGAACCCAGGTGGAACATATAATAATAAATTTTCTTTACTAATTCAACCCCATCACATTATTAAAAGTTTGGGTACATGCATTTTTATAAATGAAATGCCCAAACTAGTGGTGAATAGTATCCCTAACCATGGACTATGGAGTGGATCATCACATTGATCATAGGTTTTAATCCAATTTTCAACCCTTGTCTCATTAAACACTAAAATATTTATCCAATCACATTTGGAGAATTTTCACGAAGGTATTCATACCTTATCCCCTGCAGTATTAGAACCTGTGACCTCCCTTTTAGAAGCACATGTTATTCACCATTAGGCCAACTCAAGTGTACATGGTATCTTTAGGGTTTTTTAATCTAATATAAATCTTATAATTAAAATAAAAAATAAGAAGGCTATTCATATTTCATATCCCATTATAATTGAGGAAGATGAAGTGAAAGATAATATGGGGAAAATGAAGAGATTTGGAAGTTTGGAGAAGAAACAATGATGAAGGATTTTGGTTTGGAGGTAGACATGTGTGAAAAAGATACTATAGTCTAGGGAGATAATGAATATGAAATTAATGAGGTTTTGGAGAATCTAAAACTTATTAAAGAAATGGGTTTAGGTCTTGATAATGTTAATAATGAAATAAATTTACCCAAAGATAGTGAGAAATTATGACCAGATTTGGGAAACCTAGCTAAAGATCTAAATAAGTAGGATATGATTACATAGATTGAAGATGAGGTTGACCTCCATAAATCCTTTCTATGATGGTTCATGAAGAACCATTCTTTTCTTAAGGATACTATAAAAAATGAATCATAATGATGGGTTTTTGTACTAATCTAGATTTAATGAAGATGCATATGTAGTTTAAGAGTTTGAAGGAGAAAGTGGACAATATGGAAAATATAATGTAAATTTAAAATAAAATCTTGTTTTAATTATGGATTTCATTTGGGTATCAATGTATATTTAATTTCAAAGTATGGAAGGCCTTAGGTATCTATTTAAAAGGAAAAATGAAGATTGACATAATAAGAATCAAGATAAAAATAAGAAAGGCTTAGCTAAAAAAAACAAGAACATCAATTTCCTCAGGACATGGAAAACACTTTTAAGAATCTCATGGATAATTGGGTAAAAGCATATGTGTTATGGAGATGCTTCATTTATTATTTTTTTTAGCATGATCTAGCTGTTATTGTGTTGTTTACATAGTTTAGGTGTCTTTCCTTTCTCCTTTAGCAGGCATATGTTTGTTACCTAGGTTATTGACCAAGCCTACATTATTTTTGTAAAGGATAGGGTCCATATTTAAAACCCACTTTATTATTAATAAAAAAAATTCAATGTTACTATGATGATGTTGATGTTAATTTACTTCATCTAACAATGACTATTTTTTAAAATTTAACCCTTTTTATAAGTCAGAGCATTCACCTAAATTATTAATGACATGGGAAATTACCCAAGTGGAATATTATAAATAAAAATCAAACCCATGATTAGGAATCACTTGGTAATTTTATTCAAGCATTTTTAAACTACTACACATTGACAAAATTTGTCTTATTCTTCCAAATTACAAATCAAGCACTAGTAGAAATCATCAACCAAGTCTTAGACACATCATGTCAAGTCAAGAGTTAATTTTATCTATATCAAGGCTATATTTTATATGTGTGTTCATATAGATAAATATCATAAATTCACATTAACACTAAGTGGAATAACTACATGTGGATTTAATTCCCTCTTCAAAGTATTGGATACATGGATATTGGTCAATCATCAATAATGGTGATTGGGGTCATCTTATCCTAATTACACTTTCTTACTCTTTACATGTTTTCATAGTTAATAAATAGACACAAGATTTTAAGGATAAGGAAAAATGAATATAGAGATACACATATAGTTGAGGGTCATAGATCACACATACAAAGGTAAATAAAATAAGCACATTACAATATATAGCTACAAAGGGACACAACTACACAAAACAATAACATTAACCCCAAAAAATACTACTAATGTTTATGTTTAGGCCTAAGAGTATTGATGTTATGAACATATCCAATAAATTATAAATTTGGATGAATCACAAGACTTATTCTATCATAACAAAATCATAATCATTTAGTTAAATAGTAAAGATAAGTATCTTGATCTTCTTAGTACTTCTATAAATAGTAAATTGCTTTATGAAATCAGTCTTACTAAGTTACAATCAATTTTTTACTTAATTTTAATATATTAAAATATGAATTAAATTTCAAATTTTATCCTATTGAAATTAACAATAATCCAAAACATGGGCTAAATAATTATAAAATACACCTGAGTATGAATATGTTTAATTTTTAAAATTTAGAGTTCATTTAAAGCTATTTCCTATTGATTTCTAAGTTCTGACTTCTAAAATGAAACTAATATGAGGGATGAACCCAACTCAATTCAATATATTGAATATTTTTTATACAAGGACCAATTTTTAGCATTGGTATGCTTTAAAAATATGAAATTTTTGTCTTATTTTTTATTATTTTGAAAATGCTTAATTTTAAAAAATTATTGATTTATTTTCATTTATTGATTAGTTTTAGAGTTTTATAGAGTCATATCTCCTATGGTAGAGGCATTCAAACCCTAAAAAAATTATATTTTTCATTTCCATAACTATGTTCCATAACATTTATTTTATATTATAGATGTTCAAGAAAAAAATATATAGCTGTAATTGTTTTTTTCTGAATATTTATCGTGAAACTAATGCTTTATTTTTATGTAATGAAATGAAAACATGTGCATGTAAGAAATTATATGTGATAATTTGATGTAGATTGTATGATCCTTACATCTAGTTGATGCAAATAGGGCCATAGCAGAGTAGGCAATATTAGGCCACATTGGCCATCTAGACCCCTTTCCCTATGATACGCACTTGATGACCACCCTTAAAAAGATACAAGAAGTAAAAAATTATAATTTTTGGATCCCCACATGGGAGATGATTATGAAATTAGAAGATGATTGATGTAGGAGAATCACTACTATTTGTAAATTATGGTCTATTTCAAATCTTTTGAGTCATCAGTAAGTCATTATAGTCATTTAAAGTTTTTAGGAGTCATTATTAGGTGCTATATCTATGAAAAATTTTAATTGGGATTACTTTGGAATTTTAACACCAATTTCCTTGATTTAAATTTTCAATCTTCTTGTCAAATTTTGTATACTTCAATCATGTATTTAAGAAGTCTCAACATTGTAGTTGGTTTAGTTAGACTATATAAAGTGGTGAAGGATGCTTCCATACATGAATGAATCACATGATCAATCATTTTAATGGTCATGTTTATATTTTAAGGTAGTTAGGAGTCTCCTAATGCCCATGAGGGAGTTGAAAATTAGTTAGATTAATTACATGATATAAAATAATTGTAAATGCTTGTGTGTGGGTCAAGTTTTAGGGTTGGATTATAAGGGGGAATGTTGTTGAACCCCAAGGAAATGAATAGAATGATTCTTTTTTTTAAAACTAATGATTGTAGACCAACTTATTGTATATGTGTAAGGACAAGGACTATGTATAATAGAGAATTGGTAAAGGATATAATAATAAAATGACTTTGAAACTTATTGTGAAGTTAGTATGCTTTATGTAAGTGTTATTGCCTAAATGTGTATCAGAAGATGCTCAGAGTGTTTAAGAAACACTTCTCATTTCAGAATTCAATTAATTTAGTGCATGAGTTTCAAGTTGTGATAATATTGTTATCTATTCATGGATTAGAGGAAAATTAAGTGAACTGTTTCACAATATTTATAATATTCGGTGGTTGGGAGCCACCTTGGTCTATAATTCTTTCCAAATATGATGGATATCTATACTGATTGAAGTGAATTATGCTAAAATCTTAGCCTGAAACTAACTTAAAATAGATTTTCACAACGAGGCTTAATATATAGTGAACTAGTTAAAAAAGAAGCAAAAAGAAGGGTAGGACAAAGATAAAATATATTATTGATCTTTACTCTAGACATCATGATAAATTTCAAATCTCATCCAGGCACAGACTTAACCAATGCATGACATTAAATAGCATAAGCTCAAATCTTATCAAACATTAGGAAAACATCTAAGGAATTTAGGAAACAATGTAAATAAGAACCAAGTTTAATTTAAAGATTTACCCCTATGATCAGATATCATATTCACATCTACAAATGTAAAACAAATAAAATAAAGCAAACTAGAGAACCTTCAATTAACTTAGCATTGGCACAAGTTAACAATACTACATTCAAAGGTACACACCAAGAGTCTATAATAAATATTCAAATATAAAATTCAAAAAAAAAAGTGAGATAGAAACCATATAAAAATTCACACAAACAAAATGAGACAATATTTTTAGAATTCCCTACTTACATTAGTTGCTAAAAATTTTACACGTGTTTTGGATCAAAACTCCCTCCCTTATTTCAATTGAAAATAATATTTTTATAAGATGTAAGGAATAATTTTAGTCAATCCCAACCAATTACAAAAGTATAAGTGTAGGGACAACTATCCTTTCCACAAATGTTCTAGAAATACACTAGACTTTCCCAATGGACTGATCTATAAGCAGTGTGTTTTTAAAATAACACATGCCTTTACAAAAAATATATTCCACTTTAAAAATAGACAATATTTATCTATATGAAGGATATTCCTTAGTATATTAACCTTTGGGATCCCTATGCTATTACAATATCTTCATGGTTCTTTGGTGTTCATGGCCAGTAAGATTTTCATGGTTCTTTGGTATTCTTGGCCTTTAATAATCCTCTTCTCTTTTGTTTAGGATTAGGTCCATCACCCTACTATCATCTAGCTTAGATTTACTTTGGTTCTTGATTCTTAGTGTTGAAAGTCAAAATAGAATTCTATGTTCTCTTAGGCAACACTCCTCTAAGTTGCCATGACTTATTAGACTGCTCACTAGTAGACTTTGGATTGAATTAGCTTTACACAAATGAAAATTCAGCCTTTTTGACTCAATTATAACATTCATAGGGCATGATTAGGGTTCTCATGATTTACCAAGGTACTTATAAATGTTTTAGTAGTGTTCTAATAGTGGAAGCTAGTTCAAACATTATGATCTTAGATCTCTACCTTTATATTACCAAATCTGTAAGGTCTCTAATTTGGCACATTATACCCACATGGCTCTGATGTAGCATCTCCATTGCATATTTATGGCATCTTGATAATAACTATATAAAATATGACCATTGTATTTGAAAAACTAGCTTTGATCTTGTACTATCATATCTATTTACATGAATCAATATGGTTCATATATCTTTAGACAATTTAGATCTAAGCAGCTATCTTAAATTTGACATCCTCATGACCATCAAGTAACATATACATGAATGTCATTGATTGACACATGAATATCAATTTTAAACACATCATTGAGACTATTATATATCTTAAATTTGATGTCCTTATGACCATCAACTAATGTCTACATGAATTCCATTGACAAGTGCATGACTACCAATTTTAAACATGTCTTCAGGATAGTTTGTTATCTTAAATTTGAAATCCTCATGACTATCAATTGATGTCCACATGAACATCATTGATGGGTGAATGACCTTCAATTTTAAACAAATCCTCAAAACTATTTGTTATCTTAAATTTGACATCCTCATGACCATCAATTGATGTCTGCATGAACATCATTGATGGGTATGTGACCATCAATTTTAGACACATCCTCGAGACTGTTTACTGAGCTTGCAAATTTTCATCATTTTGGGGCTTTGAATTCTCAAATTTTGTTACAATCTATTGGATTAACTTGTCTAAACATAGGTTATTGATCTTGTAGAAAAATAAAATATTTAAGCTTGAGGATGTATATAAAAAACTTAGGATAAAAGACTTAAGCTAAGTTCAAAACATATTTAAATTGGCCACATGAATTAAAAGGGACTTGGCATAAATATTTTGGACCAAGGTTAGGAACATAATAAAAAATAACCCCAAAAATAATAAGAGATAATTCATAAGGTTTTATCCTAGGATTTAAAACTTGAGGATAAAATTTTATGACTTGTCTAGGACATACAAAAAGGACGCTGCATTAGTTGTATCACCTAGGATAAAAGAGAACAAAGGGGTAATGGGACATAAAAAAGATAAAGCATAATATTTTTATCCTAAGGTTTGGTCATTTTAAAAAAACATGACTAAGCCTTAGAATACAAATTGAATTGAGTCCATGGCATGATAATTTCTCTCACATAAAAATTTCCCACCAAATTTGAATCAATCAAAAGGGGCCTACGTTAAAATCTTAGACTAGGTTCATAATAAAATACCCTCTACTTAGGGGTTCCACCTGGTAGTATGGTATTGATTAGGGTATTTTGTCTAGGGGAAATGTTGTAAGGAAAATGTTCATAATAATTAGGCACTTTAGGGAAGTTATCTTAGGCAAAATGTCCAAAAGAATTAGGCACTTTAGTGAAATTATCTTGGGAAAAATGTCCAATAGAAATGGACACTTTGGGGAATTATCTCAAGAAAAATGTTTGAAAGAAATGAAACATTAAAAACATATGTATTGAAAGTAAGATCTATTGGATAAAATGTCTAAAAGAATTCCTGAACAAAAATCCCAAATATAATCATCCAAATTGCATAAGTCTTGAAAGTACTTGGACAAAAAATCTAAAACATAAACCCTTAAGACCAATTCATTTGGGAAAAAAATTTCAAAGGAAAATCCCAAAAAAGATAAGTCTAAAAACATAAAACCCGATAGTTAGGAACATAACAAAAGGACTTTGCATGTAGCTTAGACCACATGAATAATAAACAAGATGAAGGGGGTTTTGAGACATAAAATGGGCCAAGCATGGATTTTTAGACTAAAGTTTTGTCATTTTAATAAATGCAACTAAGACTTATCATAAAAATCAAACTAAGTCCATAGCATATTTAAAGTGTTCCCACATAAAATTTAAATCAAAACTCTTGCCATTTTTAGAAGGACTTAGACTAACTTTAAACCAAGGCATTAGTAATTTTAAATATGAATTCAATTTGATTTTCAATAGACCAAAGGTTATTAAAATATCAAAATAATATTAAATCATCAAACTCAAGATTTTGTACATTGCAAATGGACTCCATTGATCCTATAACCTAAAATAAGAAGGTCCACTATTAGAAAATTTAGACATGATTAAACAAAATCATGCTCACATATGGTAAACAAACCAAGTGTGGATGATCTTAAAATAAAAATAATGTGTAAACATGCTAGTGACATTCTAATCAAGTGAATTTTTTATTTTAAGGTATAAATTTGCACAATTCGACATAAGGGTCCCCATTTTTTAGAAATGGGGGTATGATGACCTCAATAAATGGTGACCTTTAGGGGAAATATATCAATATGTTAAAATTCAAAGACTCTAGTTTAGAAAAATAAGTAGGTTACCTATTCCACTTGATTAGTGTCATTATCAAGATCACTTCATGGTTACTTGAGTGTGGCTAATGACACCCAATCCATAGGTCCTCCTACTTGTTGGCACAACCCTTCTTTCACTGATTCCCAATCATCCATAACCTTTCAAACTTGACCCTTATAGAACTAGGTAGCTCTTTCAGGCCTAAATCCATCTCCCCAGGTCTCATTCCCTCTAGAAAACAATGCCTAACTTAGACATGAGCATTGAAACCTAGGGTGTTCTATTTTTGGTTCTATTTTCCAAGTGTACTTTTGATCCCAATGATCATATTTTCCTAAATCCTTATCTTAATTCATGTCAACCTAATGTGAAATAATTTAACCCATGATCATTAGGTTCCCTATAAAATTCCATTCAAATTCTATTTAGAAGGGTTGGAAATCATTTAAAAGAGATAAGTAAGAATACAATCAGGTACACTAAATCATTTTTCCTTATTATTTGCATACATCCTTCTAATATTATTCCAAGCTTATTCAAACACTTGCACTAGTCCCCAGCCATCTGAAGTTCACCCAGTTTCACATCTAGTTCCATTTTCATACACAATTACACCAAGCACTTCAATGGGATAACTAAATTGGCTTGATCCCTCCTTAGAGTATTGGTATGTAGGTATCATGCCCACAAATGGGGTGTGAATTTCATCTAACATATCCTTTACACACTAACCCCTTCTTTCTCTTTCCCAAATTTCTTTTCAAGTTATAGCACAAAGAGGTCCTAGGGATTTTAAATATTAAAATAGATGCTTATAAATCTCTATAGACTTTTGAGCTTTGATATTTAACTGATAGAGTAACGTAGACCTACCGAGTAGAACCTAGAAAACTTAGATCACTTGGATAATAGAATTGGAAAAAGACTACAACACTGAACAATAGGGTGTCCTACTTTTGACACTCCTGTTCAACCAAAATATGAAGTTTAGGAACCTATTTCTAACACTATCCTAGTCTTTTACTTTAATTCTTAGGCCTTGTCATAGTCTGGATAGCTCTAAATCAGCTTAGTCATATTTTTTCTCATTTATTACTATTTTTAGAAAAGGCAAAAATATAATCTATTTACATAAATTAGTGGCTTAATTATTGAACATTATTTACTAATTTACTTTACTCTAGACCTATTTATTAATTAGGAATAAAACTCCATTATTATAAAAAATGATAAAGCAATATTCAATAGTGAAAACCCCAAGGCCCTCTTTTAGGGTTTCATCCTTCTTAGGGTTTAAAAATTGATTTATGATTTCATGTTTATTTATTTACATTAATCAATCCTTGAATAATTTAAAATAAATTTTTTAAGGCATAGTAAATTAAAAAATGATGTTATTATATTATCTTTCCATTTTTGGTTTTACCTACATATTTGTTAGTCATATTAGGGTTTTTTAAGTTGTTAGGGGTAAATACACGTAATATATTTTATAATAGTGAGTTGAGTTTTTACCTTTCTGGTGACCTAATATCTCACTATATAATGTACCTCCTTTATACTTTTTATCTAATCAATACCTTAAATAACTTATATGAAACTCACTTTGATTTTCATTTCTCTCACTTACTATTAGGGTTTTCATACACTCTATGGCATTAAAAGATATTGGAGTGATTTGACATGGTATAATAGTTCTGATCTGACAGTCATATTTTCATTTCTAAAATCCTTAATGAGATGTTTCCTGCTATCATTCTTGTTGGTTTTCTTTATTTTTGGTGATTTCTTAGGTTTAGTGGTATTTCTTAAAAATCCATGAAAACTATACAACTGAACTCTCCAATTAAAAAATGGATAACACCATCAAATTTGAAAGGCATTAAAATCATAAAATCAACTGTAAACACAACCTAGATTCATGATAATTATTTTTTGAGGGTTTAAGGGATTTCAAAGTGTTTCCATGCATATCCATACAACAAGGTTATCAAATCAAGAAACAATTTTAATGTTTTTATAGGTTTTATGAGTTCTCAAATGGTTATTTTTTAGTTTTTGGAGAAGTTGTACCAAATATATAGATTTATGGGGTTTTATGTTTATGTAAAGAACCTAACCCTTGCAGGTAGTTTTGGAATTTTTAAAACTTTTTCAAGATTATAACATCAAGTTTATGGGCATGGCCAAATAATCTCCCTTTAGAATAATTATCATGGTTTCAAATTTTAGTAAGTGGGAAAACATTGAGCATTAGACATTTTAATCATGAAAATAAGGACCCATTTAGACATTAGCATAGGTATAAAATGGAAGGTCATAATACATTTAGTTTTATGTGTGTAGGGTTAATAGAACCTGACACCTACCCAAATAACCTTCAGATCTTCACACCTAATGTAGTAGGCTATATATCTTAACAATGTGCCTGAAACACCATTAGATCCCACCAAGTGTAAAATAATTATCCTCACCCTAACACACTTGTAGACACTATCACTAGTCCCCAACACATATGCAAGCACCACCACCAAACTTTGGCCCTCTTATAGGTACACACAGTGGGTTTTGACCACTACGAAAACACACCACAAATTTTTCCACCCTCTCTGCACGATGTGACATCCCAAAAGCCATCAAATTTAGCCAATTAAATAATGCATTATTCATTTAAAATTTTAAGGAATTTGGAAGTGACATCACTCCCACATCAATCACATTAGTCAAAAGTGAGGGAAGGGGGATCACTCACAATAAATCTTATCCTCCTGGTCATATCATTTGGTCATATGGGGGCCTTAAATATTTATTTTTACTAGTGGAAGATTAACTCTATCCCCAAACCAATTCTACATCAACCCATACATTTTCATTTTTTTGTTGGGTATCTCTAATGAACCCAAACATTTTAAAATTTAATGTGAGGTGGAGATTATTTATGTGAGATTAGATTTTCAAATGACCAAAACTTTTCATTACAAACTATTTTTCAAGTGCAGTCTTCTTAAAAGGTACCTATTTTTTATGATATACACATTGGTGACATTTTTTGGCCCTCTATCTATATTTATTATTCATATATTTTACCACTTAGATGCATTATTAGTAGATCCTAATGTCCCTCTAGTTCTTTCATATGCATATATTTCTCAAGAAGTAGTCTTAGTTATGCTCAAAATTTATATGAGCATGATTTTATTTAAAAAATTATGGGGGATCCCATGCTAGTAGTTATAAATTGGTAATATGTGGTATTATGTATTCTTCAGTGTATTCTATACACATTTTCAATTTCTACATTATGTTGATTCCTACACTTATTACTCATTTAGAGACATTCTTAGTTGTGCCTAACATCCTCTTTATGAACTACATTATTATTATAACTAAGGGTAGTTTTAGTTATTTTGTGTATTTTACACTTCTTTTTTATCTTCTATTAGTCACATTAACTTTACTTGAGAGATAAATGTGGAGGAAATTTGAATTTACACCAGATATTTTTATTATAAAGACCAACTATGCTTTTTAGCATGCTTACATGTAAAACTTGCTCATGAAAAAATGGAAATAATCATATTCCATTTTTTATATAGATAAATTCCTACTCCCACTGATTATAAAAAGTAAGTTAAGTGGGATAACACTTTTGATAAGGTTTGAGGTGCCTTTTTATTATACATTTCATGGATATACATCACCATGTGTATCTCACCATGTGTCATGAAACTATTTGTAACATCTTTCAATCTCTTTCTATTGATCTTGTTGAGATACATATCACTCCTATTCTTTCTATCATATCTTTGGAGATTTTTGTACTCTCTCCTCCTACTCCTATTTCCTATGAAAACACATCCAGGGTGGATAGTGTTCTTCCTTATGTCAAGCCACCACTACAAGACAATATTATACCATACCTTAGTTATTCCTTTCTATATTTTTCTTTTATTGATGTACATGATGTTATTCTTCTACATCCATCACATATTGGTACTTTAGATTAATTTATTATTTACAGTGAGTTTGCACCTTGTGATAAAATCGATTACTCTCCTCTTATTATGCATATTTAGTCTATTGATTTGTGTACTTCATTTGTAGTCTATTTTTTATCTCAAGGGTTATTGAACCATGCTCTCAAATTCACATGGAAATTCCTTCAATGAATGAATGATCAATTCCATTCTTCTTCATCAAACTCACCTATACTTGATGACACTTCTAAGCTTAAGCACCTCTCTAAGATTTATGACTCTTATTATAGCATAGATGACTAGAGTAGTTATAGGGACACACCTTCACTATCTCCTTATCACATTATAAATATTGAGGGGTTATTTATTGACCCACCTACCTCTAGTCCCATTAAAACATTACATGGTGCATTTACATTTATCCAAGACTCATAAGACATTCGACAATATATTCCATAGAAACAAGGAATTTTTAATCTATTTTAACCTCTGCTTTTATTACACCATAATTTCATAGAGAAATTGGCACATTTAATATAAATGAGGAGCACACTTCCTTGTATAGGAACCACACCTTGGTTGAATTTTTTTTAGGAATTTAGTGGACATATTCATTATTCTAAGGTGATTCTCTCTTCAATGTACCTACTTATAATAGGTTCACTTTAATGGCATTACATTTAGTTCTTATGCATGATATTTATATACCTATGAGACACTTCTATTTTGGATCATATTTATATTATTGCCTCCTTCATATGGTAGAATTCTAGTACACCATTCATGTTATTCTTTTGGTAAATGGAAGAAACATTTTTTGATGTATATGGAGCTTCTTTAGATATTAGGTAGAGGATCTTGATAGTGAAATTTATAATTTTGAGAGATCTATTATATGAAACTTAGGAATCCTATACAAGGAACTCTTATTTTTCCTATATATGTTCCATATTTTATCTCACTTGTAGATGCATTCTTGGATGCACCCAATTTTCTTAGAGCATGTATGGTTTCTCACTTTTCTATATTTTTGGAGAGGAGTTTTATCTTATGGGTTTTCTCCCTTTCTATACCTATGGGAGTTGCATTGTGTTTGATTACCTCATCAAGACTCATTTTTAGGACCCAAATATTCTACCCACCTAATCTATACTTTCGGGGGGTGTTAGTTTAGGATTTTTCCTTCTTGCAATTTTATTTACATGATTTTTAGTTATCTTGCGTAGGGTTGTTAAGATCATTAGGGTAAAATACACTTAATGCATTTTCTAATAGTGAGTTGAGTTGTTACCTTTTTGGTGACCTAATCTCTCATTATATAATATAAATCCTTTGTACTTTTTTATAATAAATCACTTAATTAATTTATATGGAACTCACTTTGCTTTGAATTACTCTCACCTACTTTTATATTTTTGTGTAATCTGTGACGTTCAAATATATTAGAGCCTCAGGCCAATTATGATATTTATATTTAGCATCAATTGTCAATACTAAACACAAATATAATAATTAACCTAGGTACCCTTTTAATTTATTTTCGGAATGTTTCATTTGTGGTCATTGTTTTGGCATGTTTCAACCTCTCTTGTCAGTTATGTCATACCACTAGGTATTTAGTTTAAATTTAGAGACTCAGATATATAAAGCTACTATAAGGAATCTAGGTATAAGTACATTATATTATTAAGATATAAACAATATTATTATTTTCACTTATAAAACTATTTGATCTAAATTTCATGTTTATAAAGGTATATTCATATATGCATGATTTTACCAATATTTAGATAGGAAAAATACAATCTATGCTTGCATAAAAATTTTTACACACACATTAATGGGATAAATACATTTGAGTTTGATCCCTCTTTAAATTTTTGGTAATGTAGTTTAAATCTTGGTCTTTCGATGTGGATTGACCAAGGTCAATACAACTAAACCCTTTCACGTAACATCCCCCATTCTATATTAGACCAATTGCTTATAGATAGGTTTATGAATATATATTCTCCCACATGAATTTGGAAAGAGTTAAATGAATAAATATGCATCACATTTATAGTGGAATAATTACAAAATAAAATAGTCATCCACTACACACAAGATTAACTCATACTACATAGTCATTATTGACTATTGATACTAACTAAATATGTTGAAACTAACCAAAATAAAACAAGTGGTGATAGAATAGGTATAAATCAATAATATAGTTATAGCATGTAGACATCAAACTATCAAGTTTAAAATCCACATAGAAAATAAAATAAGAATTATATTACCTCTTATTGTCTATTCATTACTATATTTACTATGATTTTTATTATGTGTCATGAAAATATGAATTGATACATTGTTCTCAAAATTTTCTATCTTAATTTGGTTAATATAACTCATTGATCTAAGTTAGTTTATAACACATTTGAGATCTTTTATTTATATCCAATAGTGAAAACCCCAATGTTTATTTTTAGGGTTTAGTCCTTCTTAGGGTTTAAAATATGATTTATGATTTCATGTTTATTTATTTAATTTTATTAATCCTTTCTTAATTTAAAAAACTTATTTAAGGCATATCAAATATAAAATGTATAATCAATTAGAAATACCTAGTGATCATCATGTTATGGAATTCATATTTGATAAAAATTATATTACTTATGCCTGTGATAATGAATGGATCAATAAACAAACATTTGTGATTAACAATTAAAATTTTATACATGAAGAATATAATATGATTGGGTTATGTTTTTGATTATGGGTATAATTATAATGATGAAAAACAATAGGTTTTATATGATATAGTAAAGACCTCAATGAATAGTAAAATTAATCATGAAATGAAGAAATAGAATAACCTTATTCTCCTACTTTATATTTGCCTTTTTATTCGAATCACTCTATAGAAAAAGATAAGGAAGATATTAATGAACATTTGAATGTTTATATTTTACCTTATGAAATAATAAGTGAAGATTCCTTTCCTAATATAGCTTGGTTATCTTTAAAATTTACCACACTATTTCATCTCATTAATCATTATAAAAAAGTGAAAACATAAACCTTATGTAGAAATGGAAAAAGAATGTGAATAATGTGAAATTACTTATCTCTCTTTATATAATGACAAAATAAAGTTGATAATGTAAAATTCCTTATCTCTATATAGAAATGGAAAAAGAATGTGAACAATGTGAAATTATTTCTCTCTCTATAAATAAAAAAATAATGTGAACAACATGAAATTAATTAACTATATAGAAATGGAACAGTAATATGAATCATGTGAACTTAATTTTCTCTCTCTACATATGGTAAACAAACGTGTATAAAATAAAATTATTTTTTCCTTCTTTATAAATGGAAAAAAAATATTAAAATACATTTTGTATCATTAAAAATATTAAATAATATAGACACATATGAGTATTATTTATCTATTATTTAAAATCCATGTTAAACTCTCTCTCCAAATGATCATGTTATTGAAATAAAATTTAATTATACTATAATAATATGCAAAGATACATAATCCAACAATGAATCTATAGAAGAGGAAGTTATACATGAGTATGATGACTCTTCTCAACCTATGCCTAGAATGTTTTTTCTCTCTTAGACCTCCTTAACCTATTCACAATAGTATGCATAGGTAAACATAACATAATAATATCCAACCGTTTAGTGAATATATTAAATATATTGACATGCCTTACCAATAAATCATTTATTTAATTCATGATGTCCGTGCCTTGTAACACAAAATACATCACCAAACCCATGAAATTAAATATTAAAATTCTTGGGTTGATTCTAATGTCATATTTGGAAACCTAACTTTGTAAAATAAACTAAGTGATCCATTATCCTACAACTTCCTCAAGCCAAAATTCTATATTTTTTTGAAAATTAGTCATCCATATATACATTTTAGGGATTCTATGGCTTCTATTGTAAATATGATAATATTTAGATTTTGCTAAAAGTGTTCTCAAAACATCTAACTAGAAAATCTTTTAATTGTTTTAATATTTTAATAATGAGTTGTTAAAATCCTATATTGAGTTTTAATATAAATTTTTAATGTTATTAAATTAGGTTAAGATACATATAAATGTTTACATTCTCTTTACCAAGGAAAATTAGAGCCAAGTTGTGATTACATTTTAAGATTGAAATCTTGTATGAACCAAATTAAATATCAATAAATATATTTGAAAATAAAATACATATTTTTTAAAGACTTATTTATTCTAATTGAAGTGGAGCTTATTTATGACACTTGAGATACATTTCTCTCTTTATTATAAGACTATTTCATTAGAAGAAAATTTTAAACATAATCCTTGTCCAATTAGGCACATGAAGACATTGATGTAAAAAATAAAAAACATACCAAGATGTTAATTCAAATATTCCACCTCCTAATAAAATATATAAGTTAAATAATTTCATGTTTAGGTTCTCAATAAATGAAAAGAATTAGTTTTAAAACTAGTACACATAGTGAATACACCTACTTTCAATAAGTGGTGATTAATGGCAAGCCTAAGTAATCCTATGTTTATAAGAAATTATTTACTATAATGAATATCTTTATCAAGGATACATGAATACATCCTAAGATCAATAAATAACATCTAATCTAATAAGTAAATGAAAGAGTATAGGGATATAAATACTTACCTCAGGTTGGACTCATGTATGTTTCAATCCCCTATTGGCTCAATTTCATATTTACAAGAGGATTTTATGGGTTGAAGACCTCAAATATTTGGATTCATACATATATATCCTTAGTTAGGAACTCCCAAATGGCCTCTTTTATTGGGCTTAAATGGCACTATAGGATAATACCTATAAGATAAGGTTCTAAACTACTAACTCTCCTAAATACTTCTTAAGGAAGAAATACAAGTGAAATAATAACATATGAATGTAACATATTTTATTATGATTGAAATAATACCCCTATATATTATTATAATACACAAAACCAAGTGTAATATCTAATCTAATAATGTAGGCCCAACCAATACAATTGGAAGATGTCAGCTAATGTAGTATGATATCATCCAAGATGATATATTACAAATGTCAAAAGATATACTTTGAACTATATTGGGTTATCCAATTCATTACGTGAAGGATAAAATAAAAAAATAAATGGTATTTAATATGTTGATACTATAGGATATATGGAAACTAGAAAATGTGGATAATAAGTAGATGAAAAAGAAATATAGATATATACTCAAAGGATGTTAGATTTATATTAGTGATGATGTAACATAATATAATACTAATATCTCTCATATATTGTTACAATATCATATCACCCAGTTCCCAATCCATCCTTTAATATGTGTACTTAGGTATATTGATGTATCAAAAACTATTACAAGAGAATGTATTAATAAAGCGATAAAGTGAAAATATTATTGTATATAGAACCAATGGTCATTCACTATCTACCTAGAAAGAAACTAAATGAGGTAAAGTTGTAAAGGATAAATTACAATATAATATAGGTTCAATTACATCACCATGTAAACAAGTATGGGTACCAAATCTAAATCGAGAGACTATATATCATAGGAAAATTCATGTCAATAGTATATCATATCGACAATAGAAAAAGATATTTATTCAATTTTTATAACAAAAGAACAACATGTTTCACAAGACTACAATAAATTATTATTACCCTATGGATGGGTTAACTAGTTATGTGTATCGAGATAAAATACATTACCATTTCATCTCATAAATATAACAAAAAATAACAAAATTTAATATAAGGATAAACAAGTTAATTATTATAAACATGTGATAATTAAATGAGTAATAATCAAATGTAAAATTTAGTACCGTATGTGATAATCAATATTGATGAGATAAAAATAAATAAAACTTATAATATATACATGGATCAAATTTTATAATAGAATCAATCAATAATAAAGGAAACATCTCTTGATGCATATGCATATTTGTTATCACTACTTAAACTCACTTTAGAATTAGAGTCTTGACTATGACCTCTATGCTTGAATGATAAAGACCTCTATTGTCTCACATCCTCTTGTAAAAATCCAAACTCCTCCTTCATATATTTTTGATATACATGTAAATCAATATAATATCAAATAATTTTATAGATAGATCATTCTTAGGTGTAACTATTGGTCTTATATCCATAATGACCTAAATATCATCTCGCTCACTATATACAATAATAAATGTAGTAAAAATAATGAAAATAGGATCAAAATAGGTCCATGAACACCCATTATATGGTTTACCCTATCAATAAACCTACTAAAAACTATTTTTAAGGATTTATCCCATGTCAAGATCCCAAAAAATGGATTGACCATTATAGACTAGTACATATCACTAATATGATAAATAAACAATGTATATATAAGAAATGTAAATTCAATGTGTGTGTGTGTGTGTGTGTGTGTGTGTGTGTGTGTGTGTGTGTGTGTGTGTGTGTGTGTGTGTGTGTGTGTGTGTGTGTGTGTGTGTGTGTGTGTGTGTGTGTGTGTGTGTGTGTGTCACAACAAAGTCATAGAACCATCCAAAATCAACAAAGGGGTATCTTGATATCTTCCTCCTCCTCCATCTCCTCCTTCCTAAACTATAGGCACCTTAAATGGATTTGAAATAATATGGAAAATAATATTCCATATATACCCTTTACACCATTGGTTATATAATAAAATACAACCCATGTCATCCATATTGAAGGCTACAAGTGGAGGATCAACATATCTTATAGGTAATTGGGCTAAGTCTACACCATTGAGCCACAATATATCACCAATAAAATGAGTAGATCTCATAGTCTTGGTCCATGTATATGAATCTAGGGGAAAATATTATTGTTTTCTAGAATATCATATAACCCACTCAAACTGAAATATATCTACAAGTTAATGAATCTAGTCATGAATCTAAACACTAACATAAATATGGTGCAACTCTAATGCATCTTCAGGCCATCAACCATAACCATGATATGGTTTTCATAGAATGTTTTTAGGTGTGAGTCTATTGATTATCACATGATACTCCATCATGATAATAACTTTATGTCTTTCCAAATCCCACCATTATATAAAAATATAAGTGTGGACCCAACCCCCACTAGGTTCTCTAATAAGTTGAATAATAGTAATGTGCTTATAAGCACAAATATGTAATAATGTGATTACACCAATGCCTCAACCATGGACCTCCAAATTGAATTTTTAATGTACCTATATATATGGGACACCAATTTATTCACCTAGGAATATTTTATGTGTCGCTCTGTGATAACACACATAAAATGATACATCTTATAATAAATCACTACAACACTGCCACCCACAATAATAAAGGAATCAAGTAAAGTACACATAAATTTATGTAATAATGAAACATTATAAGTAATTATATCTCCAAGAAACATAGTGCAATCATGTGCCCTATAATCATCTCCATAGGCATGGTCACTCATAGTTTATGTGCATACATAACATATACCCATCAAACCATGGCCCGTACTATGACCCCCTCACCAATTAATAGAAACCTAATTATTTACCATGCATCCTATAATTTGACTTAATATACCGGTAGTCATCAAATTCATATCTTAAGGAATACTCCCTATATATAATACATGACCAAGTCCATCTCTACTTAGAATCTGCTAGTCAACATAAACTAAGAAATGTATAGTCATTGTCTCCATATTTCAACCATAATATAACTCCATAGAATTGTAAAAACATAATAAAATGCAATACTAAGTGCCATCAAATATAGTATCAATCAGTACAAAAAAATACTAAGTAAAATCAATAGATTTTAAAGGTCAAAGTTGACTAGATAGGGTCAATACTGTAGACTTAACATCATATATAGTATGTTTTGTTGTGTACATGATATTTATGAATTATATAACACCTAAATATTTTACACTTTAAAAATTTAGACCTTAGTTGTTCATCTTAGTTATGGGGAATTCCTAATTTCATAAGTCTTGCATCTACTCTATTGTGTGCCCATTGGCATATCTATTGGTTTGACCAATCTTTGTTGATGATCTAGACATTTTATATTTCCAAGAATAATTAAAATATGTTTATCTTATACCCCTAAAAGTTTTAAGCTTTTACCTATTCTCTAACTTCCAAGATATAAATATTAGTCCTAAACCCCTACATTGATGCTAGTACCCTACCCTAACGTAGGCGTCTAGTTGCTTAAAGTCATCTAATTTGAAAATGAAATTTATCCTACTAGTTAGCCTAAGTTATTTAATGTGATATATTTATTTATATAAGTGTTATATATTCACAATCATTCCTCATTCATTCTTCACTTAGGATTCATACCAAAGAGGTTTCAACAAGTATTAAACTAAGTAAATCTTCCCTATTTATTCATATTTCCATATTAATCATAATGAATACACATATATAGGTATGAATTACTAAATGATCATACTAAGATCCCTATTTTTGAAGTTACAAGTTAGGTCATTATTGTACTTAATTTATGCATATTTCTCCATTGTGCACACAAAAGCTAATAAATTAGGGGATAACTACATCAGTCTAAGGCCCTCTTTATAGTAGTGGATATGTATTTAGTATCCATTGATAGATTGATATTTGGGTTTAACTTGACACCATGATCCCACTAAACCATTTTCCCAAGATTACTATAAAGAGGAAGAACTAAGATTTTTCCATTTCATGACGAGTGACAATTCATGACATAGATCTAAATGTACCCTAATAAAGGAAAAGACAAACCCACAAGCATCTAGGTATTTACATCCCTTTTTAGTAATTAATCCATATAAGATGCCTAAATCTAGTTCAAACATTAGTATCAATGCTATCATTCAAAGTTAATGCTAGTGTCTATGACTCTAGAGGCACTTAATCCAAAATTTGGTGACTATTCTAGAATCCTCTTCTATTTTGTTTCCTTCTTGTTCTAGATTCATAACTATGTTAGCATCAAAACCAGCTATGTACATTATTTCTTTGTCATTTCCATATCTATTATAGTTTTACTTTCTATTTTTATCCTATCTCAATTTAAAAAAAGTAGTATATGTTTTATCTATATTCAACATTTAATTGGCCTATTATAGATCTGATTATCACCCTTATGCATTGTAATTTATATATTTTAACCCTATCAACCCAAGTAGGATCTACATATAGTTTAGGGTTAAAATTTGGTGAACCTGATTCATGTGAATATAAAACAATTATGATCTAGGACTTCTAAGACTCCTAAGGTTTCAAATTGTTGTGATATATTTTCATATCTAAAACTTTACCCTAGGTTTTTATCATCCTCTAGTTATAAGGGATTCATGTGCATACTCTTGTAGGTAGATAATTATTTATTGGCATATTTCATTCTACAGATAGATCCATTTTAAAATTCCTCAAGGGTATTTTCTACTCAGGTTAGTATACTAAGAAACCTCCTTTTATTTTCAAAAATTTATTATGAATTTTTCATTTTTTTAATTTAATATTTTTATTAAATATTGGAATACAAGGAAAATTGTTTATTTTTTTTGTAATTAATTTTTTGGTTTCTTTAAAAATAGTATTTTATTTAAAAACTTCTCTCAAAATTTCAAAATAACTCAGCTAATAATATGAAAGTGTTATATCTTTATTGTATCATGGTTGATTGTTCCTTATCATTTGTGTCTTTCTTATCCTATTATCATATTAATTTTTATAAAATTTAAAATGGATATGAGTGATAATCTTTTTCCTCCTAACCTTAACGAGGGTGATATCTTGCATCCCTCTAACTAGGTATAGACTATCACTTATCCAATGGGTAAGGTGTCTAACCCTATAGTTTCAAATGAAGGTAACCAATATCAAACACAAAGGGTTTGTGCTTGTAAATCCCTAAAATATCAAATCACTAGTATGGTAAATTTAATAAAAGAGTTAAAAAAATATTGCATACAAGCAAAAGCCTACATATGCTAGTGTTAATCATGTGTTTCCATCTTCCTCTAAAAATATTTTTCAAAACAAGGTTTCTTACCCAAATTAAAAGTCATAAAAAACACATATAAAATATTATACCAAATTTTATTAAGGGACCATGTGAAATCTTAAGATAAATTCTTCAAAACTAAGTGATCAAATTACCTCATATACATCCTATATGCAGATCCAAATACTACTATACATATCATAAATTGCATGCGAATCATACATATCATTGTTTTTAAAGTCATAAACATAGTGGTAGTCCTATCATTGATACATAAATTAATAAAAACCACTCACATTCTAAATGATTATCTTAAATCACAACTACAAAAATAACAAGTATTGGTACTAAAATATAATTTCAAACAAAAACACTTACAAATTCAAAAATTAGAGAAAGAAAAGATCCAAAAGTCATAATTAGAGAAAGCAAATATCTAAAAGGAATAATTATATCAAAAAATCCTCTAAAATTCACAATTAGAGCTATAAAATATTCAAAAAGCCAAGCTAGAGAAAGTAATGTTACAAAAAAATAAGGATAAAAAATCTAAATTATGAAAAGATAAAGATGAGAAGGAACAATAACAAAATGCATTATTAATGAAAGATTAATGGGAACATAAAGTATTCAAAACATGATTTCTAAAAAAAAAGGGTCATAAAGCAAGATACATTTGAAAAACCTAAATTTTCATATGTGGGTACAAATGGAGAAACTACAAGCCCTTCCTCATGTCAAATTCTTCTACTCATACATAGGGTAGACAATCTTCAAATTAATAATTAATCAAACCATATTTTAATCCACTATATAATTAACCACATAATCTATTAACATAAATGATATAGAACCTTCATAGGTTCATTCACTTGATGAGTACATTAGTTTCTAGTAGCACTTTTCTTAAAATGCAAAAGAAAAAAAAAAAAAAACCCTTCAAAAATCCAAAATTATTTTGAGTATTAACATGTTTTATTGGCTCCTTGGAATATATGTGTTAGTTCCATGTTGGTTGATGTCATATTAGTTACTCCTACATACACATGTTTGTCATGCTTCTATTTTAGTGTGATACAGGCATACATAGATGTATGATATATTCCTATTTTATATGTTTGGATTTGCCTCTACTCATGTCATGTGGACATTAGGGGAATCCACTTCTTTGATCTTGATACTCAGGTTATATGGTTTGATGATCATCTTTCATTATCTTGTTTGAGAATATATGTACTTACACATGCCTTTATATATTATTATATATTTCATAGGGTACTTCATATGCTATGCACTTGATTTTTTTGAGAAAACATTTAATCATGGGCTACTATGATATGTTTAGTTTGGTTGATTATGATTTCCTTTATGTACTTCCTTGAGCGTCTTGTTTTTCTATTGTCTTACTTATTCAAGAATTTGAATACACTCCTTTATTCATTCCCATATGTTGCTTATTTTATTTTAAATTTTAATAAGTCATTTATTATTTTATAGACATTTGAACATGCCATTATTTATATGGTTAACATTTGACTAAGTCATGTGCCTTCAATTGTGCAACATTTAAACATGCCCCTTATTTATGATCTCCTAGGACCATTTTATGTTACTTTATTTTGAGTGATCTTATGTGTGTTATTTTTTGCTTATTGATCTTATTCTATTGATATGTATACCTTGCCATGATACTTATCATGCATCTTAGTCCTTTATGTGATCATATTGTTCTATGCACTTCAATGATACATTTGCATAGACATGTTCTTCTATATGTTACATGGTTCCATTCAAAAATTATTTAGTTTTATTATACTTTTAAGTTGAGGTAGCTACCAGTTCCTATATTCCATCACCTTAAATGGGGGCATGTCATAGAGGCATGTTCTCCACATTTGACATAGTTTTTAGATTTAGTGGGGGCATGCTTTGGAAGCATGTTCTCCACACTTATTTAGTATTTGACACATCTATATTTAGTGGGACCATGTTTTGTAAACATGTCCTCCACATTGGCACTTATATTAGTTATTATATTTATTCATATATAATGGGTGCATATTATGGTAGCATTCTACCCACACTTGTGCAAAATTCCAAATTGGCCAAACACAGAGCCATATGATTCAAATGCACATATGTGGTATAATTATGCACATTGTTACCATTATTATACATATTCTCATCATGCGACATATATAAGGTGAACATGATATACAATGCATGCCTAATATTTCTAAATCCAAATCAATTGCATATTTAAAAACTCTTTTACGAACTATCATCACCCACTTGGTTAGACTATTATAGACTATATTGAGCTAATCTACTATAGTATTTGGTTTTATTTTAGTATGTTTGAGGTGATTAAATCACTCAATATTGCCAATTTTATAGGTTAGACTTAACTACATCATCCAACCTCTTTAAATATATGGTATGGGTCGACTTTGTTCACTCATGATCACAAGGTTATAAGTATGAATGTATTACAAAATTGAGATAATCTCAACTATTAAGTGGAAAATAACATTTTCTCCAAGGTTGGGGGTATGTGCCTTCCAATATCTCTCTATCCACACATACACATGTATGCATGTATGCATGTGTACACACACACACACACACACACAAACACACACACACACACACACACACACACACACACACACACACACACACACACACACACACACACACACACACACACACACATCTTATTCTCATATCTTTATAATGATATGTTTTTAAAAATAAACTAGCCAATAGGAAAATCATTTGTATTTATATACATGTGTACTATTAAACCTTTCTCTTTAAATTTAAATATTTCTAATGATTTTAATTTCCAAATATATCACTCACTATATACTATAACATGCTCTTGATTTTAGGTCAATCACTAGCAAAGCACTCAATTTTGGCTCATGTAAAGTCAAGGTGTGTTATACACACCTAGTTACACATTTATTATACTTTAAACCATCAATTTCATTATTATATTAAATGGGTAAATGTAGATATTTATGAATTATATGGTACCATCAATTTCATTATTATATTAATGGGTAAATGTATTTATTTATGAATTATATGGTGCCTCATTCTTGTACACTTGGAAAAATTAGAACTTGGTTATCCTCTTAGTTCTAAACCTTTTCCAATTTCAAAAGTAGCACATTTACTTTATCATATTTTCCTTAGCCTATCTATTGGTCTGAAAAGTCTTATGTTGATGACCCAATTCTTATATCTTTCCTTGAGTACATTAAAAACTTCTTATCTTATTCCCCTATATGTTATGGGCATATGCCTATTTTATAACTACCAAAACATGAACATTAATTCTAGACCCTTATGTCAATGCTAGTGTCCTACCTTGATGTAGGTGTCTAGTTCCCTAAACTCATCTAATTTGAAAATTAAATGTATCTTAATGGTTAGACTAAGTGTTTTAATGCAATATAATTTTTGATAAAAGTGGCATATATTCACAATCACTCCTCACCTAGAATTCATACTAAAGATCATTAAAATAGAATTCAATTTATCAAAACTTCCCTATTTATTCATGTTGACATATAATTCATAGGTACTACACATCTACATGTATGAAGTACTAAAGGAGTAACCAAAGAACCTAATTTTCAAAGTTACAAACTAGATCACTATTATATTTAATTTTCACATATTTCACTCTTATGCACACACAAGGTAACACATTCAGAGATAGCTAAATTAGAATAAGAACATTTTTAGAGTATTTTATATATAGGTATAACCCATTGATAGAGGGGTATTTAGGGTTAGCTCGATAACATGATCCCACTAACCCATTTTTTCTAAGGTCACTATGAAGATGAAGAACTAAGTTTTTACCATTTCATGCGGAGCAACAATCCATGACCTAAATATGAATTCAATAGAGTGAAGGTGAAGACAAAGCCATAATCATCTAGGTGGTTGCATCCTTTTTTAGTAGGTATTCAATACATGACAACTATGTCTAGTTTAGACAGTAGTGTTTATGCTAACGTCCAAGTCTAATGCTAGTGTCTGCAACTCTATAAGAACTCAATCCATAATTTGGTGATTTTTATACAATATGTTTATATTTTTTTCCTACATATTTTAGATAAATAAATATTTTAGCATCGGAACTAGCTAAGCACATTATTTATTTGTCATTTCCATATCTAGCATAAAATATAATCTTATCTTAGTTTAATAAATTTTATATATGTTTTATCTATGTTTAGAATTTTATTGACCTATGTTAGATCTAATTATCACCATTATAAATTTTCATTTATATATTCTTAACCCTGTCCACCCAAGAAAGATCCACATACAATTTAGGGTTAAACATTTTGGTCAATCCCATTAGGATAGAGGATGGTCCCATCAACTGCCTAATAGTACTAAACCCAAATTGTTATTTTTAAATATATATGACTTAAAATGCCTAAAATTAGATAAAAAAATAAAATTCAAAAAATTCAAAAAAATTTGAAGCATAGTTTTGTCAAAAAATTAAAATTTTTATATATATCACGTCCTCATATTATTGCACCCTATAATGTGGTTTATATGTGAGATAAATAATGATGTAATGAATATTGGTGGATTTTTATGGTGATGTATTAGAGATAAAAATATCAATAAGTAGCATGCATATTAACTATAAAAATTTAAAAACCCAACTATATATATGATTGACTTTTCAACTATACATTATACCTAAGCCAACTTTTAAAATAGTTCATGTCTTATGCATATGTTATTTTGAACATAGTACATTGAAATTACTCCTATAAATTATGATTGAATACAAATATCTCATTCTCCTACATGGTAATATTTTTAAAACTATTAATGGTAATTTTTAATACACAAAAACTTTACAAATACTCTCTTAATACACTTGCATGGTCCTAATTTTTTGAAATGGAGGAATTTTTCAAATATCTATATATGACATTGAATTTTTACATTATTATATATTATTTGAAATTAAAATTCATCCATATCAAAAAAATTAGTCTATAACCAGCTAAGTAAATTATTTCTTTGTCATTTCCATATCTAGCATAGTTGTACTTTTTATTTCTAGCCTATCTTAGTTTAATAAATTTAGTATATGTTGTATTTGAGTTTAGGATTTAATTCACTTAAATTAGACCTAATTATAACTCTTATTCATTATAATTTATATAATCTTAACCATAT
>JARHVA010003726.1:777500-1307500 GCA_037957365.1 Torreya grandis | reverse complement strand
TAAAAATCTTTGGTAGGTAGATTTTATTTGTTATTATTCACTTGTTGTATATAATATTGAGGAGTATTTATTTTTATTGATTAATTATATATTATAATTTGTTTATTAAATTAATGCATATATATATTGAATTTATTCTTATTTCATGATATGAACAAAATTATTATTATCTGTGAGAATATGGTCTATAGTTTGAAAACATGTTTCACATGGGTGAAAATATGATAATGTTTTTTTCAATAATTTTTTTAGTATTCTTGATTGATTCTTAAATAAGTATGTATAAATAATTGAAATTTATTATATTTTTAACATTTATGATTCTTTGACCCTAGCTATAGATGAAATCTCAATTGGATCACAGGCATTAACTTTTATTTATTTATTAGTAGATGTTTCTTTATTATTAATCCACATGTTAGGATTTTTTCTAATTAATACTTTGATATGAATGGGGGTTTATTTATTAAAATATGATTTTTTGAGCCCAATTTGGAGTTTTTATTCTTCCATATCCATATCCTTATGTTTAATATGACTAAATGACTATCATGTTGTTCAATGTAATTTTTCTTGATAGGCTCTATGATACCATTGATAAAGATGTATTTTCTAGTTGGATCATATGGTTATTAAATAAAAAAATGTATCTAATAATGAAATTTAAATATGAAATCAACATAATATTTTATTTTACTTTGATTTATATTTTTATTACTTTCTAATGTAAATCTTGGTCCAATATTTTTTTTAGATATCGGTGAAAATGCTTTTTAAACTAGATTTAAGAACTAGACATGAGGGTTTTGATATGAGGTCCCCCAACCTCATAAAAGAACAAGATAAATAAACAAAACATTAAATATATCATAATGAACACTATAAAATAAAATAATAAAAGGGGATAAAGAGGAAGAGTAAATGGTTTTGAAAGGTTCCCAAAACTTGAACACAAATAAAAGAATGAAATTAACTAGCAAAAACTAATGGAGAAGCAAATTAGAAAATTGTTAAGTTGAGTAGTTCAGACTGATTATAACCACAAAATTCCATAAAAATTTCACAAAAATTATGTAAAATGTCCTAGGAACATTAATAAAGAGACCTTACAAATGGGCCAAAACAATCAATTAGTCTGATTATAAATCTTCCATGGTGGTTTCTTAGTGTTGAATTTTACTTCTTTCTAGGTTCTCTATGCACCTTTTGTAACTTATTTTAAGGTTTATTTGGCTCTAATTATTTATCTTAGAAGTCTATCAAGGGCCATGATCATATAAATAATCTCAATTTTATTCAGTCTTTTTCTAGTTAACCCGGTATTAAAAGGTGATGTTTAACATGTGTTCTTTACCTATGGTATAAGAGAAGCTTTCCTGATTCTTCATCCTCTAGTTCCTCAACCATTATATCATTCGTTTGATTTAAAAGATCCACTAGGGGTGATATTACTAGGGTGAATGTTTCTTTTTATGGACTCTTTTTGTTGCTCATGTGGGCTTGAGGGATAGTTTTTGGTGCAATAGGAAAGGCTACCATGGAGTTTGAGATTTTAAATTTTTAGGGCCCTTTATTCCATTTGTATTTTTTTAATCTTATTTAGAGATTATTTCAGCCATAAATAGTTATTTGGCCACCTTGACAATGGATTTGTCCTTATACATAGTTTTCTTCAATTTGTCATCTAATCATGTAGTTTACTTGTGTCCAAACTTAAAATAGATAGGGAATATGTTTGATTATCTTACATACACTATATCCTAGGACCATTTGTTATACCTTGATTATAAGTAGATCTTGGGAGAGGATTTATTGAGGAGATATAAATGTAAAATATGGTTTATAATAGATTCCATGATAATAGGTTTTCCTATAGCTTTGCCTATGCCTAGAATGATTTATTCCTACAAAAATTCCATGGGGAGGCTAAGAAGGTTGACCCACATAGGAGTTTCAAATAATATGTCATTATTAAGATCTATTCTTAGTTTTCACTTCCTTAGAGATTCAACTTCCCAAGTAGACATGGAACCTTGATTAAGCCCCTGGTGAAGTATTATATAATGGACAAGTTGATAAAGTAATTTTCCTTTGATATGGATGCAATAACCATGTATCCTTTAGGAATCCAATGTTGATGTGGATCCTTTTTGAACTAATTCTTTTTATTAATTGGCCTTTATGCCCATGATCTCCTATCAGGTCATTGTGTATCCTTAGTGTTATCCTCTAGGTAGTCCTCTAGTGCACATGGGGCCTTCAAGAAATGTAATGATTCATGGGGTGAAATTAGGTTATTCATGGTCCCTAAGTGGGAAATATTTGGTGGGTTGTTAACACTATGGTGCTATATAGAAAGTTCCCACTCAAGAGCACAATTAAAATTTTCCTCCATTCAAACCATTACTTCCATTTTCATTACCTTTATCATAATTTTCCTTGAAAATTATTGGTCCATTATTACTAATATAATTATCTATGAATACTTATTACAAACATATTAATAAATCTAGGCAGCCACTAAGAAAATAATAGAACTAATCTAAGGCATCAAAAACAAAATTAAAAGGTAAAAATGTAAGCATCATCAAAGGATGATCATCACAATCAATTATAAAATTTAATGTGTTACAAAATTTCTCTTGAGGATCACCATGACCATGAAAAATATGGAATTCATAAATCATCAAGTTATGTGAAATAGGCATGAATAATATGTTTTTTTATAGGATTTCTATCCTCTATATCATTTTTAATGAAACCATTAATTATTTCTTGTTATAATGTTAAAATATGATTTTTCCTTTGTGTATCCCCTATAAGATGTTTAATAATTTCTAACTTAAATTTATGGATGGTTAAATTATTAATAATCCCATCTAAATATTAAGTCATGTCACTGATATTAGTAGTAGGTAAAGTAATTTTCATAGTTTGACTATCTTGTGTTGCATGCAAAACTTCATTATAAGGGACATATGTGTAAGAGTACATGTAAAAATCATACCAAAAATAATGCCAATATTTATCTATTTAATGTTTTCTATTATTTCATGTCATAAAAAAGGGTTTTTGTTAAGACATGTATTAATATGTTTTCGAATAATTTGAATAAGTTTTCTGTTGATGAATACATCCTCAATTTTTATCTTTTTTAATAAAGATAAGGTAATTTTATCAGTTAAGGTTCATATTTTATGCAATATAGTCCCAAAGATATTTATAGAGTTTAATAAATGTAAATCATAATGATAATCAAGTAATTAAAACAAAGGTATAATGTTTAAATAAGGGATTAACCCTTAGGATTAAAATTTGAAAACTAACCAAACTTTAAGGAAGAGGGTTTGTAGCAACCCTAGGTTGAATGTGAAAAGGTCTTAGGATTCACCATTTATATTTATCTTAATTCTAGTTTAAAAAAAAATAAAAAAATAATCTAATTTCAATTAAATATATCTAACCACACATGAATTAAAATATATATTTTGAATCTATCTAACATGATATGATGAGAAACAAATGAAATGCCACAATGAAACTAAACTAAAAATTGTAGATTATAAAAAGATAAAGAATGCTCATAAATGTGTTTTTTAAACTATTAACCTATATAATAACTGATATAATTTTATGCAACTTACTTCTATACTATATAAATTATATTATTATCCTAGATAGACTCATACAATGTACATGTGCATCTTATATAGACCCAATAGTGACAGTCATGTCAGTTCCATGTTTGTCTACTTTGGTCATATCTATAAATCTATTGATTTTTAAGATGATATTTATGTAACATATTTAAATTTTCCTTCCTCTTAAACTTATACCTTTACTTTTCATTTTTTCAATAAAAAGGTGCAAAATGTATGAACCTCCTCCTTGACCTAGATTGACACTACAAAAATTAAAAAAAGTGATGGTGCCATGTAACAAATAAGGCATCATTTTAAAATATGAATCAAATGTTTAAATATGAAGGATTTTAATTAGTTTTTTCAGTTATAATCATAATTTTTTATCTCTAAAATTGAAACCATATATCAAAAAAACTATCCAAAAATTACTAGTTATCAGACTAGTCGTGTTGTGAGTGAAATTATTCATCAAAAAGTGCAATGAATAGCTTCAAACCTGAAAAGATATGCTTTCTAGTATAATTTAACTTAAACCTAAAATAATATCATATATAAAATATAAAAAAACTTCTCAATTATAATTAATTCACCAAACTTCTATTATGTGCAACTTTATTAAATAAATAAGGCTAAAAACAAGCCTTTTACAAGATAATTTACATGACAACTTATTTCAATAAAAATCATAAAGTCAAAAATTTAAAAAAATAAATTTACTTGAAAATTAATTAATATATAATTAGTCTTATAAAATTATACTCTAATACAACTTAATAAATACTAAATATAAACTCAATAAATAATTAAGAGTACCACTAACATTAACTAATAGATTTTTGGTTATTATGCAAGAAGCCACTATCATTTGACTACCACAGGCTATAATTAGATAAAAGTGGCACCCAAAATTCCATAAAATATTAATTTAATTAAATACACTATAATTTCACTAAAATAACACTAAAAAAGTGCCCCACCACTTGAAAACTCATTTGAGTCCTCATATAGTTAGCTAGAGTTAACTGATAATTCTAGTTATTTTTAGAAAATCATTGGAAAGTGTCTAAAAGTGACCAAAAAAAAAATTTAAGGTCATAAATAAATTAAATAACCTTAAAAAAATGTAACAACCCAAAATATACTAATTATAAAAATAGAACTCAATTTCCCATATTGACATCATAATCAACATTTCCCCTTTTGATGCAAAAAGGTGAGATTCTTATCATCTCCTTGAGTCTTCCATGAATACACTTGTGAAATCCTTTCATGAGAATATCATAAAATTTATATTAAATTATCACATACTCAATATATAATTTAATAAAATTATTCTTAACTAAAATACATGTATCATTCATCTAGATTGAATCTATCTCTAATTTCGTAGCGTCAATCCATTCTTTCTTTTAACTATCTTATACATAACTTTTAGGTTCACTGATCACTAATGATAATTAAAAAATATAATTTTCATCTTAAGAATCATAAAATAATTTACATTCCTAAATTTTTTATCCTTTGATTCTCTTTGAATATTTATAGTCCAAAATTTGATTAGCTAGATGAGGATTCAAGAAACACTTGATCTTTCTTGATGTTGATGTATATGGATGACTAGTCTCTTGCAAAGAGATAATATTTTTTCATGTTCAAATATAAACCTATGTATGTATTTGTGATCCCTAAAAATAAAATTCAATAGGTTTCCTTCTTTCACTTATGGATTATGTAGCTACATGATCAGAATCAACATACACCACATTTTCAAAAAAAATACAATCTTTAGAAATAATTATGGATTTACTAGTAGGATTTAAAACCTTGTATGCTTTGATTTTATCATTGCATCCTTTAAAATTATGATAAAAACTCTTATGATAAATTATATCACCATTACATTTTATTTTGGTTATTTTCATGTTTCCATTTCCTTCAAATTTGATGGACTTTCCATTTCCTAATTTCACTTGGATTTCAAAATAATCATCTAACTTTCTAAAATCATCTTGGTGACTTGGCCCCTGATTTTAGTAACCTAAATCAAGAGACAAAAAATTATTTACTTAATATATTACAAAAAATATGTGATACAATAATATTATTCCTATTTAAACTCACTTTATTCATATTCAAAATCATTATCTTCCCTTTCTTGATGGGTTTGATTCTTATCTTCTAGTCTCATGCACTCTTTTACAATATGTATTAGTTTTATGAAATAATGACAAGTGTTTATTACTCTTACTCTTGAAGTTTTATTCATATTTTCCATTTGAATTTGATTTTTTTAAATCCCTTGATTTTAATTTTAATTTTTCTCTTTGGTATTGAAAACCCTTGCCTTGGTTTCAAGTGCTTGTTCCAAACCATCTTCTAAATCTCTTGCATATAGTTTCATATTATCCTCATGAGACAAGAGATAATACTCTAACTCATCAACACTTATAATGTTCATGTATTTACATTATTTAAGTGTGATCATAATATTCATCCATATTTGGTTTAAATATCTCAAAATCTTTCTTAATAAAACACTACCATGTATAGTTTCTCCATAAATTGTCATTATATGAACTAAATCATTTACCCTTATGAAATAATATCCAACTCCTTCAGAATATGACATTATCAAATACTCAAAATCATTTTATAGGTTTGTATTTTTACTTATCTTAACTTAATATATCCTTGATGTAAAGTCTCTAAAGTATTCCATGCCTCATGGGTATTCTTGAAAAAATGCTTGGGTCTATAACACTTTGAACATAGAAGAAAGATTGTGTATCTCCCTTTCTTCATCACTTTTTGTTCTTTTTATATATTGTTTCAAGGTGTTCCAATATTGATTTGTTTTTTACACATGGATAATATTTTCCAAAAATATTGTCTAAAAAATAATTATGTTTAATTTATCTCTCCAATACTTAAAGTTTTCACCTTAGAAAACAAGAATATTCATGGAAGCAAAATTTGTTAAAGTCATTGTATTCTAAAAAGGGTTTGAAAAACCTTGCCTAAACATGGCCTTGATACCAAATTAATTTTTTGAATTAATTTTAGAGTGAAAATAATCTATTTTTATCTCTAAAATTGAAACTAGATATCAACAAAATTGACCTAGAATTACTAGCTGTCAAACTAACTATGTTATGAGTGAAATTATTGATCAAAAAGTGTAATGAATAGCTTCAAAATTGAAAATATATGATTTATATTATAATTTATTATATACCTAAAATAATAATATATTAAAAATATAAAAAAATATTCTCAATTTGAATTAATGCATCACACTTCTATTATGTGCAACTTTATTAAATAAATAAGGCTTAAAACAAGTCATTTGCAAGATAACTTGCATGAGAAGTTATTTCAAGAAAATAATAAAGTATAAACTAAATAAATAATTTTTAAATAAAAATAAATAATATATAATTATAATTCTAAAGTTAAATTATAATAAAACTTAAATAATACTAAGGATAAACTCAATAAATAACTAAAATTACCACTAACCTTAGTTGATAGCTTTTTTGTCATCATGTAAGAAGCCACTATAAACTGACTATCACAAGATATATTTATAAAAAAGTGGTATCCTATATTAAAAAAATATTAAATAACTTAAATAAACTTTATTTTCTCTTAAATAACACTAAAAGTATGCCTCACCACTTGCAAACTCATTCGAGTACTCAAATAGTAAACAGGAGTTTACTGGTAGTTCTAGCTATTTTTAGGAAATCATATGAAATTGTCTAAAATTGACCAAAAACTAATTAAGTTCATAAATAAATTAAATAACCTCTAAAAACACCTTATATATATATACATGTACATGTTGGATCATGCCAAAAATAATCAGAATCTATTGGTCATTAGTAGTCTCTACCTTTGCCTAATAAATGTTGAATCTAATCTATGTAACATGTCTCATCATGTCATATAATTTATTATATGTTCATTATATTCCTATAAAATTCCCTAAATATACCCTACATATGTGTAAATATTATAATCTATCCTAAAATAAATCATAATATGTATCAATTTGTCTCATATGAGTTATGTATTCTAACCCAAAATATTAATTGTATATATATCAAGGCTTGAATATTTCTGAAAATACCACTTATATTCCCCCATTTTGATGTGAGGAATGAAACTTGTGATAAAAAAATAAAATATTTATACACATCATGTCATATATTAAATATGTAATAAATCATGTCTGCTAACATCACTAGATCATCAAAATATCTATTAGATATGTATCATATAACATACAAGTTTCATGTCAAGTAGATATAATAATTGTCCATGTTACAATAATCAATTTTAGTTATAAGTTCTCAGTATTAAGCCACACAAAATATACATGATATGAATCATGAAACCATAATATCAATAATCATGTAGATATACACACATATATATAGACACAATGTCATGATCATGACACACATAAGGAATCAATACGTGAATCTAGTCTTACCTAAGACAAAAAACATGGCCATCACATGAACTAAAGGATCCTAGATACAACTAATGCATGATGTGAAAATGCATAATCATTACACTAATATAAATGTGAAACATATTAGTTAATTAAAACACAAAGGTCACATAGTGTACTAATAATTAATAGTCACTCATATAATCATGAAATGTAGCTTAAAATGGTCACATAATGTAATAGTTAATAACATGAAAAAAAAATCATCACATAATGTAATAAATAATATAGTATTACACCATATAACAATCATCAATATAAAAAATATGTAGAAAAAGTAAATCCATCCTATAAAAGTAATCATGTCATCATCAAAACATATAAAATTATACAATCAATATCAAATAGCACTCTAAATACTATATGTAATATTAAATCATGTTTAATTAATATAATTATCTCAATATGATCAATGGAATGGCCATAGATAAATTTAACCTATAAATTCCATGAATATGTGCCTATTTTAGACATGCATCTAATGTTGAAAGGTATCCCATAGGCATATGAATGTCCCACGTATTAATGTACATGTTTCATATGTAATCAAAATTTCCTACATCCAACTCATGTATGCCATGAAAAGTATATGCATAAATAATAGATATGTAATTTATGATATATGTGATAAAATTAATAAATAGGTCATGTAACTAGCCAATAATGTTATGTATAGGTCTTGATTTTATTTTATTTTGAATAATTTAATATTTTTAATATTTTTTTATAATTTGATTTATGTTTATGTAATCCAAGGATCCCATGATCACATCAATTATATGCTCTTGTGTAGGATATAGATAAATTATGTTTAATGTCACTTAGTGTGGATAAGTAGTAATATATGTATCTATATATAAATATAAAAATTGGTCATGAAATGTAACATTGACATAATTATCATCACATCTCATATTATTCTGTATACATTAAATATATGTAGAAAAAATCATATGAAACATGCTTTACACAATTAGTATACAATTGTTTTCATTGTGGAGAATGTAGGGAAGCCTATATAACCAACTTAGGATGTGATGGACTAGATAATTTATACTTTGAAGCCTAAGTATAAATCTAATGTAATACACATTGAATCACTTATCTTTGAGTAAGATCAAATACCTTTCTATGAATTTCCTATGTAGAATGAACATATATAGGCTATGTAATTGACTGTGTAGAAGGTTTATAAGTAAATATATATGATTAAATATGATAATCATATGGAATACCTGTAATTTTATAAGGTTTTTCCTAGTTGGACGTCATCCCTTTTTTCCCTAGTTGGAGGCTACTACTATGAAAAAAGGAGCAGATCTATACAGATCCATTTGGAATTTGTACCATAACTATTTTCTATTAGACTATGTAACATCATAGATTTTTAGGGCTGTCATACCATGTTGAGTCATTTCACATAGGGATTCAAGTATTTTTATGCATTTCAAGTTGATCCCAGGTTATGGGTTGGTAAAAAATTAGTATTTGGTTTTTTTATGATGTTATACTTTTTAATTGATTGAAATAAAGAGTACCTTTGTGAGTTATCATTATTTTATTACATATATTGTATTGGGATTTGACTAATTTTTTTGGAAAAAAAATCATAATTTATTTTAAAATGGGATATTTCATCCATATACCCTACCATAAGTCATAGCACAATTCTCCCTAGAGAGTTTTGCTCTTTCCATCGAATACCCTAATTATCTTTTTCATACCAATCAAATCCTCATGTGTGTATCCAAGACTAGTAAGTAGTGTCATTGTGTAAATGTTTTAACTTTACCAATTATCAATCATTAAATTATGTATAATTTTTGAGGCAATGTAAGGATGCCAAAAAAATACTATAGTGAGAGAATCATCATAAACATATAATGTTCATCCAATATTATAGTAAGTATTTGAATTTGTGTGTCCTTAATATACCAATCAGACCATTAATATGATGTTATTATTTTTAGTCTTTGAGGTATATGAAGAAGGAGGAGGACATATTATATAATTCACATGAACCTCATTATTATTCTTATTTTATTTAGCCACATAATTTTGAAAGGGATCATAAAAACATCATCAACTTTGTATTCCATTTAGCTTATGCCACTAAATCACTCATACATGTGTTTTTGTCATTAAGATTAATAATTTTTCCATTTATTAGATCCTGTTTATTATGTGTTAACCTAAATCATTTGTTTGTATATTTTATTTCACATTTATGATAATTGTAGTATGTTTTGACATTGAATCCCTTAAATGATACCATAATCATATCAACATACTTTTTTTAGGGAGAGATATTATGACATTATACTAGTTTAACTTACATGGTATCTCATGGCAATGTTTTAATAACCATTTAAAATTACTCCTTTGATAAGTGAAAAAGATAAGCCAATTAGTAGTTGTGACATTGCATTAATTTTTACTTTTACTTCATTCATTGTATCATTTACCTTAGGTTTTGAATTTGGGTTTGCCTTAGATTAATTTAGGTTTTGTCTAAAAATTTACAATACAAGTAGTTGTATGATTACACTCATAACTTATTTTATATATAGAAAATATATTAACTTCACAATCCTTAGCCATATGGCACAAGTTATCAAAATATTAAAACCGCTTGAACATAATGGACTTGTGTAGTGTGGAAAGAAATGATGTGGAAACATATCTTATAGAGTCTATAAATTTTCATCTAGGAACCATTTGAGCCATTTAAAAAAAAATATGTGAAGAGATAAATTCAATTGAAATATACATTATTTACTTAACAACTTTTTCCTCAACTTTTTAGGGCCAAAATCAAGCATCTAAGGTTAAAATTTTCATTTTAATTTTATTTTTAGAATATTTTAGATTTAGGTTTTTTTGTAGCAAGGAATGAACTTGTAGTTTCAATTTTCCCTCATGATAGGTTGGAAATAATATTTATGGAATTCACATGAAATTATATTTTATTATTTAAGTCTCAAGGAGAGAAAATACTAAAATAAATAAGCTAAGAAGGTTATTTATTTCACATTCCCAAAACTAACCTTCCATATTCTAATAGGAATGGATAAATTATTGATTAAGACCAAATATAAACACCTAGGATTAATAATAAATATATACAATATTGTTACATCTGCCCTTAATCTATAGGGGTCTTTTTCAGACCAAGAATTCTTCTAAACTTTTAAAAAAGACCCATCCAAGTGCTTTGGTTAGGTTATTTATGGGTTGTTTTCTTGTAGGTTAATGTTGTAACTTAACAATTCCATATCTCACATAATGTTTAATCAAATGAAAATTAGTAATCATGTTCTTGGTTTAGTCATGAAATATTGGATTCTTTTCCATATATATTATAGAAGTTTTGTCAACCATGATAGGTGTTGATAAAACTTGTTGCTCCTACAAATCTAAAATAACCCTTCTAAGTCACAAGATCTTTATAAATATCTATTAAGAGGCCATAAATTTTTATTCTATTAAATAAATTACCATAACTTGTTGATTTTTAGAATTACAACTAATAATTAGTGTTCTAAAATTCATCAAAAAACTCAAGGTGGACTTTTCATCTTCACGATCCCCAGAATTGTCAAAATATAAATACCCAACTAGTTTGAAGTCTCCTACCCTCCCAAATTTTTTTGTTCATTTTAGATATTTGAGGACCATTTTTACTCATACCCAATGATTATCCCTAGGTTGTTGCATGAATATTGAGAGGACACCAACTACAAATGATATATATGGTAAATTTGTGGTCACACAAATTAGACTTCTAATGAGTTATCTATATTTAGTGGCATCCATAGAATTTGTTGAATCTTCATATGTTAATTTTAGATGCGGTTCCATGGGCATGCTCAGAAGCTTATAATATTACATTATGAAATTTATTATAATTTCACCAACTTAATTCTACTAAGTAAAGAATAAATGCTTTGTTTTTAAATTACTCTAACACCCAAGCAGTAATGAAGGTAAACCAAATAAATCATTTCAAATATTTTCATCAACTCTTACTTGAACTTAGTAGTGTATCATTCATTTTTCCCTATGATGACAAGATCATCATCATACACCACCACAAACATAACTATTTTGTCAATTTTTTTATGAAATGCATTTCATCTTCAAACTCAAAACATTAAAATTTCATGTTCATGACGTGTTCATCTAGTTTGTCATACCATGCTAGAGGGGGTTGTTTCAAACCATACAATGATTTTTATAGTTTTCACACCTTGTGCTCTTATTCATGTACTAAAAAACCTTAGGGTTATATCATGTAAATAGTTATTTTGAGGTCACCATTTAGGAATGTATTTTTGATGTCCATTTGGTGAAATTTTCATTTGTTATGAGCTATAATGGAAAACATAGTTTGAATGGTAGTCTATTTTGTTATAGGTGCAAAGGTTTCATTTAGTGAATTAATTATTTTTTAGCATATCCATTTGTGACAAGCCTTTATTTTTTCTTGTCAAGTGAGCTATCAACCTTGTATTTATTACAGTAGACCCACTACAACCAATAGGTTTGTAGCCATATGCAGGATCAACTATTTTCTATGTCCCTTTTTTGACTAATGCATTGTACTCATCTTTCATTGCTTTTCTATAATATTCAAGATTGTTAGCCTATTTAAAATATGTTGGTTCTAAATCAAATTCAAACTTTATTTCTTCTATAGAATCATTCAAAGAAATTATTTTCAATTTTATATTGAATATCTCCAAGGGATTTGTCTGATTGTGATGTGGATACATTCACACTTCTTGTGCCTATTTTACCAACTTCATCAAGTTTCACGTATTTCAATGTTTGATTGGCCTAATTAGGAATCTATTTATATTTTCTAGTTGCTTCATGTTTATCCTCTAAAGTTCCATCACTTTCTACCATTTTTTCTTATGGTCTCTAGTCATTGTCTGATGAAGTTTCACTCTCTCTTTTAGGAGGATTTTAAATATCATGTATAGAAAACAATGTAAAATCAATAGATTCCCAGTTGTGTGTCCCAAAATCATTAGTTATAACATCCATAACAATCTTTTTGTATACATGAAACTTTCCATACTTTTTAGGTGAAATCATATAGGTCAATCAATATTCTCTTTATCCTTTGCACTTTCATAAAATACAACTTATCTTGAGACAAGAAACTTATTCTCTTTCTCATTGTATAACATGTATGCTTTGGAAGATTAATACCATCTCAATTGGATGCATTTTTGAATCCTATGGTCTAACCTATTTCTTTTATCCTTTGTAATCAATGTGTATTAAGTGGATCCAATAATCTGAAGATGTTGTACTAAGGGAAGATGACCACACCACATATCATAGAAAGTTTTGGATTCAAAATATGTTGATGGTGATCTATTATGGAGGTATAATTTTTTTAAAGATACTTTTACCAAAAAGTGTAGATTTACCCATTTGTAGTACCACATATAATGAACCATATTCATCACAAATCTATTCATTCCTTCTATAACTCCATTTTGTTTTAGAGTGTAAGGAACTATGAGATGGTGTTTGATCCTATTTTTCTCAAGATAGGATTTAAAATTATCTAAAATGTATACATGACCATTATCTATCTTGAGTGTCTCAATGTAAGTTTGAGCTTCATTTTCAATCATGATTCAAAACTTTCTAAAAGACTTGAAGGCTTCTAATTTTTATTTAGAAAGTACATCCATGTCATCTAGCTATAGTAATTAATGAACAACATGAATTAATTATGACCACCAAAGGATAAGATTATAAGAGAACAAAATTTTGAGTGAACTAGTTGTAAATTTATATTAAAATTTCTACTATGACTTTGGGAATCATTCTTTTGCATGTTTAGCCAATATGTAGGCTTCACATTTTTCATCTAATTTTATGGGAAATGTAGGCATGCCAACAACACCATTATTTTGCAACACATGAATGTTTTTATAGTGAGTGATCTCAAATATTTATTTCCAAAACATGTTTGGATACATTTCATCTTTCAAAAGATGAGCATAATTCCTTGAATTTTGTGACTCACCCTTGAGTTTGAATAGTTTCCCTTCATTATATCCAGTCAAGATGACTGCATTATCACTTTTTCTATTGATTGTGACATCACCATTGCCTATTATAATGAAATGGATTTTATTTCATTATGATCAATAAGTAAAATAATATTAATTTCAATTTATGACTGTAGGTTTAGATCTATAATCCTTAGACACTTGAGTCTTATTGTACCTCTTCCTCCTAGTTGTAGACTTAATCTTTCTACAAGGTATACCACACAACAACTTTATTAATTGAATTCCTAAAATAAGTAATTTTATAAAATTAATATGTAGAGTGGCACCAATGTCAATAACCCAAGAATAAAACCATGAATACTAACTAAGACACTGTTTGCTTCATCATCTGTACTAGAAAATGCACATTCACTAGTGAATTGGGAGAGTTTGAATCTTTTATTTTCTTTAATTTTTCCTCTTTATTATTATGGCATGATTAAATTTTATCCTATGGATTTTTCCATTCATGAATATCATGACTTCATTTTCCATCACACCATTCATAGTAGATGTTTTTTAATAATTCTATTTTTGAACACTTTGATTTTCATTTTTTCCACCTTTTCCCTTAGACTTATTCTTGTAATTATTATTGTCTTCATTTTTTGAATACATGTCCTTATTATATGTTTTGAAAGAATTTTATTTGACATAGCACAAACTTTATCCTATTGTGGACTTAGTTTTTTTTTAATGTTTTTTTCTCTTTCTACCATCTTTTCAACAAATTGATCAAATGTGAGAGTATTTAATTAATTGCTTGCTTGTAGAGACTCCAAATAGGTTGAATGATTAGGAATAAGGGAATTTATGAATGCAGTCATATAGATGTTGATTTAGACACCCTTTTTTTATACATCATGCTTAATGAAATGTATCTTTTAATCCAATATCATCACTTCACCATATTACAACTCAAGGTTGAATAGCTTCAATTAAAACTGAATGAATTCTAACTCTAAGTGGGAATCATATAGCCCATTTAGTTTTTTTAATTCTTCCCATAGAGTATTGAACCCCTAACTATTATGAAACATATATATGTTGGCTAATTCCATCATCAAGGTCAATTCTTTTTGGTTTTTCTACTTCCATGCCTAAATATTTTTTTCATTCTCTATTGGCTCAACTAGTTATATATCTCTCTAACAAATATCAAAGGGTTATATCATTAAATATTATTGTTTTTTCAACTTTTCAAGACCATTCAAACTAGTTATATTTATTGATCAATATTTTTCCAATGATAAATTTGATTGAATACATAGCTTTGAGTTTTTTTGGAGTTTTGTTTACCCCAATTGGTTCCTTATCACTCCAAAATGGTCCCCTTATATATATATATATATATATATATATATATCACCTAATTGATATACTAAAATTTTAGATAATTTTGTTTACATAAGTGAATCTCATCAAAAAATTGTCTAGTCAAGTTTCCATATTTATTAGTAGTCTTGAAAATTCCTTATAATGCATGTTTAACATATTTTAAGTTAATTTTGACAAGTTTAAGGTAATTGTTCTTTCTAGCATTATGCTTGACTAGTCATTGCTTATACTATTTAGGTTGATTTAGTGAGTTTAAAAGGTTTAAAGGTCCTTTATATGTCACCTAATTCATGTCAAATTCATTTAATTTTGCCCATGGTTTGAAGTAGTGCTTAAAAGAGGTCAAAATTTCCTTTCTAACATTGTAACTCATTTTAGAATGAGTTTTTGATCATTTGTAATGATCCAAGAAGGAATTTTTTAATAAAGTGGTATGTTCAAAATAGAATTAAGTTGATGGAAAGTCATATCACATCCGTATAGGCATGGGAGAGCTTTATGAACACTTGTTACCTTAGTTCAGTTAGCTTTCCAAATATGATATTATAGTTCTAGTTATAAAGGAGAAGTTTTTAAGAGTGGTTGTAGGTTTTCAAAGAAAAAGCACTTATAGACATTTTCATGGTTTCATCCATCCTCTAAATATCCAAATCCATGCATTTTAGTGAGTTTTAGGTGCAAATAGAATAAAAATCTACCCCTTTTCCTTATTTGCATCCTTGGTAAACTTAGAATGCACATCAATTTACACTTGGTACGAGGAGAGAGAGTCAGGAGATGAGATATTCGGAATATTATGTGTAATTTATGAATTTTTAAATTATGTAATTAGTTTACTATTTGATCCCTTTAACTTTGAATAATCTCTAAGAGTATAAGGGGCTCACAATGTCTTCTTCATCCCTGTAGGCTTAGGTTTCTCTTTGTAATTCCATTTTTGAGGTTGATGGAAGAAGATTGATATTATTTGGATGATATCAAGACATAAAGAGACTTATATGAAATAATATTCATTATTCACATTAGTTTAATTAGGTGTTTTTGATATAAAACCATTTTTGTCTTCTTGGTTGTACATTACAGTCAAGATTTCCAACTACTTTTAGAATGGTTTATGAGTTTTATCACATCCATTAATCTCAAAGTAACATATTAAAGTCATAACTCATCCTTAAAATATCATTAAACCATATACAATAATAAATTGATTAAAAATAGTGAGATGAGAGGAATTATTAAGCATTTAAAAGGATGTTGCAGGTTTGTGCTAATCAAGTTTGCTAAGTGTAATGAATTTGAGGAGTTTTAGAGGATGTATGAAAAATCATGAGAATATTTTAGAATTACATGAATAATTTGAGATATTTGGACACATTATCCATTAATATAACTTGTGAATCAAATAAAATAAAAAGTGATAGTCATAGTTAAAATGAAATTTAGGCCTAATGTATACTCGCATGCTTGTCATAAGCCTGTGTGTGAAAAACCAATATGAGTGTTGAATAAAATACCTAAAGGGTCAAAAATTTCATATAAAATTTGAATATTTTGAAACCTCATAGGGAAACTAATGGATTTTAAACTAACTCAAGACACCTCATTTACAAAATTCACCATATAATGAGTTCAAATAGTAACCTACAGGGTGGTTAAAAATAGACAAGTGAATAAACATACTTGTGGCATACAAAGAGGGATGAGAGGGTATTAATATTTGTTAGAAATAACATGAATAAAAACCCCAATATTTTTAAATATCACTAGGTGGTCAAAAATTTCCAATAAAGAGAATCCTACATTAGACTTGTAGTCAAAGACCTAAAACATTGCTTATAGGCCTGCCATAGATCTATATGAAGAAGAGAATGATTAATTATGATTTGATAGGAGTAAAATGGGATATAAATTATGGTTAGAATAATAAAAATGTGTAAACCCATATTTTAATCATGAAAATACTAGGTTTGTCTGAGAAGGGTCATTCTAGTGACCTAATAGTATATAAATCTAGATGTATACCTATAGGATTATAGTAGACGATAGATGAGAGTTTTGGTTCCCAATGATATTTTAATGGGTTAATAAGAATCTATTAATAAAAAATATAAAATTAACCACTTTTTAGTGATCATAAAATTTTTAAAGGATAGTTGAATAGGACTTGTTCCAAACTCACAGTCCGATAGTTCACATCAATACACACATGCCTATCACAAGAAATTAAGAAGTAAGAGGATGTAAATTATGTAAAAATGGTTATGGGAAGACTAAAATGAGTAAAAATAAGTCTTATAACCATGTTTATACCATTAAAAAAAAAACAAAATTTTCAATGAATAAAGCTTATATTAATGTTATAGTCTAGGCAGACCTAATGGACAAGGTAGGTTTGGGTGAATGAATAAAACATGTGACCATTGTTTGAATCCATGAGGTTTATGATAATATGAAGTAATTATTTAATTTAATATTAAAATATCACTAATTTTTATTTTAGTGTAAAATTGGTTGAAAGCAATGAGAAACCTAGAAAGGCTAATTAGGCATAGTATGCCTAAATAAGCAAACACAGGACTATGTATGAAATATGAAGATAATTTCAATATTTTGGTGATATATTGAATATTTAAATTATAATTAGGGTAAATTTATGTTTCAATATTATTCCATAATAATTTATCCACTAATAATATAAAAAATAAAAGGAGGAGCATGTTAGGGCTAAAAGAGTAAGACCATGTGCAAACCCTAGTATAGGGAAAAAGGCAAGTTTCATTGTTTTGAGGCATAAAAATTTTTAATAGAAAAATTTAAAATTTAAAAATATGTGTCAAAAACCATAATTAAATATTTAAAATTCAAATCAATCAACTTGGTGCATTCTCTTTCTAAATAACTATCCTTGAGTGCACAGTTGTAGACCTAGTCACCCGAGATACATTTTCATCATATATGAACATATATGAGAATATGAATGGGATAGTTATATCCTTGGGATATTTTTAGGCTGTTTTACACTTAAATTTTTTTAGGCATTAAGGCCCAAAACTGTATGAATAATTTTTAAGAGTTGAAGTGCTTTAAGCCTTGCCTAAACCTTCTCAAATTACCTGATGGAAGAATTTGAAATCCTAAAGGCCCAAGGTGGATTTAAATACCATTTAAATGAACTAAATGGAATTCATGAATCTAATAGACACTTTATGGACCATACTTATAGCATATGTTAGGATAATGTGTACAAAAAGGTGGTCTAGAACTACATTCTTGAACCTATTTCTCAGTTTTCAAAGGGTATTAAGGTCTTTAATCATTTTCAAAGAAAATTTGAATGAAAATGGAGAAATTATGACCATTTTAAATTCAATAAATAATTTTTAATATTCATAGTATGAAATTTAAGGGATCAACTATGGATATGAAGATGTTTTAAGTTCATGTTCAAATATCTAATAAGAAGGAGCTTGGTAGGAGACAAGGGTTAACATAGAAGATATTCCAAGTGCCAAGTGTCAGTTTAAAGGATTGTAACTATCATAATACATAGTTATTTAAATCCATGATAAGTATTTATGATTAATAAATTATTAAAACTACCAAGGAGTTTTCCTATGCCACTCTTGTGAAGAGTTTCATCAACACTTGTTCTTGAAGAGGAGGTAAAAAATGACAACACAATCTTTCAAGTATTGGTGTATTATTTTTATATTTTTTTAACTAATATGATCATGAAGTATAGTTCATGAAATCTCTTCTAATCATTTCCTTATATATTCTTCTATTTTTTTCTATAAATTTATCCTTGAGAAGCATTGTAAGCATCCTTAAATTAGTGATGGTGAAACCCTACCAAAATTAAGAATTGTAATTGCCTAATGAAATCAATTAAAAATAAGTATTTTTATATTCATCTTGCATACAATGATATGGAATGAATTGTTGGTAACTTTGTGATGGTGAGTGTACTTCCCTATATTTTTCCTTCTCTTCCATGCCTTTATGTGAGTTTGTCTTCCTTTCACAAGTCATATGAAGTGTGACACATTGTTGTTATGTTTAAGAATTGATATGTATTTAATGTATACTATTAATACCTCCTGACTACCATCTTAAGGCCTTGTAATTTCCATAACCTTCATATTGTAGCATTAGTATGATAGGGGTTATCTTAGAGTAGTATAATCAGAATGTAACTTGTTGTTTTATAGTGAAAACCTTATAAAGTAAAGGACATCATGTTTGGGGCATCACCACTAAGTTTTATTATTAGTTTTATCCTTCATTATATATATTTTTTATACAAATTAGTAGTGCAATTATTAGTATAGGTTTTGTACTCGTGAGCTATCATAAAATCTAGAGGTTTAGTATACTTAGAGGTCACCCAAAACCTAAGAATAATCCCATTATATAGCTCAAGTGAAATGGATTTAATACACCCTATCAAGGGTTAAAATTTGAGCTATAATAGTTTTAGCATGCCTAGTGGGATAGATTTGAACAATGATTGTCCAAGATTAATTTTTGTTTTGTAAAATTTATAGCTAAAAAAATATCCTTTATGTCGCATATGGTGACTCCAATAAGCTCTTAGTTATTAGTTGTAGACTAGTAAGTTATTTTTCATGCCAAAAGTGATAACAAGATTAAGAGATAAAGGTATTCCTATTGAGTTTGTTTAATTACCTTTATTTTTACTCAAAATAAAGAGTTTTATTCATACTCTTATTTACACCAAGACACCAAGAAGAAAACGTCATTCCCATATATTATAATATATCCTAAAGCTTGGCTCTTGAAGACCTTGGTAATGGAAGCTTGGCTACCTCCATATCTCCTTAGCACTTTTTGGCTTTGGCTTGGCTTGGCTTGGAATAAAGTTGGCATTATAACTTTGAATTATAAAATTATTTTAATATATTTGAGAAAAATAAATTTGAACCAAAATAACTTAGAAATGATGTTGTGAGGCCTCATATTTATAGATTTTTGTATTTGATCAGAATCAACCTCAATTGCCTATCTCAAAACTAAGATGTGTGGTTGAGGATTAATTAAATTCTTGGAATTAAGTTTGTAATTATAATCATCATGACATTGGAAGAAATGGAAATTAAGAGGCATGGATGGCATCATGGAAGGCATTTATGAGGCATGGATGGTATGAATCCTAATATTTGTGGCATTTATGGCCTAGGGATGTCTTCTCAAGAAATGAGGTCACTTTATGATGTAGATATTCAATATTCATTTCTAAAAACAAATTTTTAACAAGTTTCCATGGAATTCTTGATTAGGATCTAATTTGGGTTAATTAAATCTTAAACATGATTAAGCACTTTATGCACAAATTACCCAAATTGATCAAAATGCCTTATTATTGGTCTTAAATTTGATTGGATTGGAATTGGAAGTCTACTTTAGATGAATTAGATATGTATTCAAATTTAGGATGTTACCAAAAAAAGTAACAAAGTCACATATCTTGTGCAATAGATTTGATAGGAAATAGTAATCCAGAGCACCCAAGTGAAAAATTGGCATTTTGACTCAAACTGATCTGATCAAAGTTAGCTAGCTCATAAATTGCATTACCCCATTTAGGGATACCCTAGCCAAAATCAACACTTAAATATATCAATTTCAACTCATTTAATTTAATTTAGTGTTTTTAGGCCAAATTGTGAATTTTGGGTGTAAATTAGCCAAAAGCTTGATTGGAGGTTATTAGTGGCCAGATTTAGGTGTCTATAGTTTGCCCCTATTTGGCAAGGTGTTGAAAACTATAAGTAAAGCAATGCCTTCTCAAATAATGAGAGATGGCCTATATTCCAAAAAGAATATTATGGTTGAAGAACAAAGCTCTAAAAGGTGTTTTGGAAGCCTATGATGATGCCCCCTCAAGGGAGTGGCTATCATATTTGTTGATGGATGGTCTCTTGAGAAGAAATAAGAAGAAAGGTGGAATTAATTCATGGTTGAGATTAATCCATATAATAAAATTCTTGCATTCATTGATGTAAAAATGATGTTGATTTACCCAAAGGTAGTTATAATAAAAAATAAAAGTTAAAATAATGATTTACCCATAGGTGGTTATAATCATTATGAAGACCTAAATTGGCTAAAGATGATTGTGCCCCAATTAGGGTTGATTAGAAAGCATAACTCAAGGATATAACCTAGAATATATATTAAATATGAGTGGGTGAAAATTGATGAAAGAGATGAATAGAAGAATAAGATTGATCAATGGAATTATTTAGTTGTACCTATCAATGAGGAGATGTTCATCCTAATTATCAATGATACAACTAGAATGGTCAAATGAGTGTTATTGATCAAGGGTGAGATGGAAGAATTTTTTGAGGTGCCAAGGACAAAATTTTGTGGCTCCATTGATTTTAGACCTTCATGAAGATAATTTTTTCTATATCATGTGATGGTAGGCTTCATGATAGAACACCATGAAGACTTGGCCAAAATATGCATAAGGATTGACTCCTGATCTAATAAACACTTGAAAATAATTCACCAATGATAAAAACCATGATGATAATGTTGACGTATGATTATGGATAGACTCAAGAATAATTTTCTCAAGGAATCACTCAATGAACACATATAGACTGAGTTGAGGCAATAATGCTAAAAGCAAACAAAAAAATAATATAAGTAGAAATAGACAAACAAACAACATAATATAAACCCTATGAATATTGCCCCTAGAAAATAAATGAAAACTTAACAAATGAACAAAATGGGGAATAAAATAAAGGGAAGGGGGTGGCTGAGCTATCTCCATATGCACTTGGTAAGTGGATGCTACCTACATAGTTCCATAGATGTAATATCCAATAAAAAAATTTAGGCCAAATGTAGTTCTCCTAGGGAATGGGAAGAATGTGATAACTAAGGAAAACAATAGAATGGATGTGATAGAAGAATAGGAATGGTCTTGAAAAATGGCAAGTGCATGAGAGAAAAAGGCTAAAAATTGTGAGGAAACTAAATGATAAGTGATTTAATTGTAACTTAGTAAGGGTTCCCAGAATCCTTAAGGCAAAGAAGTGGTCAATGTTTTTGTTCTTTTTTACCAATTTTTCAGATATTTTTGGAATTGTTTTGGAGTGTCTTAACTCAATAGAGAATTACAAGACACTAAATGGTTCAAGCTCACAAAATGGAAAGAGAATTAAAACTAAGGTTGCTCTCAAAATGGTCAGAGCATGGCTTAGGTTTATCACAAAATGGTGAGAGAATGGCTTAGGTTAATCAAAAAATGGTGAGAGCATGGGGAAAAGGGTGACAAAGCTGACCTCAACAAGTATTGAGCACTGCCTACATATCCCCAGTGTAGGATGTCAAGTCATTGTATTTCTACCCATATTAAAGATAAGGAAAAACCAACTAGGTCCCAACAAGTTCTCAAATATATAAAATGTCCATTAAAATGAACATAGCGATAGCAAGGTGATGTGACAATGCATGGCAAACAAGTGTTTCCCCTAGATTTCCTATAGGTGGCTATAACTAGGAGACAATGACATAGATCAATGATATTAATTTACCCATAGGTGGTTATAATTAGTAACAAGATTAGTGAAACATTGGTTTTCCTATAGGTGGTTATAATTAGGCTCACATAAACAAGCTTAATAGGATGAAAGATATTTTACTAGATCAATTGTGACACTACTTTCATAAACTATCATTGAAACATAGATTGGATTGATTATTGAAACTTGATTAGAATGCTCTGACAAAAATGTAGGAATAACCAAAGTAGATAAGATCAAAATAGGATTAGGTAGGATAACTAAAAATAGGATTTGGTCTAGATATGAATAGAATGGTAGGATGGTATGGTCTTGCTAAGGATAATGATGGTTTTTGATAGATTGGATAAAATGGTAAGTGGATTTCCCCTAAGTGATGAGGTGAATCAATGGGTACTTTGATAATGGCAAATGGATATGTAACAATGGAAATATCATGGTATATGTTTTTGGCCTAGATGTGGTTTTGGATTCTATTATTCCTATTGATGGGGAGATGCACATCCTAATTAAAAAATGATACAAACAAAATACTTGATCATGTTAATTACATGCCCAAATCTTGTCTAAATAGTTACTCTATCAAGAACTTGATGCATATTTAGTTGTTAAGATTGCTTTTATGATCTTCATTGGTCATTGAATTTGATTCCTTCAAACATCAAGACAAGGTATTTTTATAGCCTCTACAAAGGAAAGTGCAACCATGGATGGTAAATAGGGATAAATAATGGATGGTAGGTTTGATTGTGAAATAGAATGGTAGATAATAATGGAATGTATAATGGTGGGGAAACAAAAGAAGATCAAGAATTTTAGTCACACGTAATGTTGTTGATTTCATATTTGACATAACTTTGGTTATGGTAGGGATGAAGACTTGTTCTCTCAATAGGACCACTAGATTTCTCTATTGTTTGATCTTGAGAGTAGATACCATCTGATTAGGTTGTAGATTGAAAGCTATTTTGATTTGATCTTCGATTTTATCTTCATCAAGCAGTGAAGAAATTTTTATGCTCAGTTATTGGTGCCTTAAAGAGGTTTTCACCAATAAATTTGTCTTGATTGTCCTATATCACCTTTGATAAGGTTTCAATAAATAATGTGGAATTTTGACTTTGATTATCTTCTAGCACTTCCAAAAAAGTTTCACTAGAAGATGCTGAGTTTTGACTTTGATTGTCCCCTAGCACCTTTGAAAAGGTTTCACTAGGAGAGTTTTCTTCTACTACATGAATTTGGTCTTGGCCTCTTTGCTCTTCTTCAACTACTATGTCAGCATGGATGTAGTTTAATAAAGTGTGATTCTATTGATCCCCATCAACACTTATGGGAGATGGAATGTCAATGATATGGCTATTTTGGTTGAATGTAATGGCATGTGGAATGGGTGTTGGCATCACAATCCTTGTAGAAGATTCTAGGAGAACTTGTGTCAAACCTAAATTACTCAACCTCAAAAATTATATAAGGATAAAAAATGTATTTAAATTGATCTATAAGGCATGTGTAACTAATGTTGTAATAAACAGGAACATATTCTTCTTCTAAATCTAATTATAACTCAAGGGACTCTGAATATGATATTGAGACTGATGTTGATTCAAATTTTGATGGTAATTATAATGTTAGTTCAAGAATAGAACCTAACTCTAACTTTGATTTTTCATCTAATAGGTACTCTATTATAATGATGCCTTATTGAATATTTGGTTTTGGATAAGTAATAGTTTGTAACAGCATGATGGGCTTCACAAAGACTAATTTATCAAAGTAAGACTCCTCTAGGATGTGAAAAAGGTTAAGAGACAAATCCTTAGAGATTGGCTTGTCTATAAGAGGCTCTTAAAAAATAAACACATGGTTGAGGTAATGATTTTTGCAAAGGTGGTTATAATCATTAATAAGTGAATAAAAAAAATATTGGCTCATCAAAGTGAGACTCCTTGATAACTAGTATATGATCAATAGGCAAATCATCATAGGCTGACTTATCATAAATGGTTGATTCAACAAAAACATCTCATATTGGTTGGTTCACTTGACCTTGGTTTCTAATGAGTTGGAAGATACCAATTTTGAACATATCTTGGTCTTCCAATGATTGCATGGGTTGAGGTTTGGATGGGATTAGTACTAGATGAGGAATGACTTGTGGTTGGATAATGGTAGGGAATTAGGGAGAATGATTTTTTAGTTGAGCCAAAGGACAAATTGTTGTAATGGTAATGATAGGGAATTTTGGAGTTTGGTTTCCTATACAAGCCAAAGGACTAGGTCTTGGAATGATGAAGGGGCATTGTGGAGCTTGGTTACTCGTACAAGCCAAAGGACTAGGTATAGGAATGGTAATGGTATTCCTTAGATATTGTAGAGCTTGATATCTCATATAATCTAAAGGAGGGTTAGGGTTATCTGATGATTAGAAAATAAAAGGATGTCATGAAAATTGATTAATTACACAAGCAAAAGCATCCAAGTCTTCCTCATAAACTAGATCATCTCAATCTTGAGTTGGATCATAAGCTAGTTCTTGACTATGTTCCACATACTGATTATTGCAAAGAGGGTATGGATCTATCTCCCAAACAACATTATCTATAGTTACGTCTTCAAATTACTTCTCGCAAGCCTATTCATACTAATCAAGGTATTGATTTGGATCATAAGTTGTTTCGTGACTTTGTTCTCATGAATGATTAATATGAGGTGAATAGAAATCTATCTCAAAAAACATATTAACATCATTAGGGTCTTGAATAAAGCCATGAAAGTCATTTTTTGTAGCCATTCTATCATAATTTTGATTTTAAGTGACTCCACCCTAAGTGTAGCTAGACATATCCATGTAAATGATGAAATATTTGGAACAAAAGGCCTAGATTCCACACTCTAAAAAACTATGTCCAAAGGACAAATGGTTCAAGCTTGGTCTAACTTGGTCAAAGGGGTGGAGTTGTATCTCTAATTTGGTTTAAAGGTGGAGTTGTATCTCCAAAATGGTTTTGCTAAGATTTGGCATAAAATATTCTAACATCAAATGTCTAATGTCTAATGTGAAATGTCATAAGCACAAAAGGTCAGGTATCTGAATAAAAACTAGCATGTTAAAGGTCTAGGTCAAAGTGTTCCAAACAAGTTCTAAATTAGGAAAGGAAAAAGTTGAGTTGCTAAGTCTTTTGTCTAAAAATGGAGTCAAAATCTAAGCTCAAACAAATAGGCATGATGTTATTTGATTTAATCTAACAACTTTGGAAACAACTTTGACATAGACTCAGCACATAGAATCAAACATAAACATGATCAGTTGACGTAAGGTGTAAAAAAAAAGCTCTTTGAAAAAGGCTATGTTTCTCCAAAATAAAGGCACAAACAATGATGAGGATAGGCATTAAATAAATAAACCATCAATAATTTTAAAATTTGGTTAATTGATTAACTAAAGTTATGCAACCTAAAAGAGAAAGACCTATGTATCAGCCCCATGAATTGAGGCCTAAATATAAATCAATTAGTTTTTGAATCTAAACTTGACAAGGTTAATTAAAAACTCAATGTTGAAAGTAGGATTTGACCAAATAAGCTAGACAAGATCAGACAACATGATGGTAATAAACATGGTCCAAATGGGTGATGTGACATGGTTTTAAACAAATGGTTTTGATACAATGTGAAACAACTATTGAAATAAATTGAAAAACCTAATGGTATAATCATTCTCAAATGATATCATTTATGTGATGTTTCAAAATAATCAAAGGCAAAATGGTTTTAACATGTTTTGGGTAGCATAACACTACCCTCCATAACTCAAATAACACACACACACACACACACACACACACACAAAAGTTTAGCAAAATTTTCAAAGCACAAGTGTGGTGTAAATTAGCCAACATAAAACCTCTTTAGACAAAAGAGTGATGTATATAAAAATTGGTTTTGACATGGATTATGAACAAATAAACAAGTTTTAGTCTCAAAATATACCAAGCAAAAATGACCAAAATACTCTAAGTATAACCATCTAAATCCTAGCAAGGGTTTAGAAAAATGGGGTTGACTAAAACTAGAAAGGTTTCGATCATTCTAGGGGAATAAATTGTACAATTAATTTCACATCAAATAATTCAAAAGACAAGCATGGAAATTGGGTGACCATGACATTGGCTAGTTTTAAAAAGGTCTAGTCCTTCTTACAACCACTACATCCTACTATTCGATCATTGTAGTGTGATGTCCAAATGTATATACATCTCATCTACAATTTCAAAGGAGTAAGTGAAGTAAATGCTAAGAGGTGAAACCCCATGCTAAAAATTATCTAAAGAACTATTTAGAGGTAATGACGTCGTAGTCGCAAGCCAAGTTTGTATAAAAATAAAGAAAGCATAAAATAGAAAGACTTTAGGGTCATTTTCAAGATCACCCACACTTTGATGATTTTTTGGGGAGTGCCTTAAAGGGTTCCCTATAAGAATGGCACTTTTGACTCCAAGGGTTCCCTTTAGGGGACAAATTGAAGAGCATACACACAAAATTCCTTTTTTTTCCAAACAAAAATTTGATTAAACAACTATTACAAACAAATATTAATAAGTGTGTTTAATTTTAAGACCAAAATGAAATATTTGGTGGTGTTCATTTGACCCCTTGGTCATAGTTTCAAACTTTGAAAACATTCACCAAAACATGTAAATTCTTTGTTAAACACCAAAACAAGGTTCCTAAGTGATTTTCAAGTATGAAAAGGTGATTTAAACATGTTTTGAACAAATATTAAGCTTGGTCCTATAGCAAAATTGTTAGCATGTCATTTAGCTTTGAAGCTCTTTTTAGCTTGAAATAATGAACTTTGAAAAAGTAGCTCTTGGGTCTATGTTTTTGGAAAAACATAGTGACTAACATCAGTTATTACCACCAACATTGGTTACTCTGGCTAACTGAGATCTAACTGATGTCAATTAAGTAGGTAACTGATGTCAGTATTAATTATCAACATTAGTTACTATGTAAAATCATGGCAAACAAAAATGGCAAAATAAAGTTAAAAAATTAATTTACAAGAGTTTTAAAGGCTCAAATAAATATTTTAGAGTTGTAAAATGATCTTGTTTATGTGTAAGATGTATCTAGTCCCACCGGGTGTGCCATTATGGGATCTAGGAATTTTACTCAAGAGAGGATGGTTAGTATGGTGTTAGTTTCAAAATGAAAACAAATTGAATTAAAGACACTAATATCATAACATCTCTAGGCCTAGACAGTAAGGAGAGATTAGTTAACAAAATTAAATGACAACACAACTAAAAATTAAGGAATAAAAAGACAATAATTCCTTCACATTCCTTGGATGCTCTGAATGCCTTAATAGTGCTAGCTTGCTCAGCTTGTGCTCATGAAGTCCTTGACAATGGAAGCTTGGCTACCTCCATCACTCCATATCACATTGTGGCTTTGGCTTGGCTTGGCTTGGAATCAATTTGGTATTTAAATTTTCATTATAAAATTATTTGAAGATATTTGGTCATAATAAAATTTCACCAAAATAGCTTAGAAATGATGTTGTGATGCCTCTTATTTATATAATTTTGGATTTGATCATAATCAACCTCAACCATCTATCTCAGGACTAAGATGTGTGGTTGATGATTAATTCAATTTTTTAATTAAGTTTTTAATTATCCTCATAATGACATTGGAAGAAGGGGAAATTAATAGTCATGGAGGGCATCATAGAAGGCATTGATGAGGCATGGAGGGCATGAATCCTGATATTTGTGGCATTTATGTCCTAGGGATGTCTTCCCAAGAAATGAGGTCACTTGATGATGAAGATATTCAATATTCATTTCTAAAAACAAGTTTTTAACAAGTTTCCATGGAATTTTTTATTAGGCTCTAATTTGGGTTAATTAGCTCTTAAACATGATTAAGCACTTTGTGCACAAATTACCCAAATTGATCAGAATGCCTTGTTATTGGTCCTAAATTTGAATGGATTATGATTAGAAGTCCACATCAGATGCATGGGATCTGTATTCACATTTAGGATGTTACAAAAAAAATAACAAGGGCACATGTTTTGTGTAAGATATTTGATAAGAAATAAGAATCTAGAGCGCCCAGGTGCAAAATTGGCATTTTGACTTGAATTGATCTAATCAAAGTTAGATGGATCATAAATTGAATTTCCCAATTTATGGATACCCTAGCCAAAATCAGCACTTGAATATATTAATTTCAACTTATTTAATGAATTTTAGTGTTTTTAGGCCAAATTGTGCATTTTGGGTGTAAATTGGCCAAAAGCCTAATTGGAGGTTATCGGTGGCCAAATTTAGGTGTCTACAAATTTCACCCAAGAAAATGTAAGAATTAGGTTTGATTAAATTTTATTCAAGGTTAGATCATTGTATTGGTATAATAATTTGGCCCCTATTTCAATTATCACATGGGATGAATTGGGAGATAAGTTGAGCAAGAGGTTTGAGGACAAGAGTGACCATTTATCACTAGCTAAGCAATTGACTACTATTAAGAGAGCCCTAAAATAATTCATTCAAGACTTCAATTCTAGTTTCTAAAATACATGTGATAGGATCCTATTTTTTTAGTCCCTTTCCAAATTATGCATTATTATACTATCTCAAAGCTTTGAAAAGTGATATAGTTGTTATGATATAATCCATGGGAGGGGAGACCTTACTAGAAGCCTATGGCCTTTCCATAAAAGATTAAAATAATATCTTATAGGTTGTAAATACATATCCAAGGATTCCCATTCCATTATTTCCTAATAAATATCCTCCTACTCCCACTCATACATTGACTAATGATAATTTGGTTGTTCCTAGTCAAACAAATAGTCAAATGATGTTTAAATATTTATTAAGACCCTCAAAAACAAGGTTATAGTAATTTACAAAAGGAAAAAAATCAATTTCATAGGCCTTATCAAGCTCCATACCAATCCAATTAGTCATATTATCCCAACAGGCCACCCTTCCAAGGAAATTCTCAAGGTCAAGGGAAAATTACCAATGTGAGACCATATAAAAGTTACAACCCTAATGTTTACTCAAATTCTATATAATTGGTCCCTACTCAAAACCATTTGGTTCAAGAGCATGACTAGTCTTCTTAATGGGAACATCCACCTAATCATTCCTCTAGTCAATGTGAAGTGTTTACTCAAGCTTGTATGCTAAAAAATGGGACCATTCCATCTATGACACAAGTTTAAGTTTAAAATAAGGTTATGATAAGTGGATAAAAAGTGAAATATAATGATATTTTAGTTAATTTTAAAGAGATAAATTATTTTTTATTCAACCAATTGGGAAGTACAAACAAAGATAATGATACTTCTATTGTAACCAACATAAGGTCTAAAATAAGGTAAATTTATGATGATCAAGAGATGGGTAAAAGTGTAGCCACCATAAATTATATGACTCAAGTAATAATGGATGTTAATTAATCTCACAAATCTCAATAAACTTAGATAAATATTAATGTGAAAAGGATTTTCATTCTTCAAACTATGCATCCCCAAAATAGTGTGACAGTTCCTAAAGGATAGCCAAGAATTATCATCTCTTGCATCAATATTGTAGATCAAATTAATAACATGAATGTAACCATTCATATGCTTGATAAATTTTATCTTCTTAGTCAAAGAGATATGATCCAAGAGGAATTTTCAAATCTTAGCCTTGCAAAGACATCAACTAGAAGAGAAGGTACAATTTTTACAAATAATCCTAAACTTACTAGTGAGAAATCAAAAAAATATGATAATCCACCTCCTTTATATGTTTTGATTATCATTGGAGATTTCCTAGTACATAATTGTATGATATATAGTGGTGAAATTAGCTTGGTGATGATCAAACAAATAATTTATAAGATATGTTTGAAGTATGAGCCTAATGCTATAGGTGTTTACAACTAGATGTTTCAACTACTAAGACCATGGGCATAATCAAGGGCTTGAACATTATTTTTATAATTTATCTATTTCTCAAGATATGGTTGTATTTTATTTTTCACCATAATTTGCTATTTGAATATCAATATATTCCACCACTAATAGTGGAGTCTACTTATCATAGGATTGGTCTTACATGGCTTTTAGGACTAGATATGACACCAAGTGGTTTAATAGTGTAGTCTACTTATTATTTTTGAAAGGTGTAGGAAATATGAAATATATTTTAACCCCAATAAATATGTTTTTTTAGTTCATGAGGGTAAGTTATTATGTCATATTATCTCCAAGGATGGGCTTGTTATAGACCCTGAAAGGGTGAGTGCCATAATAGATTTATTTTTGCCCAAACATAAGAAAGGTTTTAAAAGTTTCCATTGGAAAATAAACTTTGTGAGAAGGTTTATATGTAATTTTTATAACCTTTTTAATCCTATTATAGATATGTTGAATAAAAATCAATCCTTTGTTTGGACTAAATAAGGAAAAAATAGTTTTGAGGCCATCAAACAAGCCATTGACAAACACCATCATTGATTAACCTTGAATTATCTAAGGATCTTTTTTTTTGCCTTTATTAATCTTTACATTATTTCATATATTTTAATGAAATAGGATAATTAAGGTCTTGAAAACCCCATTGCCTTCTTTACTCGAGGGATATAAGAGTATGAGGAGAGATACACCTTCATTTATAATCAAGTGTTGTCAATGATAAGGAGTCTAAATAAGTTTAGACATATTGTGTATAATAAAAAGATTCATGTCATGGTGACCCACCCAAAAATAAGATACTTTATTTTGAATATTTATTTGAATGAAAAAAGGGATGGATGGATAACCAAAGTCATGGAATATGATGTGGATATTAACACCACTAAATTGGTAAGAGGGAGAGGGTTGTGTGAACACTTGGCATCAGACCTTCATGAGGAAAAAGAGGTTATTTTTTCACTACCATATGATCCTATTATAGTTTTACCTTTACTCTCTCCAAGTTGGACACAAGACATGGTAAGATTCCGTTAGATGGATGAGTGTCCTATAGGTTTGTATAGAGTTGGGAGAAGATACTTTAGATTTCCATATATACCTTATGTCCTTTATTAAGGTGTTATTTTTAGGAGATATATTAATGTTATGATACTAATATGCATTTAAATGGACCATATTTATAATATATTAGAACAATTCCATGATGGACCTATTGGAGGCCACTTTTCACCTAAGACAATAGCTTCAAAATTAATGAGGGATAGGTAATATTAGCATATTTTATTCAAGGAATTATATGCATGGGTTATAAGGCATCCAAAGTGTGAATTATTTAAAGGTGAATAATCTCTTGTAACTCTTCCTCGTAATCCTATTAAATTATACCATCCATTCATGTAAAGAGGTTTATATTTTATTAGCATGATAAACCCACATTCAAGTGCTAGCCATAAATGGGTGCTTATAGAAATTGATTATTTCACAATGTGTGTGGAATCCATATCCCTCAAGGAATCTAGAAAAAAATCAATTTATGACTTATATTAAGGATTATAAATTATATTTGGAGTGCCTTTAATAATAATTTATGATAATGATTTAACGATAGGTGATACAAGAATAATATAGTGGGATATTATGCATGGTATTTATCTAAGTTTTTAGTCTAATTACTAACCTCAAGGTAAAGGGATAGATGATTCCATTAATAATAACATTTTTAAAAATTACTAAGAGAACAATAGAGGATAATCAAAGAGCTTGGCACACCAAGTTGAGGATAGTTCTATGGAGTAATATGATCACCCCCAAGATGGTTATTGGGAACTCACCCTACATGCTTGTATATGGGATAAAATCGAAGATACCTATCTCTCCTTAACTAAAAAACCTTTAACTATCTCATCAAATTGATATGATGGAAATTGATGCTATGAAGATAAGATTGACTAAATTGATGGCCTTAGAGTAGACAATTAATCATGTTATACACACCATAGAGTATCATCAAGCCCAAGTCAATAATACTTTTGATAAGAGAGTTGTTTCAAGAACATACCAAGAGGGAAATATTGTTTTGAAATGAGATGAATATAGATCCAATACTGGTATGCATACCAAGTTTTACACATTGTGGAGTGGTCCTTATGTTTTCATTGGTTACAAAGAACACAATGATTTTTAGCCTATAAGGCTTGATAGAGAGGAGTTGAGTATCCTAATTAATGAGATAAATTTAAATACATTATATTGAGGTAATATTTATAATTTTTTATATATTATATAATTTTTACTTTCTCTAAGTGATTATTACACATGTTGTTTATTTAATTTTTGTTGTTGTCTTTCCTCCAAGTGTCTTGTGACACATGTGGGTGAGTGTCGTGTGTTTGAGTTATTTAAGTTTAAATTTTTCTATGGATGTTTTCAATTAAAATTTTTAGTTTACCTTCAAGTTAAGATGCTTTCATGGCCCCCATAGCCTAATGTATTTTCAAGTCCACTAATATATATGCATAGTAAGCATGCAATCCCAGGAGGTCAACAAAGATGTTAGCAAATTTTGGATACTATAAGTGAATGTCATCAAAAAATTGTCTATTAAAGCCTCCATATTGATTAGTAGTCTTGAAAATACCTTATATGGAATGTTTATCATATTTTATGTTAATTTTGAAAAGTTATATGTAATTGTTCTTTTTAACATTATGTTTGTGTAGTCATGGCTTATCCTAACCAGGTTCATTCAATGAGTGTCAAAGGTTTATAGGTCCTTTTTAAGTGACTTAATTCATTCCAAAATCATTTCATATTCCCCATGGTCTATATAAGATCTGAAAAGAGGTCAAACATTGCTTTATAATGTTGTAACTTATTTTGGAATGCTTTTTTGATCATTTTTAATGGTCTACGAAGGAAGTTTTTAAGAAAATGGAAATTTCACAATAGAAATAAGTCAATGGCATGTTATCCCACATCTTTATAGTCATGGGAGATATCCATGAACACTTGTTACCTCTATTTAATTAGCATTCCAACTATAATATGATAGTTTTAGTGATAAAGGAGAAGTTTTTAAAAAGTCATTACAAGTTTTTAGAGTGAATAATAATTACAGACATTCACATGGTTTCTTCCATCCTCTATAGATCCAAATCCATGATTTTTACTTATTTATATTTGTAAACAAAATAAAAACCTTATCCTTTTCCCTATCAACATCCATGGAAACCTTAGAAGGCACATTAGTTTTCACTTAGTATAAGGAGGAGAGAGGGAGAGAGTTGGGATCTAATATATTTTAATAGATGGGGTTTTTATGACCTTACACCTTATTTCATTAGTTTCATATTTGATCCTCTTAACTCTATAAATAATTTCTAAGAGTATAATGGGCTCATAATGTCTCTAATATTGATCCCCTTGTAGGCTTAGGTTTCTCTTTGTAATTATATCTCTAATATTGATGGAGAAAGAATTATCTTAGTTAGGTGATCTCAAGGCATAAATAGACCTACATGACATTATATTCATTAGTCACATTAGTTTAAAAAGGTTTTTTGGATAGGAAATTGGTTTTATCTTCTTAGTTTTACATTATATTCAAGACATACAACTAGTTTTAGATTGGTTTAAGTGTTTTCTTCCCTCCATTGATCTCCAAGTAACCTATTCAAGTTATCACTCATAAAAATATCCTTAGACCATCTCCAAGTATCAATTAAATCAAAATAATGATAATATATGGAGTATCAAACATTCAAAAGGATGTTATAGGTTTTAGATAAGTGAGTTTATTAAGTGAAATGAATTTGATGAGTTTCAAAGGTTTCATGAAAATAGTTGAGAAGGAAATGAATACCTTTATATAGTTGGAAACATGGTAAAATAGTATAAATAATGAATAAAATAATATCAAAATTTATAATCATAGGAAAAAAGAGCTCTGGGCCTAATATATACTCACACACTTGTCATAGGCCTGTGTGTGAGAGACTAATGTGAGTGTTGGATAAAAGACATAGAAGGGCACATAGGTCATAGAAAATTTGAATAAGTGTAAGCCTAATTTGGAAACTAAGGTATTGTAAACTAACTCAAGACACCTCATTTATAAAATTCACCATATAATGAGTTTAAACAGTCACCTACATGTTGGTTTTGAAAAAATAAGAGAATATACATACTTGTGGCACACAAATAGGGATAAGATTGTATGTGGAGATATTATTAAAAACTTGAATAACATATTAAATCCTTTTAAATATCACTAAGTGGTCAAAAAGTGCCAATGAGGAGAATCATACTTTAGACTTGTAGTTAAAGACCTAAAACACTGCCTATTGGTGTGCCATAGGTATAGATGAAGAAGATAATTAATAATGATGATTATATAGGATTTAAATGGGTTATAAATTATTTTTATAATAATAATATTTAAACCCATATTATAATAAAAAAATACTAGGTTAGTCTAAGAAGGCTCATTCTAGTGACATGATAATATATAAATCAAAATATAGACCTACAGGCTGATGGCAGTCAATAGATGAGATTTTTGGTGCCCAAGGAGATGTCAATGGGTTAATAATAGGTCAATAATAACATAATGTAACCTTAAAAACTTTTAAATTATCCTAAAGTTTTAAAATGATAGTTTAATAGGACTTGTTCTCGACTCAAGATTTAGCAGTCCACATCAATATACATAGGCCTATCATAGGAAATTGAGAAGAGGATGTAGATGATGGAAGAATATTTGTGGGAGGAATTAAATGAGGTAATATATGTTTTATAACCATTTTAATACCATTTAAAACATCAAAATTTCTAATGATGAAGGCTTACACTCATGCTACATTCCAAGCAGACCTAATGGACACCTAAAGGCAGGTTTGGGTGAATGAGTGAAATATGCAACCATTGTTTGAATCCATGAGGTTTATAATAATTTGAATGAATTATTTTATTTAATATTAAAATACCACAAAGCTTTATTTGAGTGTAAAATTGGTTTAAATTAGTGAGAAGCCTAAAAGGGCTAATTAGGTCTAGTAGGCCTAAATAAGCATACACAATCATGTGTATGAAATATGAAGAGAATTTACATATTTTGGTCAGATATTGAAGATTGAAAGTATTATGATGGTGAATGGAATTTTTTATATTATTCCATAATAATTGATCCACTAATAAGAGAATAAAATATAAGGAAGGTACTATTAGGGCTAAAATAGTAGTATTATGTGCAAAGCCTAGTATAAGGTAAAATGCAAGTTTCATTGGTTTGAATTTTTAATATATCAATTTAAAAAATTAAAATATGTGGCACATACCCAAAGTAAATATTTCAAATTAAAACCAATCGACTTGGTACATTCTCTTGTTAAATAACTCTCCTCAAGTGCAAAGTTATAGACCTAATCACCAAATAGAAATTTTCATCATGTGTGAACATCCATGAGTAGATTAATGGGATAATTATCTACTTGGGAGAGTTTTATGGGGTTTTCCACTTAGAATTCATAGTTTTGATGTATGCATTATGATCCATAACTCTATGAATAGTTATTAAGAGGTGAAGTGCCTTAAAACCTGCCTAAACCTTCGCAAATGACTCAATGGAAGAATTTAACATATTAAAGGAATAAGGTATATTAAAGGGACCTTGTGATGAAAAAATTACATTCATAACTCTCATATAAACCTGATGGAATAGACCTCCACCATGTGTCAGGACAAAGTGTATAAAATAGTGGTCTAGAACTGCATTCTTGAACCTATTTCTCAATTTTCAAAGGGTATTAAGCTCTTCAATCATTTACAAAGAAAATTTGAGACAAAATGGATATGAATAATTTTTCATAGTCACATTATGAAATTCAAGTGATCAACTATGGATATGAAGAATTTTGAAGTTCATGTTCAAATCTCCAAGAAGAAGGAGATGGTAATGTTAGAAATATTATCATTGATGTCAAAGGTCTAGCATTATTGGTGATAAAGGCCCCATTGAATTTATTGATGTTTATTCTTGGATAATGTGTGTTAATATTTATTTAATATTAATGAATATATTTTTAGTTGCATATAAGACAAAAGAAGGGCCCATGGATAAGTCAAAGAGTCACGGGGTAAAGACAAAAGAAGAATGGGACGCATTTTCCCATGAAGAGTCATCTTAGGGAATTCCAAGAGTCACCAAGTGAAGACAAAAGAGGAAGGGAAAAATTTATCATGAAGGGACACTTTGAGGAATACAAAAAGTCACCAAGATAAAGACAAAATAGGAAAGGATGCTTTTGCTTATGAAGGGTCACCACATGACTTTTAAAATGCAAGGATATGAAGGGTCTTAAAAGTTTGGCACCATTTTCCATGAGGATTGAAGGGTCACAAAGGGGGAAGGAAAAAGGTCATTTAAAAACATATAAATAAAGGATTGAGAAGCCATTTTTAATATGAGTGAGATATAGTTTGATTTTAGATAGTAATATCTAGCTTAGAAGAGCAGTGAGAGATGAGTATGATTTGTATTTGTTATATGTAGCTTAGAAGAGCAAAGGTGAGAGAGGAAAGAGTTATTGTAATGAACTATCATTTGTTGAGATAGAAACATTGAGAAATAGTTGTGTGGTATACACAAAGGGGTTGGTGCTCCTATGGGTTGGTGCTCACAAATTATTGTTGTGTTGGTGCTCAACAAAGTGGTTAGTGATCTTATGGGTTGGTTCTCATGAATTTTTGCTATGTTGGTGCTCAGTAAAGGGGTTGGTGCTCTTGTGGGTTGGTGCTCCTGTATTGTTGTTGTGTTGGTGCTCAGCAAAGGGGTTGGTGCTCTTACAAGTTAGTTCTTGAGAATATTGTGTTATGAGTTAGTGCTCATTCATATACCTGATATTATTCTCCATGGTTTTTCACACATTGGGTTTCCACATTAAATTTGGTGTCTCTCTCTATCTTGTATGGTGTTTAGTATTTTATTTTTATTGCATATCTTGAATGTATGTTAAAGTGGAATTTTATTAAGGGAAAGTTTATAAGATTAATGATATATTGATTCACCCCCCCTCTTAATATATCCCATGATTAACAAATGGTATCAGAGTAGGTTCCTTTTGAAAAAGTTTTACAGCTTGAAGGTAGATCGGGAAAGCATGATGGCTAGATCACATGAAGGATTTTATACAAATAAGGCCCCTTTGTTTAATGGGATGAATTATGATTTTTGGAGCATAATAATGAGGACTTATTTTATGGCCCTTAGATTCAACATATGGTAAGCAGTGGTGGAGGAATATGAGGAGCCACAGACACTTGTAATTACTCCAGTAGAAAAGAAAGCAAGTGAATGTAATGATAAAGATTTAAATGATATTTTATGTGGTTTATGTGAATCTAAATTTGTTGAAGTTATGCAATGTAAATCTGCTCATGAAACTTGGGTAAAACTTGAGAATATTTACAAAGGTGATGGAAAGGTTCAGCAAGCTAAGCTTCAAAATTTTAGAAGACAGTTTGAAAGTTTGAAGATGGAAGAAGAAGTAGATATAACAAGTTATCTTTTGTGAGTTGATCAAATAGTAAATCAAATTCAAGGTCTTTGAGAAAATTTGGAAGAGTCAATGGTGGTACAAAAGGTTTTAAGATATTTACCAATGAGATATGATTCAAAGGTTTTGGAAAGTGAGGAGATGAAGAATTTAACCAAGCTAAAGATGGATGAGCTTCATTATATACTCATGACACATGAGATACAAAATAAACAAGATAAACCCTCAAAGAGAGAAGTAGCTTTCAAGACATCAAAAAATGAGAAAGCTACGATTCAAGAATCAAGTGATAGTTCTAGTGATGATGAATATGACAATGGAGATTTTTTCATTTGCAAGATGAAAAGGGGAATAGGTAAATGTCATTGAAAATTACATTTTAAATGTTTTAATTATGGAAATATTAGACATTTTTTATCTAAATTCCCAAATAAGGGTAATGATTATGATGAAGAAGGAAAGTCTACATACAAGAAGAATTTCAAAGGTAAATTCAAGAAGGGATTCAAGAAGAAGCTCCTGTATTCTAAAGATCCTAGCTCAGCCAAAGATAGTAGAGTTAGTGATTCAAAAGAAGAAGAGATTCTATTCATGGCCATACATGAATATTCCTCTACAAGCAAAAGTATAGATGATCAAGAAGAAGAAGAGATTGAATTTGAAGTGAATCTAGAAGGAGAACTCATTTGTGCCTTAGAAGAGTTAGAAGCTATTGAGAAGAAGAATTGAAGATTGAAGTGCCAAATCGAGAAAAATGAAAAAGATTCAAAGGAAATAATTGATGATCTAATAACACAAATTAAAGAAGATAAAAGGAATGAAAAATATCTAACAACATAGTTGAAAGAATTAAGAAAAGAATGTGAAAGGTATGTTATTGAAATTGCCTCTTTAAAAGAAGATATTGAGAAAGCAGTCAATGATAAAGTAGTTAGTGATTAAAAATTTGAGGATAGCACTAACATATTGAATAAGATATTAGAAAGTCAAAAGGTATATTCAGATAAGACATGTATCGGATTTGAAAATAAAAAGAGCTATGTCAAAGCTCTTAAAAAAGAGGAAACAAAAAGGGAAGAAGTGAAGAATATAGAGGACATTTTAAACAAAGAAGGATGGAGGGAATAAAGCTACAAAAGGCAATTAGGTCAGAGATATATAGATAGGTATTATTTTTATGTTTAATATTTTTTTTGTAATGGATATGGTTACAATAAATTAGAATGTTGAAAAAGAGCTAACAGTTTTAGAAATAAGGAAAAGGAAAGTTATGTAGAGTCAAGCAGAAACTACAACCCTTTTGCTCCTCTATCAAGCTTTGATGAAAAGGCCATAATATGTTACAAGTGTAAAAACTTTAGACACATATATTAGTACCATAATATCATGTTCAAGTCAGTCAAGAAGGATCAGAGTCCCTTCATTAAGAATAAGGTTCAGACATGTTCATGGCAGAAGAAATAACCTAAAGATTCTATGTTGGTTTAGATAGCTTTGCATGTAAGAAATGAAGATCAGCCATGGTTTTTTGATAGTAGATGTTTGAGGCATATGATAGGAGACAAGATTAAGTTCATAACTCTAAAGAAGATAAATGGTGGCATAGTGAAAATTGGAGATAAACCCACTACTAGGATAGCCAAAAAAGGTACTGTGATTTTGGATAATGGTAGAACCAAGACTAAGAATGTTTTGTATGTAAAAGGTCTTAAGCATAATATATTGAGTGTAATTCAAATATGTGGTTAGGGATACACATTAAATTTTCATGTAGAAGGTTATGAGATTAGAAGAAAAGATTAAAATGAGTTGATTGCAGATGCTCAAAGGATAGGTAACAATTTATATGTATTGTCAGATATATTCTCAAAGGCACAATCAAAGGAAACATTCAAGGATATATGAGAGGAGTTGGGAGTAATTTCTATTACTTCTTGCCATTGATTTTTAGCATTAGTTGAGGGGGAGCTAAGTGTTAGCTCTAGGTAGGCCCTTTTCCATTGATGTTAAAGGGGGAGAATAACAGGTACATTTATAGGTGCATAAACAGGAATAGGGAATAGGTATAGGTTGCTAAAGTAAGGGGGAGTTAATGTATATTTTTTAGATAATATTATGTGTAGGATTTAGGATGTGGAAGTTTTAGGATTGAGGTTGTCATCAATGACAAAATGGGAGATTGTTGGAAATATTGTCATTGATGTCAAAGGTCTAGAATTATTGGTAATAAAGGCTCCATTTCATTTATTGATGTTTGTTCTTGGCTAATGTGTGTTAATATTTATTTAATATTAACTAATATATTATTGGTTACATATAAGATAAAAGAAAGGCCCATGGAGAAGTCAAATAGTCATGGGGTAAAGACAAAAGAAGAATGGGATGCATTTTCCCATGAAGAGTCATCTTGGGGTATTCTAACAGTCACCAAGTGAAGACAAAAGAGGAAGGGCACAATTTCTCATGAAGGGAAACTTTGAGGAATATGAAAAGTCACCAAGATAAAGACAAAAGAAGAAAGGATGCTTTTGCTTATGAAGGGTCACAACATGACTTTTCAAATGCAAAGATACGAAGGGTCTTACAAGTTTGGTGCCATTTTCCATGAGGATTGAAGGGTCACAAAGGGGGAAGGCCAAAGGCCATTTGGAAAGATATAAATAAAGGCTTGAGAAGCCATTTGTAATATGAGTGAGATATATTTTGATTTGAGATAGTAATATCTAGCTTAGAAGAGTAGTGAGAGATGAGTATGATTTGTATTTATTATATCTAGCTTAGAAGAGCAAAGGTGAGAGAGGAAAGAGTTATTGTAATGAACTATCATTTTTTGAGATAACAACATTGAGAGATAGTTGTGTGGTATACACAAAGGGGTTGGTGCTCATGAATTGTTGTTGTGTTGGTGCTCAACAAAGGGGTTGGTGATCATGAATTGTTGTTGTGTTGGTGCTTAGAAAAGGGGTTGGTGCTCCTATGGGTTGGTGCTCATGAATTTTTGTTGTGTCGGTGCTCAGCAAGGGTTTGGTGCTCCTCCAAGTTGGTGCTTGCGAATATTGTGTATTGAGTTGGTGTTCATTCATATACTTGAGATTATTCTCCATGGTTTTTCCCACATTGGGTTTCCACGTTAAATCTAGTGCCTCTCTCTATCTTATGTGGTGTTTATTATTTAAGTTTTATTGCATATCTTGAATGTATGTTAAAGTGGAATTTGATTAAGGGAAAGTTTATAAGATCAATGATATACTGATTTACGCCCCCCCTCTCAGTATATCCCATGCTTCATAGGTAAGAGACAAGGGTTAGCATAGAAGGCATTCCAAGTGCTAAGTGTTAGTTTAAAGGCCTTATATATAATAATAATTAGTTAGGAAACTCAATGGGAATGATTTATGATTAATAAAGTGTTAAAACTACCAATGATTTTTCTTACACCACTGTTGTGAAGAGTTTCATCAACACTTATTCTAGAAGAGGAGAAAGATGAAAACACACTCTTTCAAAGATTTGTGTCATTATTTTTATATTTTTTAACTAATATTATCATGAAGTAAAATTTATGAACTCTCTTCTTGTCCTTTCCTTCTCTCTTCTTCCAATTTATTCTATAAATGTATCCTTGAGAGGAATTTTAATCATCCTCAAATTGGTGATGGTGAATCCCTACCAAAAGTAAAACTTGTAATTGCCAACTAAAATCAACTCAAACTAAATATTATTATATTCATCTTATATATAGTGAAGTATAATTAATTATTGATGAATTATTTATGATTGTGAGTGTAATTCCTTGTATTTGTCCTCTTCCATGCCTTCATTTGAGTTTTTATTCCTTTCACAATTCATATGAAGTGTGACACATGGTTTGCTAAGTTTTAAAATTGAGATGTCATTAGTGTCTGTTATTAGTACCTCTTGAATATCATCTTAAGACCTTGTAATTTCCATAACATTCATATTGAGACATCAATGTGATAGGGACTATCTTGGAGTAGTGTAATCAGATTGTAACTTGTTGTTTCATAGTGTAAACCTTAGCAAGAAGAGGACATCATGTTTGGTGCATCACATCCAAGTTTTATTGTTAGTTTTAGTCTTCCTTCTATCCTTTTTCTATGCAAGTCATTAGTTTATTTATTAGTATAGGTGTTATAATTGGGATCTAGCCTAAGTTCTATAGGTTTAGTCTAATTAGAGGTCACCCACAACCTAAGACTAATCCCATTGTATATCTCAAGTTAGAGGTCTTGAAGACACCCTCTCAAGGGTGAAAATTTAAGATATAACACAAACCTCTTTATATACCCACCCTTCCTATATACTAGTAGGTATGTGTAAGAAGTTATCCCTTTTTATATACACAATAGTATGTTAAAGAGGCTTTTGTTAAAGAGGCTTTAAGATATGTGGGATCAAAGTGGTACAGGGTACCTATGTGGAATGTAAAAAAGATTTACCTTGTCATTAACACTAGCTTAATAAGAAAACCTCATACATCAATATACTTGGTTTTTATTGATTTCTAAATTTATGTTCTTCAATAGAAGTGAATGGGTAAAAGATTAGCTCTCCTTATTTATCCTTGAATTTGTAAAATTTGGTTCTTTTTTTTCCAAATTTACTTAGAGTATCTTGTTAAAGACAATTTTAATGAAAAAATTACCTCAAATTTAAATACTTTTCAAAACTTAAAAATGAGCACTTCAAATAAAATTAAAATTTGAGTTTTGATGAAAAATATTAAAAAATGGGTACCTATTCTCCTCAAAATTTGTAGATTATGTGGATTTCCAATATTTCAAATAAGATAAATGTACATATTTCACTCTTTGAAAAATAAATCCAATGTTGGAAATATAAAATAGTATTCATTCCTCTACTTTATTTCAATGCATTAGTTTGAATGATATATATTGGATTCCAAAGAGCCACATATAGATCACACATCCTCTCCTTATATATGTAGGATGACAAAATGCAACATCATTAATACCTTGTTGCCTAAAATATCTAATGGATTCACTTATATGACACCACAATGGTAAAAATGGAAGCTCAAATTGTTGTTCACTCTAATCTACTCCTTCTCATGAGAAACCCATGAGATTGGGAATTTCATAAAAAGGGGAAGGTGGGGACAACTAAGGACTTTTGTCCTCCATTTGAGGATTGATCTAGGATTAGCCCAGGGCATGACTATGGGTATTGGACTTCACAAATGGAGTTTTCATGAATATTTTCTAAGAGTTACACTATTACCACCAAAATTTCAATCCAATGTATTTCAAAAAGGTCAAATATTTTTATGAGAACTTGAATATTGGGCTTATTATTTATAAACACAATGTGAAAGGGTATTTCAATTTCATGGAACATACATAAAAGAGAGGGAGGGGTAAGGAAAAAAAGAGAAGCCTCCAGGTCTTAAAATGAGCTCAATTCATTTGTCATTGAACCAAGTGACTCATGCATATTTACACCACTATAGACTAAGTTTCACTAGATTTATGCCTCTAAGAACATACAATGGGAAGATTCTAAGGGAACTAGGAGTTTTCCTTCAATGTGATCTCTAAATAATTATTATTTCCATGGGTTTATTATTGAAAATACATAAACACCATATGAGAATTTTCATATTAACATATAAATTATGAGCATTACCAAAAGGCAAACAAAAGAATTCACACAATAATTATAATAGATAAGCACAACACAACCATGACATATATAAAGCATCAAAGTGTTAATCTAATTAACCTAACATTGATGATCATTAAAACATGAAGATGAAAGAAGATTGAAACATATAACAAACCTTCTTATATAAAAATAGAGATTATATTCATTAAAAGAGTAACTATTGTTACAATAATTTATCTGGGCTAATTTTATAGTATAAAGTGATGAGGTAAAAGTAGGTGAAGTCCTAGATATATTTTTGGTCAACCATATAATACAATATAACTCTTCCTTAAATATATAAGGATTGGGGATAGCCTATAAAAAACATGAGGATCTCATCCTAGGCCATGATAGACACTCATTATAGTTATAACTATATTTTAATATTTAAATAAAATAATCCACAAAAACTTGTAACAAATCTATAAGGTACCACTTAATTGACTTGAAGAGGTAGATAAAAAGGACCAACTCCTAACTAATTTGATTGGGCACTCTTATCTTCCAATGTGGCTTCAATGAGGTCAAACTCCTTATCCAACTTCACCAAGTTCATTATGGGATACCTAAATATTTTGTTGGCCTAAGATACCATTCTCTAATAGATTTGGAAGGGTGTTTCCATTGATGCTTAGAATCTAGAAACCTAGTTTATGCTCATCATGCACTAAGTTGACAGGTCTAGCATTATTTAATCCCACTCCTCCTTGGTCACTTTCTCCCTCATAACTTGGTTGAATTAGCCCAAGTGGAGTCTAAATTCCCATTGATTTTGTATGGTGCCATCTGGGTCAAATAACACAAAGCTATTGACCTATTTGAATTAGGTTAATATCTTTTTCTTTCACTCTTTCAAGGGTCTTGTTTCATTATAAACCAAGTCTAAACACTCCTCCATTATAGCTCTCATGTTCCTAGCATATATTTCTTATAACCCCAATTCTAAGTATAGAATTATTTTAAGCTTTGGTAACATTAACTTGTTGACAACCACCTATAGCTTCCAGTATTTCCCATCAATCTTTATATACTCTCCATATAGGCTTGAGTCCTATGTATAAGTGAGTTAGTCTCTACCAAAGTCTCTAATATTTTCCCAAGGACTGATAAAATTAGTACAAGTTCATCCTTGACATACTTGATTAGACTAACTAGAAAATTGTTCTTTACTTTGGCTTATAAAGTGTGAACCTAACTCTACATGTCCTTGAGAATATTCTCAAATATATCATCAATATCTCAAAAGATGGATAGTGGTTTCTCAATCATCTTCTCCATCCTAATGGATGTTATTAAATTTTTGAGGGATAATATATCTTAGTGGGTTTACCATACCACTAGGTTCCCCTACTAGACAAACATTTATGTGAACAATCTATTCATACTTCTAGAGGTTCAATCAAATCTCCACTACATATTGAAGTCACCATACAAAACCATATGTGGTGCATGTGACCCTATTACCATCCCTTAGTTCATGAGGGGTGTATGAGGTGTGGATGAAATTGTGGTGAAGGGTTAAGGACAAGGTAGAGGGGATATGGAGTAAGTGGAATGAGTGAAAGGAAAAAAGAGTGAAGGTGGATGGGTATGGGAGAGAAAGGAGGGAGAATGAAAAGGGAGACCTAGGGGAAATTTTTTTCCTACCATTATTCATAGTTAAGGTTCACCTAATGTATTATTTCCCTTAGGAATGGGTCGTGGAACAATAGGGAAGAAATAGGATAGTTGAAGGCGAGTCCTATGGAGCTTTGGGTAAAGGAGAGAGGGGGCCTAGGAGATAGATGTTGAGATGTTGTTTCTAGTGATAAATGAATTATTAAGGCCTAAGGAAGAGGTGGATTTCAATTATAAGGACTTCAGGTGGGATTTGGAGTGTGGACAACCTTTTGTTTCTTCTTTACCATCTTTCCTAGGTCAGCTCTAGATGTTATAGTTTGTAGTCAGACCAGGATGACAAGTGTCATAGGGGATGATGATGGAGGAATTAAAGATATTGAGGTGAGTGTTTGAATAGATAAATTAATAATTGAGAATTTCCTTACTATAATTTATATGCTCCCAAAGGTTGTACTCATCCTTATTACTAAAGGCATACCCAAGGGAGGCACTATAAGGAATCTAGTCTATGAGATGGGAGGAATAAATGGGAATAAGAAATCAAGGATGCTCAAAAGTACTGATGACAAAGTTACTTAGGTGAAATATGGAGGGGATATATGGTAAAAAAAGGATTTATCACTTGGGAAACATGTGGGGGTGGGGTTTAACTAGTGGGCATCAAAACTGGGAGTTGGAAAGTGGTGGGATTGAGGGGTGGAAGGGAAATGAGATGAGTGTGTAGGGGAAATTGGATGGGTTCCTCTTGGATGAATTAATATAGACTCACTCTTAGGATATTAGACACTTAAAATATCAAGGATTTTATGCCACAGGGTTGAGGTGTTAGTGGCTAAGCAAGTTATGCTTGGGCTACCTATCATCATGTAGTTTAGGTTTGACTTTACTATGACCTTGTTATTAGAGCTTATAGAGGAGGTGGAAGAGGATATGAGGCATAATTAAAAATTATATAATGTGGAGGAAGAAAAATATCATGAAGAGTAGGATTCAATGGTAGAAGTAGAGCTAGAGCTATATCTCAAGGAGGAGAAGGTGGTAGGATGCCTTATAACATCCTCTAAGAAATGGTCAAAGTTGTTAGAATTGGGTCCTTCATGGAATGAATAAGAATAAAATGAGGAATGGAGGGGATTAATTTATCCTTATTTTCCTTTTTATTATTATTGGATACCATCTAGGATAATACCTCTTGGTCATTAGTGGCATTCAAATAGAGCTCATCATCATCCTTGCCCTGATGGTTGTTATTAATATTAAGGTAGGTTGAGTACCACACCAAATGATATTAGAATACCCATTTAGGTTCCCATTTATAGACCTTATACTTTTTTAGGGTGAAGGAATTTCACCCATCTTCCATATTCTATATTGAAGGGAAGGTCTTGTAGATGTGGTGTCATATAGTGATCAGGAGCTATGGGCACACCTTCGTCTAATGATGTACATAAAAACTAAAGATACCTTCCACCAATTGATAGGTGATATCTTATTTTAATAGGTTTTTAAGGACATAATATGTAAATAAAATGGGGTCCTATTTAAAACCCATGATTCAGATCATATTGTCATTCTTATGCATCTAGTAGTCCCCAATGGTTGTGATAAAATCTTGGATTACCTTTGATATCAAGGTATTAGATCTTCATTGATGGCTTGGTAGACCACAAAGTAAAATTTATCATAGATATCTTATATGTGATTCTAGAAGGAGTGTCCATATATATTATAGAAGACCATACAGATAGTTGATCACCTGGGAACCCATGTAGGAAAGGTTGGAGGCTTGAAAGAGAGTATCTTGCAGATCATGTCTAGCAGGTAGCTCATCATGTATAAGTTTCCCCTAGCTTGGTAATATATCATGGTATGTACCAAATTGAAGTTGATAAATAACCCCATATCTAGGAGGTCTGATCATGTTAAGATCATGTGAAAGAAAGGCACCCACATCTCATTGATGTGTTAGTATTATTAGGCCTTGAATAACTAGTTTAGTAGGATTATGCTTCTTTGGACCTCCTCCTAGAAGGTGTGGACTATGTAGGCATTTATATCTTCCTTTTTAACCCATTTTGAGTTACAGTTTTGTTGGGACCAACATACCCCCCTTTTTATTTAAAAATTGGGGACCCTTGAGAAGGCTTTGTGCCCAAGTTTTGAAGCATCTAAACATTAAAGCCTTTAACAAAACTTGAAGATCATCCACTCTAATAAGGAACATGATTGTGTGATTTAATCCTCTTATTTAATACTAATATTGCTAACAAGGTTACGTGAGTCATATTGTAGCTTCTATGGAAGATTTAGGTTCTATGTTTAAAAACCATAAGTGGACCTTAATTCAAATTCAAATATTAGAGGGAACCAATTTGGTGGGAACCAACTAAAAATAAGTTATAAAAATGGTTTTTACATAGGTTTAAGTCATTTTTTCATAACATAACTCAAACTCTTCTTTATTTCTTTCCCCTTTCTTTTCCTAATTTCCTTGGGTCCAATTTAACATGGTTTTACGAGGTCCCTTTTTAGCTTAACTAACTTAGCCTAGGTCATTAATACTAAGGTCCAAATATTTATCTCAACCTTAGAATTATTATCTTATACTAAATGATTTTATTTATGTCCTCAAGTCTAATAGTTATCTCCCTTGTTCTTTGTAGGATCTTATGATCAATGCTTGCTCACTCATTTTGATTAGATAGAGTATACTAACCAAAAGGCTTTGGCTTAAACAATGTGCACCATGATAGATCATTGTCAATCACTCACTCAATAAATTTTATCCAATGGCATGAGGTATAGGAAGAAAGGTCAAAAGGAAGAATTTAAGGGGCCCACCTAATAAAGGCATATAATTAATGACCATACCTCTACATGGATAATTTGATATCGCTAGCTCATTAGATTTGATCCAATAGAATGAGGCCTAGGTGGACTTTTTAAATGCATCCCAAGCTCCAAAGAATAATGTGTGTAACATTTTCATTTAAACCATGACTAGCTAATAAATTAATGACAATCACTCAGTTGTTAAATGATTCAATAGCATGAAAGGCTTGCTGACTTTTTAAAGCTCTAAAAGCTTGACACATGGCCAATGCTCAAATAGGGTGACAACTAACAAGAGATACATAGCATAATAAATATATTTTAATATTCTAAGTGTCACGACCTCAAGCCTAGAGATAATTAGACCAATAAAAGGTGAGGACTTGAATTTAGATTGATGGATCATGCTTGATCACTGGATTTGATCCAACATTATGAAATAAAAGGAAGATTTTAAAATATAATGTCTAGTATCTGAATGACACTTATGAAAATTATAGCAAAAATCCTAGAATGATGCCACATGGACTCCATAAAATCATAAAAGGTTAAAATCAAAGGTCTTCTAAACTTAAAATTATAAGGGTATAAAGCAAAATGGTCTCCATCAAATCCAAAACACATATGAATTTAATGTCTAACTATCTCCTTCCATTAAATATCTGAAACCTAAACCCTCTATAAAAAAGACCTAATTAAGTTCAATTGGCTATAATATAATTAAGATAGCATAATTGTGCTCTCAAGAATAAGTGTTATAACAAGAACCCTTGGAAATCCAATGTAGGAAATTTAGTATCATCTTAAATGGTGGATGGTAGAAAACAATTAAATATGGAAGCCAAGCTTTATCTAACCTCTGACAATGAAGGAAGGATTTTAAAGGATACAAAGATAGACCTTGTGGCCCTGAACATCCATAGAGTGAAGAATTGGTTTGAATTGTTCTTCTTGATAGATGAGTTACAACCTATCTCCTTGGAGGAAAAGAGGAATGCCATAATGAATTAAATGTATAATGACCTAGTTTTAATTCAAATGATTAGTCTCCACCATGCTATGATGAAACTAGAGGTAATTCACTACATTTATGTCTTTGCACCCAGCTTTATTGATTGTAGGATAGATGTGAAATGGATCATTCAGTAGGGTAATATGAAAAAGGGGCATACATCTCTCCTATGGCCTTTGAAACCTATTACAATATCCCTTTACCAGATCTCAACCTCCCTAACATAAGGAACTGGGCTAACACCCAAGATCTTGATTGAGTCCTCACACCATGATTAATCCAAGGACCCCATGTCTTTAGAACCCTAGATGGCATGATCCCCATTATCCAATTTAGGGAAGGCATTAGAATATCCATGACCCTAATAAATTTATCCTTTGGTTCCCCTTCTACCATATATGTAAACAAAGTATGGGTGTCTTATGCCAACTTCATGATAGAAGATAAATTGACCCCTCTAGTAGGAGACCTAGTGAGCTTCTTGTTGGATAAGAAATTCATAGTCATCAAAAGATAGATCTATAAGTAATTATATATGATGTCTTATATGTTTAATTCCATTCCAACCTTTGTATCCTTCCCTAGCATTAGGAACTAGTCCCCTGATGGTAGAACCACTATTTCTCACCACTATTCCAAATTATACATAATCAAGTGTAGGAACCACATGCAATTCATCTATGATTATGTTTACCCAACCATATATGAAGCCATCATAGTAATACCTAGGTAAAGACTACATCCCCATATCATAGACATATAAAAACCATAGGGGATGCATGGTATTATCTAGACTACACTGTCATTAGGATAGATGGAATCCTAACCCAGCCTTATAAGTTACTAGTCCATTTCCCCAATAAGATTTTTAAACAATAAATTTCCTCCCAAATCATCTAGGGTGTATACAAGGTATACAAAGAGAAGAGGAAAGGCCAAATCTACCCCCTCTTATTGGATATTAGGAAGATTTTAATAAAATATTAGAAGAAGTTAGAAATCATGGTAACACATAGGATTTATTTTGATTTCCAATTAGATGACCTTAAAATGTGGGACCTTAGGTATAGGGTGATTAACCACATTAATTAGGGTAAGGTCCCTAAGATTGAATATGAACATAAGCTAGGTGTCGGTGATGACATCTATATTAGAGAAAATATTTTTTAAGAAGTGATCTCCATAAACAAAATCTACAATATCAAGTTGGAATACATATTGATCAAGGAAAACAAGCCTTTAGGGGAGATATGTTAGTTATATCCCTTGTAATATCATTTATTTCCATGACCATCTGGGACCACTCACGAGGAACCATCTGATCAAGGGCAACCATTTGACCCTCAACCCCACTAGCAAGAGCATCAAGCTAAATAACATTAGGCTAAATAGCATTAATATGGAAAGGATAAAGACAATTAGAAATTTGGAGAACCAAGATTAGAACATAAACTTGAGGAAGGTACCTCACTTGTAGATCTCCCACAAAGGCCACCTTCTGTCATGGAAGTTGTTGACATGATAGCTCTTGAGCCAAAAGAGATATTAGAGGGTGATCTCATTGATATATTAGTAGAATATGAATCAGATAGAGAATGGGATGCCTCTAAATAAGTATAAAAGAATATTTTTCCTTTAAAAAAGGAGAAATGGAAAGTAGAGCTAGCCTTGATTCCTATGACTCCAAGGAAGAATCCTAGGTTGACCTTTACACACCCTACCAGTGAATTCAACCTCTTAAATGATAAGAATCCAATCCATGAATCACTAATCCTTGATTAGTTCACCTATGGGAAGTTGTATAATATCCCATCCCTCTCTCCTTCATGGGCCTTGACACAGGTTGGCCTAATTGAGAATGATAACATCAAACCTTGGATCATGGACATAGTAAAAAAGCAAGAAGAGATAAGAATATAAGTTCATCATATTCAAGGATGAAAGAAAACTGACACCCCAAGAGCCTCTATTAGTGAAAGTTTAGAGGTTCTTGAAAATTTAAAGTTCAAGAAACTAGAGGTTAAAATCTAATTTAATTGAGACATAATATATGTGAAAGGATCACCACAAGGATAGCCTAGGGTGATCAAGAAGAATTCACCTTTTAAAAGGTGGAACCATTCATAAGGATAACTCTTATTAGATGGAAATATCTTGAGGAGGCTCCCATCCATGAAGAGGATTTGTAAATTTGAAATGAGGCTCAATCTCAATAGGCTAGGGCTGGTGTCTAGGGATTAGTGTAAAGAATTAAGAACCTAGAGAAGGAAAAAGATAATTTACAAACTCAAGAAATTATCATAGTTCTAGATTCCATGATTAAAATTCTTGAGGATTCATTATATGACATGTTCAAAGCATTAAAGTCTATTAAATTAAGTTAGGATGCACTATAAAACTAGGCCACCTTAGCCAAGGAGTGGTTACTCAATGGAAAACTTTTAAAGATAAGATTGCCAAACTTTTTAATATCTAGGTTAGGAAGAAAATACCAAATTTTAAAGCCATCAACATGGGGTACCTAATTGCCATTTTGGGAATTACTTTAGACAAGGTCCAAGCCTTGAATGATTAGCATACCAAAATGGAAGAACTTACTGAGGAAGAGCAATACATCATGGGTAGAATTGAGAAGATCCTAGGTACTATGCTCAAGGATCCTACACAACCCACTACCTTAGGGATTATTAGTGATGAGTAATTCTAGCATAGAGCCACTTGGTGACTCAAGAAATTAAGGGTAAAACATAAGGACAATTAGGTAAAGATAATAGCAAAATATTAGACATGATATTTAATACAAAGGAGAGGATCAATGAAATTATAAGCATTAAGGAAGCTTTGGCTAGGAATGACAAATATTTTGATGAGCTAGCTGATAAAAAAGAAGAGCATATCACAAAGCCTGCCATAGACTTAGGATTAGTGAATGAACAAAATGAATGTGCTATGAGAATCCTTTAATGGAAAGGGACCCACCTCCAACATCCTAATTATGGTTTACTTGAGAGGTAGCATATTATTTTGTAAAGGCACATGGTATTCCTCTAGGTCAACATAATTGTAAAAGACACGTACTATAATTTTGTACAAAGACAACTATCCTTATATTTGTACACCTATATTTTTAGATTGATTAGTATATTGCATAGATATTATATAAAGGCATGTATTACCATTTGTAGTATAGAAAAACTTTGAGCTATTTCGGTACCAATTTTAAGTAATTAATATAATAGATCAAGGAATTCTACAAGAATTATCTAGGTTGATGTGTTTGAATTGCTAATTTTCTCAATTACTTATTTGAGTTTGAATATGAATAGTTTCTAAAAATATTGAGTTGGATCATTAATTATAGGGTTGATAACTTGTGTAATGCTACGTTAGTTGAATGAGATTGAGTTTAATTCATTTTATTTTCTCTATAATAAAGATGTGCATTAGTTATCTAGATGTGGTGTAACACTTTAAAATTAAATCCAATTCATACTTGTATTGGCATCTTATCTTCAAAATCAGGCCTGGTTTGTAGTGAAACATGAGCTAAGGCTACCTTACACTATATGCTACTCAAGATCATGCTTGGTAATTATTGAAACTTTGTCAAGATGTTCACAATCAAGGATCAACAATCACCATTTCTCTCTTACCCTTTCCTTTTGCTCTTTCTTTAAACAATTCACTTTAGTTTAAAACATTGTTGATAACCATTTAGTTTAGTCAATAGTTTAGATCTAGACTGATTTGTCAAAATTAGCATCAAGATTCATAAAATAAGGTATCAAGATGGATCCCAAACATCAAAATTTATAAATATTGTGGACTAGTCTACATTGCTCTATTGCTATTTCACCACAAGCATCTTAATTTCCAAATACCTACAACTCATGCCTTGAATCCTTTGAATCCTAAAATGATAAGTGTTCTTTAAAAACTAAGAGCATTTGTGGTACATTTAGAAGAATAAATAGGGAGAAGCTCTACTTCCACTAGAATGAGGGCTATTGATGCTAATTAGCCTAGGATTTATGATGTCTTTACACCTTTGGGTAGATCTCTGATCCCAAGTGTAAATATTGGTGGTCTTCAAGGTTTATAACATATCTTTGTGCTTTGTTAAGGAAAATATCATAATTCTTTGATAAATGATTGATAGTTCTGGTAAATATAGCTTTGGATTTATGGATCTATAGTATTTTAAACTATAATGGATTATTCAAATCAAAGATCAATTGATCCCTTGCAAATTATGATCCATCTCTAGCTCAAACTTGCAAAGATCAATTATCTTTGCACAATAGGATACATCCTCAAGCTACCTTTATGGAAATTTGATGTCCGTTGTCACTTATTATGTAAATATTTACAAAATTAGAATAAGATGCATGTTTGGTACTTATTTCTTGTAAAACTTATCTTGACATACCATTTTTCAAATAGGATTTCATATCTTCAAGATAGATTGCCTAGGATTCAAACTAGATCATGCTCAATAATGAGAGAGACTTTACTAGAGATATAAATTTGTCAAAGAACTAGGTGCAACAAAGGTAGATTAAGACTTTCCTAAGTCTTTACCTAATTCTCCTATTAAAGGGACCATTGCATTCTGACCACATCTAGGTATGGCTTGGGTAGGGAGTTTACCCATTAATGTACTAGGGGTAATCAATGATTTACCACATAATTGTGAGAAATATTTGCCCATCTTTAGTCCTACTAGTGTTTTAACTATGGAAGAACATGTTAAGTCTTTTAAAGTTGATTTGAGGTTATTAAATTTCATACATGAGGATGTAGTGTGTAGACTATTTCCATGTACTTTCAAAGATGCATCATATGAATGGTTCCTCAATTTACCTAATGACTGCATTACCACCTAGAATTATTTCAACACCATTTTCATTGATCAATTTTGTAATATTATTAGTCCTTGTGTCATTTATCATCAATTTAAAACCATCAAAAGAGATCCTAGTGAACCTATAAGTTATTTCAATGCCAAATTCCAAAAAAGTATAGCAGGACTATGAAACCTTACAAACCTAATGATGTTCTATCCCTAGAGATCTACAAAGATGTAGTAGATCTAATGACTTATATATTTCTAAAGAGATATATCCCAGTTATAGCTTCACTAGCCCAAGCCTATTCTAATGAAGTGGTTATCAATGGTCAGATAAACCCATAAGCCCACATGACACACTCTATCCCGAATGTTAACCCATAAATGCCTACTCTAAACCTTTTTCTAAATAATAACCAAAATATCCAAGCTCTTAATAAAATCCCAAACCTAAACATTCTACCTACTGGTTATACTACTTCTAATCAAAATTTGGGATTCTTAAGTCACCAAGATACTAATGGATCTTTTACTAATGATCAAAAGGCCTTAATACCCACTCCTAGTTTAAAAAATAATTAGGTCCATAATTCTAAGTCCCCTAAGAGTAATAATGATTTCATATTAATGATGGTTCAAAAACTTAGCACATTTTTTCTCTAATTTTAAAAACAAATTGGTAACACTGGTGAAAATTATAGAAAGATTTTTAATTTCTAAAAGTTTAATAGACTAAGAAATATGTTTCATAATGATAGATTCTACAATAGCAACATGAATAATGAACCCTCTACTAGTAACAAAACCTTGGACATTAATCTCATAGACATTTCTTTGCCTAACTATTGTAGAGTGCATGCTACTGCTAAACATGCTGAGATTGATTGCATTGAGTTTTACAAAGCCTATGAAGCTTTATAGGAAGAACTAGATACATTTGAAGTAGTCCCTAATAAGGAAAATAATGCAAATACATTTTGACCTAATCATTTTGACCAGATCCACATAGTAAAAACCTTTGATTTCCCCTTTTAAGAGTAAAATGAACTAGATGAGATCGCTAAGGAAATCCATGCATTTCAATAGTTCTTGCAAAATACTTACCCATTGAGGAATAGAGAGTAGAGGCAAAGTTTTACCACTTCAACTCCTCTTAATAACTATGGGACCCCTTTTGACACTACTTCAAGGAATGACACTGAGCCACCCAAAGGAAGTTCCTCCAATCCTAGTGTTGATTCATTGAGTAAAACTAGCTATATTATTATTGAAGACATGAAGAAAATCAAGGCCAATATCACCTTGCATGAGTTAAAATAGATCATACAGAAAAAATATTTACTATTGGAGTCCTTGAAATTTAGAAAAAATACTATGACTAATCATGTTAATGTAATGGTACATAAGTTGAAAGATGAATCCCCCCATTTCTTACTCATAATTATGATGTTTGGTAAGAAATTGTATAATTTATTGTTAGACTTAGGTACCTATACAAATATCATACCTATTGGTATAGATAAACAATTTGGCCTAACCCTCATCAAGTCTGATAGGATTTTTAACCAATTAGACAATCAAGGGTAAAGGTAATCATAGAACTTCTGAATGTTCACATATAAATAACTTTTAAACCCAAAATTCAACAATTCATTAACATTCAGGTTGTTGATATGCTAGATCCCTATGGGACCTTCTTGAGTAGGGAATGAACTAAGGCCTTAAATTGGCATATTTCCATTGACTACTCCCACTTATGGCTACCTTGGAAAGGAGTCCCAAATCAAATTAGAGTTGAGAGGGAACCAAGAATGAAACATATGATAACATAGTATAATGTTGTAAATGAAAGGGTCAACATAATTGACTTAGACTTAGGGGTTTTCACCCTATAAGCTAATAGGATAGAGGATTTAAAGGATAGGGAACCTCCTCTTAGGTTATGGAAAATGAATTTTGATGGTGTTAGATGCAAGGTTAGATTAGGTGTTGGCATTATCTTAACTGATCCTACCAATAAAAGGTACCATGCCTCTTATAAACTCCAATTCGTCTACACATTTAATCTTGTTGAATATAAAGCTCTCATCCTTGGTTTACAATTTACTATCAATAATAAAGCTAAGGAACTACTATTTTTTGGTGACTCTACAGTACTGGTCAACTAAGTCATGAGCATGTACTAATGTAAACTCTCATACCTCAAAAAATATAATTTTAGAGTCTGGGACCTGATTGAATCTTTTGATGCTTTTAAAATCACCTCCATTTCTAGGGAATAAACCAAATTTGCAAATGAGTTGGCATCTACTGCTACAAATCCCATGCCTAATATAGATTCCCCTAATTTTATTATTAAATTGGTCCCATGTCCATTAGTGCCTGATAATGTTAATCATTTCCAAGTCTTTAATGATGACCAACAGATATTGGATTTATTGACCAATTATAGGGCATTTAAAACCCATGTCATTGATGAAGTTAATGAAAATGAAATTGGAGGGAACAAGTATGATAGCAATGTCATTTAGTTGAATAACAAAAAATTCCACAACTTCTAAAAATGAGAAATCCAAAGAACTCCTTACCAAGTACAAGGATGTTATAACATGGTCCTATGATGACATAAAGATATTTGATCCAAGGGTCATTACCCATACCATACCCCTAAAATAAAGTTGTAAACCTTTTAGATAAAAAAATACCAATAAACCCATGGTGGAACTTATAATCTTTAAAGAGGTCAAAATATTATTGGATGCTAGGATAGTCTTTCCTATTAGACATTCAACTTTTTAGTGCCAGTCAAGAAGAAGAATGGTGATATTAGGCTCTATATTAAATTCAAAAATTTAAACAAATCATAAAAAAAGGATAATTATCCCCTCCCTTCTCTTGATCAAGTAATTCAAACTATTTCAAGTTCAGCTATGATGTCCTTGATGGCTTTTTGAGCTATAACCAAGTATTGGTTGATAGATAAGATAGGATGAAGACAACCTTCACAACAAAGTGGGGACTCTTTGCATACAAAAGGATGCCCTTTGGACTAATCAACATATGAGTTACTTTCCAAAGAGCCATGGAAGACACCTTCCAATGTCTAATTGGTAAGTGCATCATCATTTATATGGATGATATAAAAAAATTCTCTAAAAATAGGGAAGATCACTTCATGCACCTGCAACAAGTTTTTAAAATATGTAGAAGGTATGGCATTTCCTTGAACCCTAAGAAAATCATATTTTGTGTAATTAAAGGTAAACTATTATGACATGTTATAACCAAATATGGCATCTCCATAGACCCTAAAAGAGTGGAGGCCATATCTATAATTGAGCTCTAAAATAAAAGGAAGGAACTAAAGTCATTCTTTGGAAAAATAAATTTTGTAAGGAAGTTTATTTTGGGTTTTACAAAATTGTCAAGCCATTGAATGACATGCTCAAGAATGATGCCAAGGTAATCTATAATGAATAATCCAAGAACGAATTTAGTGACATCAAAGAGGCCATTGGCCAATCCCTGGTGCTTATAAGTCTATATTTCTATAAATATTTCTACCTTTACTCTTTTACATTTGACCATACTATGGTTGTTGTATTGACTCAAAAATTTGAAGGGTGTGACCACCCAATAGCCTTCATGAGTAATAATTTTAAGAATGTTGAACCAAACTTTTCCATGATTGATAAGTAGCCATATTCACTAGTATATGTCAATTTTGAAAGAATATGACTTGGAAATGATGGTATCAAAGCTAGTAAGGTGCTAAGGTTTGATTCAGATGATTGCTAATACTAGCCCTAGGCTAATCATCATGAAACTAGGCCAACATAGTTTTTAAGAAAATGAATTGTATGATTTAATCATATACTTGATAATTAATGGTATTTGTCCTATAGGTCTATCCAGGGATCAAAAATATCCTTGAGACTCAAGACATCCCACTGCATGAATAAGGATGGAATCATCTATAGAAGAAACTTTGAAGGAATCTACTTAAGATGTGTTTCATAATAAGATACCCAAATTATGTCCACTTTTCATGAAAATATGGGTAGTGGATATCCCTCTAAAAGAATGACAACTCAAAAAATATTAAGGGTTGGTCACTATTAGCCTACTATCTTTAAGGATGCTCACAAGCATGTGAGATAATGCCACTCATGTCAAATATTTAGCACTAAAGAAACAAACTTAGCTATCCCTCTACAAATAATCATGATTGACAAACTATTTGCATAATGGGGTCTAGACTTTTTTGGAGTAATCTACCCCAATTCATCTGAAGGTCATAAATACATATTAACTACCATGGATTATTGCACTAGATGGATTAAGGTAGTGGACACCAAGCAATGTAGAATGAAATAAGTGATTAGTTTCTTAGAGGATAATGTATGCACTAGATTTGGGACCCCAATTTCTCTAGTATGTGAAAATGGGTCTACATTCATCTTAATTGAGATGACTAAATGGGTTATGGAAATGATATTACACTTAAATTTTCCTCCAATCACTATCCCTAAGGGAATGGTATTCTGAATCTACAAATAAAAGCCTAATGAAGATGATCAAGAAGTCTATATAAGACAAACCTAAAACTTGGAATTAACTAATCAATTTTTCACTCTAGGTTGATAGGATAAGGATTAATTAATCCTTGATGGATTCACCCTTTCTGATGGTGTATGGTTAGTATTCCATTTTCCCCATCACTCTCAAGTTGCCTACATAAAAAAAAATTAAATAATACATGGAAGAAAGTCAAGAACATGCCACTTATAAGATGTTAGACATCATTCAAATGGAAGATGATAGAGAAATGGCTTTTGTTGATTTTAGAATACACCAATCCATGGTGAAAATATGGTTTGACAAAAGGTTTAATGTTAAAGTGTTTAGGAAAGGAGACGTAGTCCTCCTTTGGTATAAAGCATATAAACCCAAAGGTAAGCATGGAAAATTCACACCCCTATGGATTGGCCCATACTAGATTATAGAGACACTAGGGATCAACACCTTCAAGCTCAAATATTTACAAGGGTCAAAGTTCATATTACCTACTAATGGGAAATACATCAAGCTCTACTTATCTACCATCCCTCCTAGGGTCTTCATGGAGTAAGATCTAAGGTGATTATATTAGAGTAGGTAGGTTAGTTTTCATTAAGAATCTTTCATTTCTTATCCCTAGTTTGTATATATGTGTGTTCATATTATTTTAGTTTCTTTCCTTTTCTTTCTTCCTTTTATTGTGTGTTGCTTGCTTGTGGTTTTCCTTGATTTCAAGATGTCTTTGGAGAAATCCTTGAGCTTAGACATTATAAAACATGCTTAAGATGTACCCCAACTCTAAAATAAGGTATGAATCCCATACAAAGGCAACCATGGTCTTGGAACCTAGAATTATGATATATCTTAGAGAAACTAAGTATGGATAGGTGGAGAGAAAATCATTCCATGAGACCTAAGTCATGACCTTGGATCCACACTGGTTTTAATAGTATTTGCACTCAAGGATCAGAGACTTAAATTATCAAGATTATGTCATTAAATAGCACGTAATCAACATCCTTACCTAAGATAAGAGTTGTATACCTGAGTGATCCTCCCAAAATCAAATATTTTACAAGACCCTAAACCTAGATATCTTGGTTCCCAACCTTACTAAAAGCATAAAGATCCAAAAATATAAAAAAGGAATAAGAATACAAAGAAAAAAATGAAGATTTCATACAAAGGTGATTTAGGCAACCTCCATCGAGGCTATAAATGCTTGGTTGGAAATAGATTAAAGCCATGAGTGGAGCCAAAGGTATCTCTATCAGGGCTATGGATGCTTATCTAGCAACAGAGTGTTAGTGTAGGTTTTTATTTTTCCCTATTATTTAATTAGGGAAATAATATATTTGTGCATACATGGAGTTTTCCTACATTGATGGGATAGGCTATCTTATGTGCAGATGTGTGTCATAGATGTGTCATAGGTGTCATAAGAATTTCATAAGTAACTCCTTTGACCAGCTATTCTGGGTATGGGAGTTACTTCTCTATTCTTAGCACCCTGTCACCACCTTTCATGGAGGAGTTACAGTTTATTCTTGGGGTACTTTGACCACCTTTTATGGAGGAGTTAATTTCATGCTCTTCTATATGTATTCTTCACTTTGGCCATCTTACGTTAATGAATATTGGCTTTTCTCCAAATTGTCTATGCAATTGTCTCTTGTTTGATTTCATTTACTTTAGCATTTTGTGGTATTCACTTGCGTCATCCCGTGTAACCATGACTCATGCATCCTTATTATTCAGACCTTGGTGAATCCTCTGATATGGTATCAAAGCCACCCTGGTAACTGGTTGTCTATTTTTCTATTGCTTTCATTGAAATCTAGAGCTTTGTTAAGGAATTTTTTTGTGAAATTTGAAAAACTTTGGGAGATATTTCTAGTTATCCATGCTATTGTTCTTTCCATGGCTTCTTTGGTCTCTCCATATACATGCAGGCCTGTGATCATGAACCTCTCAACATGGTGTTGAAAGTCTCACAGTGTTCAAGATCTGCATAAGAGTTTGTCTCAAACCCGAGTGTAGAAGTGTGGAGTTATAGCCATGGCATTCCAAAAGGAGTGAGAAATATGAGCACATAAAGGCTAAGTTTGTGTAGGAAGAATGAAATAACATGATTGGGTTCATAGCTAAGTCACTTGCTGGTGATAAAATGCCAATCTTGGAGCTTTCAAAAACGGTGTGATGGTAAAATGTAGTCCTACATCCACCTTGGCACACTTTCCTTATAACTTTTCAATCCAGCTCTGCGCCCTTTTCTCCTTCTCCACGTAAGTCATTTGTTGTGGTATGCATTCAAGACAAATTCATTAAATTCAAGCCTTCCTTAAACCTGTAATCTACTTCGAATTTAGTGTCTCTGCTATCTTTTTTTCCCAACAAATTTAAATATAATCTTTCCTCAAACTTTGGCGCCCCTCTCCTTGTTTGGCATCCCATGTGGGCCCTTAAATACTTGGAAATCCATTAAATTCTATCTTTTACTTTAATTTTTCAATTAAAATTGACTTTTCCAAAAAAAATTAGTCAATTTGACTGAGTATTGAGTATTTTAGACAATTATTAAGTTTTGATAATTTGGGGGTTTAAATTTAAACTTGTATCTTCACTTGTCAAAGATGAAGGGTGAGGCCTAGGTTGGCAAGAGGCAAATTTCCCCTCACAAAGATATTCTTTGGATTCCTCACTTTGTTTTGAGTCTAATGAGTGGTTGGAAGGCCACTTTCTCTCTCAAAATAAGCATTTTTAAAATGTTTTAGTGTTATTTTTTTGCAAAAACACTAGTTTACGAGAAATTGAATCTTTAATATCTTGCAAATGGTAGCTCAGATTTGGGTGCCATTTTTGTAAAAGTGTTTATATTTCAATTCTCCACAGTGTAGGATTTTTATTTGTTAAAAATGCACTAGTTTATAAAGTGCCTAAATTTTGGGTCTCTCGAGACGTATTTTCCACTGAGTCTGACGTCCTATTTGCTTAAAGTCTTGAACTAATTACTCTAAAATGCATTCTCAGCTAAGCCCAATGTATTTTGAGCATGCACTTGCATATTTGGGGGGGGTATCAACATTTTGGGGGGGGTGTGATTACTTTTTAGCACTTGCAATCTTTGCTTTCATTCTCCTTTCTGCATAATTTCACAACTTGCAATCAACACAACTTCACCTAAATTTAACTTAAAATGAATTATTTTCAACTTAATCTCCTAACACCCTTCAAATATCATGAATGGAATGTTAAAATTTCAATCATTATTAGAAGTAAAGGGTTGTATAGGATCACCATGGGTACTGAAGTAGAACACAACACTGATGCTGAAAAGGTCAAGTGGTACAACCGTAGTGATGAAGCCTATGTATTATTGAGCTTGTCTATGTATCTAGAACTTCTCTTCCATTTAGAAACCTCCAAGACTCCCAAAGACATATGGGACACCCTAGAAACCTTATTTGGGAAGCTTGATGAAATGAGAGGTCATGAGCTCAAAAATGAACTCATAAGTCTAAGTCTTAGCAACTTTGACACCCTATAGGACTTCTTCACTAAGTTTAAGGCCCTTAGATTACAATTGAAAGAATGTGGGATAGAGAAGAAAGATGACCAACTCATCCTTTCTATTCTCGCAAAGTTAGGTCCATGCTATTAAGTCCTTGTCTCCACTTTCCTTGCCACAAAAAGTTCCCTTGGCACTACATGAAAAATGCCTTCTTTGGATTCATTCATTATCAACTTGACTAGGGAGAAAGATAAACTAATCCAAATGGGCACAATGAAGTCTACTCAACCCCAAGATTTGATATCTAGAAATGGTAAAGATGAGACTTCAACAAAGGAGAAGAAGAAAAAGAATAAGGACCAAGATAAGAAGAAAGAAAAAAATAATCCTGCCAAAAACAACACTGATTCTTCCTCATCCAATGCTAAACCTAAGAAGGAGAAGGTTAAGTGTGCCTATTGTAAGAAGATAGGGCATGCTGAACACAAATGCATGAAGAAACAAATAGATCACCTAACTCATCTTCTAGAGAAGCACAACATAGGTGTTCCTGAGTCTATCAAGAAGAATTCATCTACCCAAGATTCTACCAAGGCAAAAGGCAAGGGTAAGGAGAAAGAAAAGGGCAAGGCCCTTGTATCAACTATAGCTTCTAAAACATCATGGATCATTGATTCGGGTTCTTCTCACCACATGGGCTCTTCACTAGTTGAGTTTTTATCTTTAGAGCCTTGTAGCATGACTTTAATTAGTTTGGGTGATTACACATCAGTTTATATTGCAAGGAGAGGGTCAGTTGAAATGGAAGGAGGAAAATTCAATAATGTTCTTAGTGTTGCTTCTCTTTCAACCAATCTCCTATCAGTGTACCAAATCACTCACATTGGTCAAGGCATGAGAGTTGAGTTTTTTCTAGATTCAGTGGCTATCAGGGAATTGCATAGTGATACTACAGTGGTAGTGGGTAGGGTAGATCACCAAGCAAGGTTATACACCTTCTCACATTTTACAACTGATTCTTCTCCAATAGCATTGCTGACTCATTTAGATGGAGTTAGCAAATTATGGCATGAGTGGTTTGGCCACCTTAACTACCATTACCTTGAACAACTTTGCAAACATGACATGGTCATTTGCTTGCCTTGTGCGTAATTCTCAAAAGGACTTTGCAAGGGGTGCTCCCTTGGGAAGCATACCAAAGCAAAATTTGATAAAGGCAAAGCTTGGAGGGTTTCACAACCTTTGGATTTAATCCACAGTGATGTATCAAGACCCTTTCCCAAACCATCTTTCATAAAGGCCAAGTACATCCTCACTTTCATTGATGATTTCTCTAGGTACACTTGGATATATTTTCTCAAACAAAAGTTTGAAGTGTTTGAAAATTTTCTAGACTTCAAGGTTCTTGTTGAGAAATGGAGTGAGAAATCCATCAAGGTTATTTGAACTGATAATGGAGGGGAGTATGTCAGTAACAGGTTTGAGCAATTTTTCACCATAGAGGGGATTAATTTGTAGTGCACAGTCACTTATAGTCCTTCAAAAAATGGGGTTGTAGAATGAAAAAATAGGTTCTTGAAAGAGATGGGTAGCTGTATGATTCACTCCAAATCCTTAACACCATAGTACTAGGATGATGCCATCAATTGTGCTTGCTACATTCAAAATAGTGTTCCTCACAAAATTTGATAGGGATAACACCCTTTGAAGCTTAGCATAAAAGGAAGCCTGATGTTGAGCACCCTAAGGTTTCCAGATCCTTATCCATGGCCTGCATACTGAAGAAGAAATGCAAAGCTATGGAATGTCAGTCCAAGCCTTGCATCTTTGTAGGATATCTGGATGGTGTTAAGGGGTATCACCTTCTAGATCTAGTCACGCATGAGTTGTTCATCGAGAGAAGTGTCCATTTTCAAGAGATTCCTTAAGACTCAACACTTGGCACTTCTTCTCCCTCATCAGATCTACTTATTCATGATGATTCTTCATCAGATTTAGATCAGCCATAGTAGGTTCTTGAGCCAGAGACATCTTCTTCTTCTTAGAGTTTAGATAGTGAGGATAGTGATGTAGAGTCATCCACCTCTAGTCAATTAGAGGATGAGGAGTTAACACCTGACTCACCCACTTTTGAGCTACTTTGGGCTAGAAAGACACTTGAGAGTGATAGCACTTGGGCAAGAGATCCTATAGATGATAAATGAACTAGGGGGGATTTTTAGAGAGATCCACATGCCTTCTTTGCTTCAGTTTTGGATCCATAGACTTTTTAAGAGGCATCGGGGGTACCTAAGTGGGATAGTTCTATGGAGGAAGAATATTCTTCCTTAATCAAAAAACACACTTGGGATTTGAATTCACTTCCTAAGGGAAGGAAGATGGTTCGATGTAGGTGGATATATCAGACCTAGCTTGTAGCAGATGAGTCAATTGATAAGTACAAGGTGCGATTGGTTGCCAAGGGTTTCTCATAGGTGGTAGGCATTGAATACTCAGAGACCTTTGCACTTATTACAAAGATGAGTTTTATCTGACTCACCTTAGCTCTTGCCACAACACATTTTTGGGATGTGCACTAGATGGATATGAAGAGTGCTTTTCTTCACAGAGACCTAGAGGAGGAGATCTACATGGAGCAACTGCCAAGATTTGTTTAGGATTCTTCCTTAGTATGCAAACTTAGACAATCTATGTATGGCCTCAAATAGGCCCCTTAGGCATGGTATGCCAAGATGGATTCATTCCTTCTCACAGTGGGTTTCACTAGGTGCCATTCTGATCCTGATGTCTACTTTTTGTGATAGGATGACTTGCTCTTGATTCTGGTTCTTTATGTTGATGACCTTTTGATCACTGGGAGGTCTTCATCAGCTATTACAGTGGTGAAGGCATCTCTCTAGGATAGATTTGACATGATAGACTTGGGTTTGTTGCACTAGTTCTTTGGCATCGAGATCTCACAATCAAATTCAAGGATTTATCTTGCATAGCCTAAGTATGCTCTTGACTTACTGGCTCAATTTCACATGGCTGATTACAAGCCATATTTGACTCCCTTTCTATCAGGAGTCAAGCTTGAGGCTGACTATTATTCACCATTGGTTGATGCCACTCAGTATTGACAACTTGTTGGTAGTCTCATCTACTTGACTCACACCAGGCCTGACATATCATATATTGTGGGACTTGTCTCCAGATTTATGTAAGAACCTCATGAGCTGCATTAGAAAGTAGCTAAGAGGATCTTGCATTACATACAAGGTTCACATAGATATGAGATTCATTATAGATTTGGCATAGAGGTTGACTTGGTTGGATATATAGATTCAGACTGGGCTAGCGATTCACAGACTTGCAAGTCCACTTCTAGTTACAATTTCTCTCTAGGTTTTGGTTCTATCAGCTGGTCTAGAAAGAAGCAGAATGCTATTTCTATATCATCCACATAGGTAGATTATAAGGGAGCTATTAATGTAGCTATTAAGGTTATTTGGCTTCAGGGGATTCTTTCTGAGTTTGGTATTCCTATCAGGCAGCCCACCACCATTTATTGTGACAACCAGAGTACCATTCAAATTTGCAAGAATTTGGTTCAGTACCAGTGGACCAAGCACATAGAGATTCACATGCATTTCATTCAGGAGCTTATTCATAGTCAGGTCATTGACTTAATCTTTTTCCAATATTCAGAGTAGGTTGTAGACATCTTCACCAAACCTTTCACCAAGAGCAAGTTCATTCATCTACGAGCTCTTCTTGGGGTGAGGTCTACATCTATAGCAACATCATCTTCAGGGGGGCCTTCTAGCCTTCTCATTTATTTATGTCTTTCTTTGGGGGGGAGTTTTTTCCTACAAGTTTTCTCCTTTTCTCTATCTTATGGGAGATTGCTTTTGTACATGGGTACCTCATCAGGCCTAGTTACCGAGACCCATTATATATTTCCACACTGCCCACCTAAGCTACACTTATGGGGGGTGTTAGTGTAGGTTTTTATTTTTCCCTATTATTTAATTAGGGAAATTATATATTTTTGCATACATGGAGTTTTCTTACATTCTTGGGATAGGCTAGCTTATGTGGAGATGTGTGTCATAGATGTGTCATAGGTGTCATAAGAATGTCATAAGTAACTCCTTTGACCAGCTATTCCAGGTATGGGAGTTACTTCTCTATTCTTAGCACACTGTCACCACCTTTCATAGAGGAGTTATAGTCTATTCTTGGGGTGCTTTGACCAACTTTTGTGTAGGAGTTACTTTCATGCTCTCCTATACGTATTCTTCACTTTGGCCATCTTACGTTAATGAATATTGGCTTTTCTCGAAATTATCTATGCAATTGTCTCTTATTTGATTTCATTTACTCTAACATTTTGTGGTATTCACTTGCTTCATCCCGTGAAACCATGACTCGTGCATCCTCATTATTCAGACCTTGGCAAATCCTTCGATATAGAGCAATGCCCAAGACCTCCCTAAAGAAAACTATGATTTATAATGAATGTTAAAAGTATCATAGGTTAGTAATAACTGATTAAAGGTAGGAAGCTAAGGACTATTTCAGGAATCCTATGGAAAATAGTAAGTGGAATCAAATCACACACACAACTCTAGTATGTCCTAATGTTTAACCTCAAATGTACAAGTGCAAGGTTTTTTTTTACCCTAATTAGATCTAGATGGTAGTTTCTTTGATCAGGTGGAATGATGACCTTAATGTTGATCTAAAATCAAAGTCTAGAAGTTCTAACATATGTATATGTTCCCCCCCAAAAGTTTCCATTATTTTTTGGGACCAACATACCCACCTTTTTATTTAAAAATTGGTGACCCTTGAGAAGTCTTTGTGCTCAAGTTTTGAAGCATATAAACATTGAAGTCTTTAATAAAACTTGAAGATCATACACTCTATTAAGGAACATTCTTGTGTCATTTAATCCTCTTATTTAGGACTAATCCTACTAATAAGGTTATGTGAGTTATTTTTTAGCTTTCATGGAAGATTTAGGGTTCTATGTTTAGAAACCCTGGGTGGCCATTGATTTAAATTCCAATATTAGAGGGAGCCAAGTTTGTAGGAGATAATTAAAAAGAAGCTATAAACAAGGGATTTTCATGGGTTTAATTTATGTTTTCATAACTTAACTCAAACTTTTCTTTATTTCTTTACCCTTCCTTTTCATAATTTCCTCAGATCTAATTTAACATGGTTCCATGAGGTCCATTTTTACGTTACCTAACTTAGCCTAGGTCATTAATACTAAGGCCCCAATAATTATCTTTACCTTAGCATTAATACCTTATACTAAGTGCTTATATTTATGTCCTCAGGTCTAACATTTATCTCCCTTATTATTTTCTAGATCATACAATTGATGTTTTCTCACTAGATTTGATTGGACAAAGCATCCTAATCAAAAGGCTTTGGCTTAACAATGCACACCATGATAGATAAATAGTAATTACTTTGCTCACTTGATTTGATCCAATGATGTGAGGTGTAAAAGGAAAAGTCAAAAGGAATAAATAAAGGGGCCTACCTAATGAAGGCATTTAATTAATGACCAGAACCTCCATGTGGATCGATGGCTATCTTTAGCTCGCTGGATTTGATTTAATGGCATGAGGCCTAGGTGGAATTTTTAAAGGCATCCCAGGTTCCCAAGAATGACATGTGTCACATTTTCATTTAAACCATGACTAGATAGGAAATCAATGATAATCACTCACTCATTATATTTAGTCCAATGGTGTGAAAGGCTTGATGAATTTTCAAAACTTTGTGAGCTCAACACATGGCTAGTGCTTGACCAAGGAGATAATTGATAAGAGATACATAGCATGGGAAAAATATGTGAAGATGCCAAGTGGCATGACTATAAGCTTAAAGATCACTAGACCAATAAAAGGTGAGGCCATGGATTTAGATCAATGAATCATGCTTGTTTGCTAGATTTGATCCAATGATGTGAAATAAAAGGAAGCTTTTAAAATCCAATGGCTAGTATCTAAATGACAATTATGAAAATATCCATGAAAATCTTAGAGTGATGCCATATGGACTCTTTATAAGCATAAAATGTCAAAATCAAATATCTTCTAAACTCAAAAATGCAAGGGTATAAATAAAAAGGGTCTCCATCAAATACAAACATGTATGAATTTAAAGTCTAAATATCTCTTGCCATTAAATATTTTAACCCTAAAGCCTCTATAAAAAACACCTAAATCAGTTGAATTGATTATAGTTTAATCAATATAACATAATTATGCTCTCAAGAATAAGTGTTATAGAAAGAACCCTTGGCAATCTAGTGTGGGAAATTTAGTAACATCATAAATGGTGGTTGGTAAGTAATAATTGAAGATTAAATCCAAGCTTTATCTAACCTTTAACAATGAAGGAAGGATTTTCAAGGATAGAAAGTTGAACCTTATGGCCTTGAACATCCATGGAGTGAAGAATTGGTCTGAATCATTCTTCCTAATAGATGAGTTACATCTTATCTCCCAAGAAGAAAAGAGGAATGACATAATGAATTGAATTTACAATGACCTAATTTCAATTCAAATGGTTGGTCTCCACCATGATACGATGAAACTAGAGGTAATGCATTGCATTGATGTCCTTATATCCATATTTATTAATTGCAAGATAGATGGGGAATGGATCATTAAGAAGGGTAGTTCTAAAAGGGTGTCATATATATCTCTTATAGACTTTGAAAACTATTATAAGATCCCTTTACCTTATCTCAACCTCCTTGACATGGGGAATTGAGCTAAAATGCAAGACCTTGTGTCAATCCTAGCACCATGATTAATCCAAGGATGTCATGTCTTTATATCCTTAGATGGCATGTTCCCCATTGTCCAATTTAGGGAAGGCATTAGAATAGCCATGACCCTAATAAATTGATCTTTCGGTGACCTTTCCACCATATATGTAAAAAAAGTCTAGTTTTCTTATGTCCACTTCATGATAGAAGAGAAATTGATACCTCTAATAAGAGACCTAATTAGCTTCTTCTTGGCTAAGCATTTCATATCCATCAAAATATGGAATTCTAATAAATTCTATATGATGTCCTATATCTTGGATTCCCTTCTATCCTCTATATCATTTCCTTGCATTAGAAATTGGTCCCCTGTTGGTAGAACCACAATTTCTCACCACTATTCCAAAATGTACATATTCAATTATAGGAACCACATGTAGTTCATTTGTGATTATGTTTTCCTAACTATATATGAAGCCATCACTATAATTCTAATTCCAAGACTACATCCCCTTATTAGTAGACATAAAGAACCATGGGGTATGCATGTTATTATCTAGACTACACTATCATTAGGATAGAGGGAATATTAACCTAACCTTACAAGCTACCAGTCCAAGTCCCCAACAAGCTTGTCAAGCAAGAAATTACCTCTCAAATCATCTAAGGTGTAGACAAGGTATGCAAAGAGAAGAGGAAAGGCTAAATCCACCCCCTCCCATTAGATATTGAGAATATTTTAATAAAATATTGGAAGAAGTTAGAAATCATGGTAACACATGGGAATTATTTTGATTTTCAGTTATATGACTTTAAAATTTGGGACCCTATGGGTAGGGTTGTTAACCACATTAATGAGAGAAATGTCGCTAAGATTAAATATGAACATAAGATAGTTGTCATTATTGACATATATATTAGAGAAAATAATTTTGAGGAAGTGCTCTATAAAATCAAAAGATACAATATCAAGTTATAAAATAGATTTATCAAGGACAAAAAGCCTTAAGGGGAGATATGGCAGTTGCATCCCTTATAATATCATTTTTTACCAAGACCATTTGGGACAACTCATAAGGAGCCATCTAATCAAGGGTAGCCATGTGAACCTTAACCCCACTAGTATGAGCATCAAACTAAATAACCTTAGGCTAAATAGCCTCAATATGGAAAGGATAAAGGCATGGAGAAAGTTGGTGAACCCAAATTAGAACATAGACTCAGGGAAGGTCCCTCACTTGTAGAACTCCAATAAAGGCCACCTTCTCTTATATAATTTGTTGATGTGATAGATGTTGATCAAGAAAAAACATTTAAGGGTGATCTCATTGATATAGTAGTAGCATATGGCTTTGATAGAAAAGGGGGTTCCTCTAAACAAGTAAGAAAGGAGCTGATTCCTTTAAAAAGGGAGAAAAGGAAAGCAGAGTTGGACTTAGTTCCTATAACTCCAAGGAAGAAGCCTAAGTTGACCTTTACTCACCCTACCATTGAATTCAACATCTTTAGTGATTAGAATCCAATCCATGGACCACTCATCCCTACCTAGTTAATCTATGAAAAGTTAAAAAAGATCCCATCCCTCTCTCCTTCATGGGATTTGACATAAGTTGACCTGACTGAGCATGATAACATCAAACCCTAGATCATGGACATAGTAAAAAACAAGAAGAGATAATAATATAACTCCATCATATTCAGGGAGGATATAAAATTGACACCCTAGGAGCCTCTAGTAGTGCAAGTGTGGAGGTGCTTGAGCCTCCAAATTTTAAGAAACTAGAGTTTTAAATCTAATTTAACCCAGACATGGAAAGATGTGAAAGGATCACCACAAGGACAACCATGGTTAATAAAAAAGAATTAACCTTTCAAAAGGTGGAAACATGCATATGGATAACCCTTGTTAGAGGTCAATAGCTTGGAGATGCTCCCATCTATGAAGAAGATGTGGAAAGTGTTAGTCTTAATAGGCTAGGGTTGGTGTCTAGGGATTTGTGCAAAGAATTAAGAACCTAAAGAAGGAAAAAGAGAATTTACAAACTTAAGCAATTCTCTCAGTGCTACATTCCATGATTAAAATTATTGAGGAGTCATTCCATGACATGTTCAAAGCATTAAAGTCTATGAAATTAAGGCAAGATGCATTAGAAATTGAAGCCACCTTAGCCAAGGATCTGGTTACTCAATGGAAAACTTCTAAATATAAAACTACCCAACTTCTTAATATCTAGGTTAGGAAGCAAATACCAGATTTTAAAGTCATCAGCATGGGGCACCTAAGTGCCATTTTGGGAATTATTGTAGAAAAGGTCCAATCTTTGAGTGTTTGTCATAGCAAAATGGAATAACTTATTAATGATGAGAAATAAATCATGGGTATAATTGAGAAGCTCTTGGGAACTATGATCAATGATCTTGCATAACCCACTGCCCTAGGGATTATTAGTGATGAAGAATTCCAATATAGAGCCACTTTTGTGACTCAATAAATCAAGGGTAAAAGTCAAGGACAATTAGGGAAAGATAATAGAAAAATATTACACATGATATTCAATGTAGGGGAGAGGATCAATGAAGCTAAAATAATTAAGGAAGCTTTGGCTAGGAATGACAATGATTTTGATGAGCTGGCTAATCAAGAAGAGGAGTGTATCATAGGGCCTACCATAGACTTAGGCCTAGTGGATGAACAACATGAACAGATATGAGCATAATTCAATGGCAAGGGGCCCCATCTCCAATGTCCTAATTATGATTTACTTGAGAGGTATCATATTATTTTTTAAAGGCACACACTATTCTATTAGTGTGATTGCCTCTAGGTCAGCATGATTGTAAAAGACACATGTACTATAGTTTGTTATAAATATAACTATATTTATCTTTGTACACTTAAATTTTTAGACTGACCAATATACTACCTAGTTCTTCTATAAAGGCATGTATTACCATTTTTAAAATAAAGAGACTTTTAGATATTTTGGTACCACTTTTAAAAAATTAATACAATAGATCAAGGAATTCTATAGGAATTATCTTGGTTGATGTGTTTGAATTGCTAAGTTTATCAATTACTTTTCTAAGTTTGAATATGAATAGTTTCTAGAAATACTAAATTGGATCATTAATTATAGGGTTTCTAACTTATGTAATTCTAGGTTATTTGAATGAGATTGAGTTTACCTTATTTTATTTTCTCTACAACAAAGATGTGCATTAGATATCTAGATGTGGTGTAAAACTTTAAAAGTAAATCCAATTCTTACTTGTATTGTCATCCTATCTTTAGAATCAAGTCTAGTTTGTAGTGAAACATGAGCTTAGGCTACCTTAAACTATATATTAGTTAAGATCATGCTTGGTAAGAAACATTATTAATATGTTCACAATCAAGGATCAATAATCACCATTTCTTTCTTACCCTACCCTTATTTTGCTCTTTCTTTAAGAAATTAACTTTAGTATAAGACATTATTCACATAGACAATATTTTTAAAGCTGAGGTAAACCTATTAAAATTATGTAAACTAACCACAAAGAGATGAAAGTAAATAAACTATCCTAAAATCCCAAGGTTATAGGCAGGCCTAAAGGCAAGGTTTAGGCCTAGTAAAAAATGAAGAGGTTATTTTCACTTCTAGTCCTATATATGATTTTTAATATATTTGATAATTATTATAGGAAAATTATAGAAAAATATAAGACATTTTTATGTAAAATAACCATAAAAAATATTTTTGAGCTTCAAGGACAATTCAAGCCTACTAAACATGACTAGGCCTAACATCTAAAAAGGGTTTCAACTCTATATTTGGCTTTAGATGATCACTAAAATGTATTATATAATGTATATGGGGGTAAATAAGATGTGTTAAAGCCTTAAAATTGTATATATGACTATAATAAGTCCCTTTTTGAGCCCAAAACTAGCTTAGACCTATAAGGAATAAGGAAAGGAGCTCGATAGGGCAAGTTTGAATCCTCATACATATTTTGATGCTATGTATGGGAATCTAAGAAATTTAGAGATTTTGATGAGGGTATTAAACTATGCATTTGTGTAATTTTTAGGTAGTTTCAATTTCAAAACTTTATGAATGAACCTTAAGAGGTCAGATAGGCCTAAAACCCTTGTTAACCTCTTACAAAGACTTATTTAAGGAAATGAGAGAGATAATTCATAAAAATGGACCATAATGGAATGACTTATTATTGGATGTTAAATAATACTTAGTCAAGAGCCCTACCATTAGAATTATTTATATGGAATTTATACAAATATGGTATAAATAGGGTATTTTTGACCATTTTATGTATTTTGTAGATTATATAAGGAGTCTAAGGATGAAAAAAACTTTAAGAGGAATATTTATACTTGTGATGAATCACCATGTTCATTTAATTCCTTATAAAAACTTATAAGTGTGCAAACATAACTCTCATCTCAGCCAGTCAAAACTAGCATAGTAGATAAACTAGTGAGAAGGGTGGAGATCTTTAAGTGAAGTGATTTTAAGGTGTCCCTGATGCTTATAAGGCTATGAAGGGTCTTTATAGGTGTCATAAACTCCCTTCCATGTATTTTAATCAGAAAATAAATCCAAATTTGAGGATAAGTGTGTAGGGTGCATGAAAGAAGTGTTTTTTGGACTACAGATGATGATGGCTCATTCCTAGAAGGTTATAAATGATCAAGCCTACATATAATACATGGAGAGGCATGCATAAAACACTTAACATTAATTATAATAATCATACCTATCTTTAATTAGTTTTTGGATGTTAAAATTGGTCTAAATCATGAAGGTAGTATTTTGACCAGAATGAGGAGTTTTATGCCTGTTTATAAGAGTTTCATGCCTTGTATGGACACTTGTGCATATTGACCTTGAATGGTTCATCCCATTACCTCTTTTCATGAAAAATTAATTAATTTTTATAGATTTAAAAGTTACCTTGTGACCTTTATACTTCTCTCTTCTCCTCTTTCTCAAGTTCTATAAGAACTAACCATTTTAGCCATTCTAACTTATTATCCACCTAAGTATGGTTAAGCCCTGATCAATTGCATACCATTTGATTAATAAGAATAATAATTGTTACATCTTAATGAATTTTCACAAGTGTTTTTTACTTTAATGATTAATATTTCTTAGTGAAGACTATGGATTCTTTAGCATGTTGTCTCATTATTTCACCCTATTTGCAGATGGAAAGCTTCTTCTTGTAGGGCAGAAGTGTTCTAAGAAATGTCAAGGATTGAGTGAGTTAGTATATTAACTATTTCAATTCAAGGCATCTTATCTATTCCTCCTATATTTTCACATTCATCCATAACCTCATAATGTAACATTAATGTGAGAATATGTAGATTGGCAAAGTGTATATTCAATTTGTCCTTTGTTCTCATGTGTAACATGTTGCTGGTTGGAAGTCATCATCTTATCTAGTGTATCACCTCCCTTATAATAGTTTTATTTCATTTATCTCTCTCCCTTTCCTTTTCCAAAGTTTAGGTGTAGTATCAATCCAAAGTGGTACATCAAGGGAGTTATCCCTATCTAGAGATTCACCTCATCCTTAAGCTACCCACAAGCCTAGAGGTATTTCCATTATGCCACTTGGATGATGAGAGCTTAGGCATCTCCTAAAAGGGTTCAAATCCAAGTGAAAACACCTTGAATATATTCCCATATATATCATCAACCTAGTTCCAAGATTTGGGTGAGCACACCCAGTCATTGACCCCATTTTACACGTATATGTAATTATGGAGGATGTCACTTAGTAGGTTAGTGCAGGGGAAATGATTATAGTTTGGTAGTGGTTATATGGAGTTTACACTTATTATAATACCTAAGGGTATACTCATACTCTTCTTTTTTGTCATCATCTGACCTAAGTCCTTGGGTACTTGCTTGACTACTTTGAATATATCATTTTAATGCTTGAACTTGGTCAAACTAGGTAGGAATGTGGTGTATATGTGCTCAAGTTAAACCTTTGTGTTTGAGGATGAAGTAACCATTAGAATAAGATGAGGGGTTAAATATAAATATTTGAGTGTATAAATCATAGGTTAAAAAATCTCTTTGGATTTTTGAAATTAAGGAGTTAGATATTTCTTTGAAAGAAATAATGGTAACCATTAATAATATTCCCTTAGGATTTATAAACACATGCATACATCTCACCTATATTAATGGTGTTTGGTGGATCACTTGTTGTAAATATTAATTTGAGTTAGTGGTTACATTTTATCCCTTTATTTATAAATATATAATCTACTTTGGAGCCCAAGATCCTCCACTACTAGCAAGATATAGTGATGGTGATGGGATAATTTTGAAACTATCCAATCAGGCCCAACTTCCCATTATATTAATACCCAATTCATGATAGGCATACAATCACATCTTTTAGATACTTTTTAGTTAACTTTTACTTTTTGAAACATGTCATATACTCATTGGTATTACCATTAATGGATGGAACCTAGACACAACTTCCCATTTGGTAAAGATATCCTAGGCTTTAACATCTCTGATAGGTCTAGGTACTAGCCTCTCTAGCTCGTGGTAATATGGCACCTTACAATTCAACTAGGATCTCCAAATATTTGACATCTTTTACAAGCTTGAGGACTAGCCTTTCTAACTCATGTTGATGTGCCACCTTCCTATTCAACCAAGATCTTTTAGGATCTAACATATTTTATAGGTTTGATGATTGGTATATCTAACTCATGGTGATGTGGCACCTTCCCATTTGGCCAATATCTCCTAGGCTATAACATATATAATAGGTTCAGGGGATTGACCACTATGACTCATGGAAACATGGTGCCTTCTCATTTATTCAGCCTCTCTTGGGCTCTTACATCTTTGACATGTCTATGGGAATGGCCATTCTGATACTTAGTGATGTGTTACCTTCCCATTCAACTGGGCTATACAAAATTCATACAATGATTAAATAATAAAATAAAAGGAATATAATAAATTAAAACTTACTTGTGAGTTATAGAGATCTTGATTTTCCATGAAGGGAAAATAGACTGTTATTCCAAGAAGGGAACTATACTCTTGGAGGTTCAAGAAAAAATCAACTTACAAAGTTAGTGCCATGATTTATAAAAAGAATAAACACTCCTTATTCTTAAAGAGAAATAGAAGAGGCTTATTACTAATTGGGGAAATCAAGGTGGTGCATATTCTAAATATTTTATTAATCATCCCTAATAGGAATAAATTAAAAGACCTTGAAGATCTAGTTAATGAGATTTTTAGAGGGGTCCCCCATTTTCAATAAAAGTGGGCATGTTAGCCATAACAAATGGCATATTCTATGGGGAAAGTGATGAGAAACACTTAGAACCTGATCAATTTATTCTTATTTCTATGCTCAACATGGATATTTTATACAAGATCTTTATTAACCATAGAAAATATGAGGAACTAAAGTCTCAAAATATCAAATGGCATATTGAGTTTCCACCTTGTAGATGGACACCATCATGTGTGAGAAGTGATTTTCATTTCTAATTTATTCTTGGATTCTATTCAAGTAATCAAGTTTAGACTGGTTATTATACTTCATCTAGGGCATTATTGGATTGATGGATTAGGGGGGATGGTTGAGGAATTTATCTACTACCAAATGGGTTGTCATAGCCCCTATATAGATGACTTTGATCCTGTTCATGGCCTTGATCCACTTCTAGATAGGATAGAAATCCTATGGTGGAGATTTCCTATATATCCCTTTCAAGGTAAACTCATAATTTATATTTTTCATGCTTTCTTTATTTTTTTCCAAGCTTCCCATGAAAAGATCATCATTTATTAGTATTATACATTGAGGGTTTGAGACTAAGCCAAGGGTGAATGGATAAGGAGGAAGTTCTAAATAGCCATCCAATTTTTTATCAACTTGAATAATATGGTATCTTATTTATTCATTACTCTAAGTGCAACTTGTTTTCTCTATTTGGGTGTATGCTATTATAAAATCTACCTATTTCTCTCAAAATCATTGACCTCTCAAATCTAAGATGTCAAAAGTTCCCATTACTTTCCTATAATTAATTAGATCAAAGGTTTCAACCTAGGCCTTCTTTCTTCTTATCCATTCTCCTAGGTTTTGGCCACCACCTAAATCATTTACTTACAAGAGTTAGGTATCAAAGGAAAAATGAATAAATAAAGAGGGGATAGATGGGAAAAGCACAAAATAAAATAAAACACACAACTAAAGAAAATATATTTAATATATACATTACCACCTCTTCTTGGGTTACTCAAAAGCTACATTATAAGGTGTAGACACTCAAAAACTACACATGATAGCTTTCAATGTCAAACTACCTATTGACCCTATCAAACCCATAACACATTTACCTAAACCATTTAATTCACCCTTTTTTAACTTGCTTTAACCCATTTTATTCTAACCCCTCAACCATTGATGGTTATCCTAACCATTGAAGATTGGCCTGACCATTGATGGTTAGGTCTCCAAGCCTGATTTAAAGTTTTAAAGCATTGACAGCTTCGTGTGAGATAAATATCTCCCTAAACATCAAATTTCTTTGAAAACTAGCTTTAAATTTTTTTAAATTGGCAACTTTATCCCCTATCAACTTATTAACTTCCTCCATCCCAATTAGCAACTTCATACTACAAAAGGAAAAGAGGAGGAGGTGAAATGGATCTAAAATCCACAATCTTGCATCCAAGCTCTTTTGCATATAGGTATTCAACATCCTTTAAGTAAGAAAACAACATCATCAGAGACCTGAAGCTCTATTGGAATCACTTTTGAAAGATGAAGGACTATCACTCTGGACAAATTACTTTAGCTTTCCACTATCAAGTTTTGGGTATCTTTCACTTGTTTTCATTGATTTATATTATTTATGACCTCCCTACCCTATAAGACCCATCACTATTGTATTTTCCACCCCTTAACCTTGTAATAGACCTCTATTTTACTAAATACCAAATTTTCACCTTCTTTTTTGATCATTTATAGAATTATATATGTAACCACCAACAGTTAGCACAACCGTTAATGGTCACTTCAACCATTGATGGTTACCAAACCATGGATGGTTAGCCTAAACCACTAATATCTCACTTGATATTCAATGGTCACTGTGGTATAAAAATAAAACAAGCTATTTTTAGCCCCATCACCTTAGCCAAACCCAAGTTTCTTTGTTTCTACATGATTATAGTACATTTTTTAATTTTTTGGACTAGACCCTGACCATTTTAGCATAAGTATTGACCAAATTTGTTACTTTTGGTCATTTTTATATTAATTGTCATTATATTTTATTTGTATTGCATTTCATTTAGCCTATTCAAGTAGATATTTAATTTATCATTTCTAACTTAAATATTATAACAATGGATTAATGGCCTCTAAACAAGCAATAAGCTTCTTTGATCTAGCTCACCTTAGGTAGTCCACTCAACCATCCATCTAACAACCCCCTTTTTATTATTTTTCTTATCTGTAGGTTATTCCTTCCTAGCCAAAGAGGAGCTCCCATCATCATCTAGATTCATGTACACACTTTACCAAGTATTATTCTACAAACCCTATTACTAGTTTTATTATTTACTTTCAAAATTAAGAAATGATTGAAAATTAACTAAAATATTTTGGCATGCCCAGTGGGACCTAGTATCCCTTTTCTTTCCTTTATTGTTTTCTCATCAAATGAAATCTAAAAAATTATTTTTGGGCTTAAAATAAACATCTTACATACGTTGAGTGCCTACTTGTCTTAGTTCATATAATAACATAGGAGCTAAATTAATTAATCATAGCTTTCACATTTGTTATCACACACTTAAGTGAAACCATAAAACAATTAACATGTCAAAACATACCTGAGACAAGGCCTAACTAGGATTTCATCACCTAGCTATAACCTTATCATTTCTAGGCTATCCTACTTGGATTTCACCACTAAGGGGAGAACCAATTCAACTCTCTAGTTGAGTATAAAATTTGAAATTTGGTATATTTTGGCTAAGCACCTGATACCCCTATCACTGCAGTGTGTGACATGAGGGGGTAGGCCCCAATACCAAGCCACTTACTAAATTTCAATATAAATTTCTCTCTTGAGCACCTGAAATCAATATAAAACCAACCTTAGATTTCCTCTTAGTACTAGATCTACAAGCCAAATTCCCTCTTCACACTTTTTAAGGCATAAGCTAAATTCAATCTAAAAAGAATCCTAGGATTTAACACACTTTTAGTGTATGCATTTTTTACCTTGAATTCTTTTCTTTTGATTTCTCTTTATTTGAGGTGTGAGCCTCATCATATTATTTCTTATTTTATCACATGGATTTACTAGATAATAGCTGAGAACCAAACCAATCAACCACCACCTTCTTCTTCTTCCTCCATGTAATATAATTCTAATGATGAGGGTTCACCTCATTTTTCTCCCCCTCCTACCAGAATTCTAATTTTTACTAAGGGTGATGTGGATTTCACTACCTTGATAAAATCCCCATGGCCCTTTAACATTATCTTAACAACTTACCTCACAATACATCTCTATCTTTGATTCTTCCTATGGATCCTTCTTATGGTATGCCTCCCCATCTTATGGTGGGTGTTACCTCAACCCAAACCTTGTTGACCCAAGCCTCTTCTTTTTCCAACATCCCATCTACTCCCACTACCCAAACCAAATCCAATGTTATAACCTCTAACCAACCACCTCCTACCACACCTCACACTTCCCATATAGGTTCAAATTTACCTTTAGTTACCTATACTCCACCTACCATGGGGTTATCTTCTACCCCTATTTCCACCCTTCCCTTTATTACAACCAATCCACTAACTTCTACCCCATTTCATAACTTGGTGATTTCTATACCTCAAACACTTCCACCTACTATCACTAGAGTCACCACTCAACCTCAACCTACTCAACCTCAACCCAATACCTCAACCATACCTTTAAGTCAACCCACATCCATCCCTCAACAAGTACCCATGAAAACCTATCAATATGTCCCTAACCCATAAGGATACATAGCACCTTCTATTAAACCATTTATGCTAATCAACCCCTATGTGGCACCATATTAACCTCTTATGACCACTTACCAATATGTGACTTCTTTAGCATTGATTATAACCTATATTTACATAGATACTAACCAACCTCAATATAATGTGCCCCTTAATTATGTAGCTTTCCAACCCCAACTAGATTTGATCAAGATCTTAATGGATAAAATGACTAACCTGGAGTCATCTATCTCTGGGTCTCATAACTTTTTATCCTACAATCAAATTTGTAATGAACCCATTCATCTATTTGTTCCCACCCATTCTTATCCTCCTCAATGGGAATTACCTAAGCTTTCTAAATTCCAAGGTAATGAGGACCCCCAACAACATTTGAGATATTTCCATCATTCTTGTTATTTAATCACATATAATGGTGCTCTCCTTCTTTGAACCTTCCCCATGTATTTATCAAGCCCAACCTTTGATTGGTATAGTTCACTCCCCACACACTCCATCTTTTCCTTCTCTCAACTAGCCCAAATATTTTTAGAGCATTTCTTGGTGAATATATCTAAAAAGGTTTCTATTATTGACCTCTATTATATTAGGTCATTTGATGATGAATCAATTACTAACTTCATAGACAAATGGAGAGGTCTCATCAACCAACTTCCTTTTTCATTACCCCAACTTGAATTGATTCAACTCTTCTCTTGGGGTTATGCCAAACATATCACCCCCACTCTTCAAGTCCAAAATTTTATAACTTTTGATGAGGCATTCACCATGACATGTAAACTTGAAAACTAAGCCATTGATGAAGGGAAATTGAAACTATAGAATAAGAACTCTAGCTTTAAATACAATGACCCTCATTCTACCAAAACCACTAACCAATCCAACCATCCTAATACCAAGGCAAAACCATCCATAAACTCAATAGTCCTAAAAACTATCCCACCATTAGTTGTCAACCAACCCCATCAAACTAATTCTTGTAACCCTTCCTACCAACAAAATTGAAACCAAAACCAATCTCCTCCAAAACAATACACTCCTATAGGAGAATATTATGCATTAGTTTTAGAAAAATTGCTCAAATCCAACCTCATTAAACTTCCACCTATCAAACCACCCTAAAAATTTGATTCTTCTCACCTTGTACCTAGGTGGTACAATGAAAATGACCATTGTGACTTTCATCAAGTTGTTAGACATGACATTAATAGGTGAAATAGATATAAAAGTCTTGTTTAAAGATTAATTAAAAATGGAGAAATTGCATGTGATAATCGTAATTAACCTCCTAATTAGTCCCTTGACATATTCCACAAACCTTTTCCTAATCATGCTCCTTCTACGCATCACCATGACAACCAACCTGAATCATCTCACTCCCATGATACACATATAATCAATGTTATAATGAGACCATTATTGAGAATATCATTAGTTAAATCACCTAAATTAAAGTTGTGAACTCACCTCATATTAATTAGGATACCCAAATGTAACAATCAACTACCCTTCTCTCTTTAATTGATGAGACCTTAACACCATCTATCTCTGATTTGATAGAAACACCCAAGGAGACAACCCTGGTTTTAATTATCTTTTCTTCTTCCACTCCACCCATTGACGTGGTAGAACTATCCCCATTCTTTTGGACACCCAAATAAAGGAATAAAATATATATGTTCCTTCACTTAAGGAAACCATACCTACCTCCCCAATCATAGAAGCATCCATTTACTCTTTGACAATAATCCCATAAGAGGAGATTACCTCATCCACCTAGCCACACCAATTTTGAAACCTGCCATCAAAGACAATAATGAAGAAGAAATTCCCTCTTCTCCACATTATGGATTAATTTTTGAAACCAATTACCAAGGAACTAAACCCATCCACCAACCCTTTTCTAGACTAATCTAAAGTTTAGAGTTTACTTATCAACCTAACTTTGATAGAGCCACCTTTTGGCATCATCTTGGGTTACTTTACCAAAACAAATTTGAATCATCAACCCCCCTTAAATCCACCCTTAAACCTTTTATTACCCCTCCACCAAAAACTTTTTATTATAAAGCCATAATTAAATCATCCCAATAACCTCCTTCTAACATTGTCAAATCACCTTATGCCTCTCTTACCAAACCAATCAAAAATCTGGGAATCTCTCCCACACCTAGTGATACTCACCCATCTTTAAAGTTGGATTAACACCATCTAGTCCACTAAATAATCCCTCAACAAAACTAAATAAGAAGGTAGAGTTACCCAAACCTCAACCTTGAACTAGACCCATACCGCCTCCTTCCCACTTGCCTTCTATTTTAGGACCCCATCCTTCTACTATTCCAATTATCTATTCTTCCTCTACTAAACCATGCCCTTTTTTCCACCAATGCCTACACCCATCAAAGCATATAGTTCTCCCTCATTCTTAACTAACCTATATATTTCTACTTTCCCACACATATCTAACCCATCATCATCCAAATCTTCCACCCTCAAATCATCTACCCTAAAGATAACCATAACTAAGTAATCTAAACTACCTACTAAAACCATTCTTCCACCCACAACTTCTAAGGTGAAAACTACTTCTAAGTAGGTTCCCATACCTAACACTATAAACCCATCACCTCCAACACCTTTGAAGGAATCCTAGTCAACCATCCTATAAAGGTTTTTACAAACTTATTCCATTAGCTTACCCACTATTAAACCATTTTACCCTTCTAATACCAAACCCTCTTAGTTTAATGATAAGTTTATCAATGCATATCATAGGGCACCAAGACATGACATGAAGAATTGAAAATCTCTCTAAGCACGTGTTCATAGCCTATATGATGAGGATGATCTATTATTTGATGAACCTCTTTTACCTACATTACAAATCCTACCATCAATTCAACCTATCCAAAATTTACGTACTTTCCCACTCCCACCCAAAAGTGAGGAGGAGGAACCAAATCAAACATTAAACACAACAAAACCCCTTATCCACACTATTCATGTGGTTACTTGACCCCAAACCTAATAGAAAGATAAGGGAAAATCTAAATCATCCATTCCATGGATTTACTCTTCAACCCCTCAACCTTCCAACCAAAACAAAACACCTACATCTTCACCTATGCCAACACAAAAGCCTAAAGTATCCATTTTGGGACCCTCTCCCTCTAACCCATCTGAATCCATCTAGTGTATTATGTTGAAACAAGTTCACTAGAAACTAGTGAAAATGAGCCTTTATGAACTGATCAACACCTTACCTCACCATCATTAGGCACTAATAAAGGCTCTATAATTGATAGAGGTTCAACCATATGATCCACAACCTCTTACACCCTTTTTTGGATCCCTCTAGCTTTCTACCCTTGTTATCTTTTAAGATTCTAAAACACCTCCTATTCATCTTGAGGATTCCAATCCTCCCCTCTTTATCACCACCTAAATCAATCATACCTATGTCAAAAGGGTTATGATTGATTAAGGAGATAATATCAACATTATTTCCTCTCATTATTATGAACAATTTTAGCTACCCAAGAACATCATATGAGAAAGCATAGTGGTTCTTCACTATTTCAGTGATACCATGGCCAAAACCTTGGGGATAGTTATCCTTTATACTCATTTTAGACCTCACACCATTATTGAAATGTTTTAAATTATAGAGGACAAGCTCCAATACAATGTGTTACTCTGACACCTTTTTATCTATGGCATGAGTTGTGTCCCTTCTACCTTACTTTAGTGTGTCAAATTTAAACATGAAGGTCAAGTTATTACCATCAAATTTTGCCTCTTGTAATATGACATAATGGACTAAAATGTTCTTATTCCTTCCTCATCCACCTAAAAATAAACTATTAACAACACTATCTCATCACCAACCAAATCCCATAACACTTTGGCCCACAACAATGATGAAGCCTCAACTAGCTCATCTATCCCTTCTTACTAGATTACTATAGAGGACCTCTTAGAATCCATGTTTTAACATCTCTCCCTAGGGGAATAATTCATTTTAGCCTTGGACACTTTCCGTACTCCCTAAGAGTATAAGAACCTAAAACATGACCCTTCTTATGACGCTAACATCAGAACCATCATCCCCTTTGAGCTCCCTAATAATCAAATAAATTTCATATATAGGGGACTCAACTATCCACTGCTTTCTCTTACTACCACTCCTCATATTCAACCATTGACCTCATACTTCTCTTATCTCAATAAACTAGCCTTTGTCAAAGCTTAATTTTATAAATGTGCTTAGAAGGGATTTGGCCTTGGCCTTTATGAATAAGGACCTCATGAGTTACCCATATTTAGAACCCAAAAACCTCATGAGTTATTCAGCCTTGGGTTCATACCACCAAAAGAACCCACCTCACCAAAACCCATTACTACTATTGACAAGGATGTTCTATCTTCACCAACCCCATATTATTTGAAATCTAAAGACTCCAATACCATCACTTCTAAATTTTTTTAATCAATACTATTAGTTTGGGACCTTTGACCTATTAAAAACATAGCCAAATTAAAACCCTTCCTCTCATCCATCCTAAATTGATAGAGAGGGATTATCCTACCATCAACACCATCCAACATTAAGATGATGATTCCATTCTCACCTACCTCAGTGTGGGTGATTCTTCTATTCATAAATATCTTCCTCCTAAGAACCAAACCATGTTGAATTAATCCACCATTGATGTCAACTTGGGTACTCAGGATAACCCTCATATTATCAAAATGAACCAATCATTAAATTCCATGGAACAACAAGATTACCCTTCTTTCCTTCATGATTGTAGCATAGAATTTTCTTGGTCCTATTAGGATATGCCTATAATTGACCCTTATATTACCCTCCATAACATTATCACCCATCCTAAGGTTAACCCATTGTGGAAAAATCTTCATAGGATACATCCTCACATAGAGTGTCTCTTATCCATTAACTTCATCCAACCCATTGACTATCCACAATGGGTTTCTAACATTGTTCCCATTACCAAACACATAGGGGGACTTTACCTCTATATTAACTTTCATGACTTTAACCTTGCTTACCCAAATGATTAATTCCCTTTTCCCAATATTAACCAACTTATTGGTGTTACAAATGGCCATGAAATGTTATCCTTTGTGAATGCTTTCTCAAAATATAATCAGATCTTGATTGCCCCCAAAGATCAACATAAAAATTCCTTTATTACCCCATATTTGACCTTTTACTATAGGGTCATGCCTTTTGGTTTTAAGAAAGTTGGATCAACCTATCAACATGCAATGATATATATCTTTCATGATCTCATTTGTAAAACTATATAGGACTATGTGGATGATCTCCTTGGGAAATCTAAACACTATAAAGATCACCTAGCTATTCTTGTAATCATCTTCGATCGACTAATCCATTATCATGTTAGACTTAATCTTAAAAAATGCATTTTTGGGGTCTTATCTAGAAATATTATTGTATTTATTATTTCTCTTTGAGGAATCAAAATAGACCCTGCTAAAGTCAGAGTAATATTGGAAATGCCTCCTCTTGATACTCTTTATCAACTCTATAACTTTTAGGGTAAACTTCAATCCATTAGTCACTTCATGTCTTAGCTATCAAATAGGTTTCAACCCTTTCACCATATTAGAAAGAAAGACACCTCTTTTAAGTGGATGAAGGACTATCAATAGGCCTTTGATTTAATCAAGGAGTCCCTTCTTTCTCCACCCATTCTTATTCCTCCTAAAGAGGACCAACCCTTTTAACTTTATATATCCACCACAGGCCATTCCCTAGGGGAAATTCTCACTCATTAAGATGAACACAATAAAGAATAAGCCATATATTACATTATCCACACACTCATAAAATACAAGACTAGGTATACCCATCCTAAAAAACTTTGGCATACCTTAGTTTTTGTGGATTCTAAACTCTATCATTACCTTCTTAATCACAAAACCTATGTCATCACTAACATAGACCCACTCAAATACATGCATTCTAAACCATACCAAAACTAGTGTATGCTTAAGTGGCTCATGCTCCTAGCTAAATTTGATCTTGAGTTCCTTAAAAAAATTCAATTAAAGGGAGAGTCATTGCTAACCAATTATTTGAATATCCTCTACTAGATAACCAATAACCTCCTCTTGCTTTCCTAGATGAGTCCATTACAACTCTTTCTTTAGGAGAACCCACCTACCAAATGACCATGTTTTTTGAAGGCTCCATATGTCAACATGGTAGAGGTGTCAGAGATATTCTCATTCCTTTTAATGGTTAACCTCTTCCCCTTTCCTTTAAACTTGAATTTTATTTCACCAATAATGTGGTCGAGTATAAAGCCCTAGTCGTTGGACTCCAAACTACTCTACCTTTGGGAGTCAAAACAATCAATAACTTTAGAAATTCTCAACTTATCATCAATTAGGTCAGTGGACCCTACCAATGTAAAAATGATGTACTATTTAATTAAAAATAACCTATAGATGTAATCTTAGCGACATTTTATCATTACCTTATTTAGTTAGTTCTACACTCTACTAACAAGTTCATAGACACAATGGCTTCCCTTACTTCCCAAATCCCATCTCAGCCTACTGAATCCAAACTATTTGTTACCATACATCATTTTCATACCTCCATATATTAGTTCTAACCTTCCTACCATTTTTAATGTGGAATCATCCCCTTTTGACATTTGGTACAACCAAACTTTTGACTACCTTAACCTTGACATTTTTCCTCCCAACCTTTCAAAGAATACTATAAGAGATTTTGTTTAGAGTACCTCTCATTACATCATACTAGGGAGAATAATTTATAAACATGGTTTTAATGGTTTCCTTCTCTATTTCCTTCACATTCATGAGGTTTCCCATGCTATCAAAGAAACACATGATAAAATTTATGGGGGACACTTTAGTGACCTAATCATTGATAAACGTATCCTTTGCCTTGGCTATAATTGGCCCACCCTCAATCAATATTATTGTGATTATGTAAAGAAGTGTGTCAAATGTCACTAACATGCTAACCTACATCATGTACCTCCCCATGTCCTTTAAGTATCTAAAGTTTATTATCCCTTCTCATAATCGGGTCTTGACCTTATTGGGGAAATCAATCCCCATTCTTTAAAATGACACCAATAAATCATTGTTTCCACTAGATATTTCACCAAATAGGTGGATTCAATCCCTATTATCTCAAACAAATCCAAAAATATTATAAACTTCATCAATCACCATATCATTTATTGCTACAATGTTCCCCATAATACTATCATTGATAATGGCAAATATTTTAAAAACTGTGAAGTTCAAGGTCTTTGTGATTCTTTAGGCATCAAGTTAAGATTTTCCTTGCCTTACCATCCATAAGCTAATGGAAAATTGGAATCCTCTAAGAAAACTCTCATCAAAATTCTCACCAAATTAGGAATTTCTTTAGGTCAAGATTGGCACTTTCACATCCCTTTTGCTTTATGGGCCTATCACACTAGCATTCAAACCTCTATGGGTGCTACCCCTTTATCTCTCATCTTTGGTGCAGAGGAAATATTACTTCTTGAGGTCTATATTAAACCTCTTCACATATATTTACATATAATCCCTTTTGAGAGTGATTATCATCAAGAACACCATGCACATCTTGAAATACTAGATGAACATCACATCGTAAACCTTAATAATATTTGTGTTTATCATGAACGAGTCAAGCATGCATACAAAAAAAACTTAAAAGAGTGACATTTTAACATCAAATGCCTCATCCTTAAGGAAAAATAATATGTAACTAATATGAAGAAAAGATAAAAGGGTATGTTTACTCTTAATTGGATTGGACCCTATATCATAACCCATAAGTATGGATCAAGAGCTTATCATTTGTCCTCTCTCAAAGGCAAACCATAACCTAATATTCTCAATGATTTGCATTTTCATCCTTTCTATTATTGAAACAAGGATCAAAATCACCTTTATATCTAACTTAAGCTCATCCCTTGGTTTATGAGATGTTCACTTCCTTTTGCATACTTATCCCTAATCCCCTTAGGGATAATTGATTACAACATAGAACCATGTCATTATACATCATATTTATAGCCTAATCCTAAGTGTGGGTACCATGTATCTACCAATGGCATGGTTCTCATGGATAATTTTTGTCTCTAATCAGATGGAATCCCATGATTATTTGTCTTTCAAACCACCCCCTCATCTATCATTAACCTTTTTTGCTAAGGTTTCACCTCCATAAAGGTATACCTTTGAATTTAAATAGACTTTTCCATGTCTAACCTATCATTCAAAATTGAAAAATTGGGATACTAAAATATCACTTAGGTCCATATCTCTAGTATTATAGACTGTTCCCTTGAAGGACAACTTCCCAACACCTAAAAGTTATTTTAAAATAGAATACTCCCTAGAAGGATAGCTTTTGAAATCCAATTTTAGACAATTCCCTTAAAGTATTGCTAATAAATAATCATTTGAATCTTCCCACATCAATTAGCTTCAACAAATTATCAAAAAAAGAAACAACCCTATGTCAAAATTAAAGTAAGCCACAATCAGCTCTTATAAGTGTCATTTGTAGAGTTCCTACATTTATGAGTCTATGCATTATCCTAATACATTGCAATCAGCTCCTATATATAGAATTGGTAGACTTATTGCATTGATTAGTCTACATATCATATTAAATCATGGACTTGTCTATTATGGTTCTTTGGTCACCTATATAAGGGACAAGCTAACCTTCATTAGGTTAACATTTCACCCATTTCCAGTTCAACCATCTACTTATAACCTACTTTCCCTTCACACCTTTTTTCAAATCAAGGGACTATGAGCTTACTTGATGCAAATTGATTAATGCTCCCTCTTTCTCAATAAAATAATGATTTTTCAAAGCATTCAATAGGCTTATGTTCATTAAGTCAATCCAACTATGTTTTCTTTTTGTTAGGTCCTTGCCAACCTAAAACATCATGCTTTTTATTTTCCCTATATTAATTCATGTGGACATGTGTTTCATAACTCTTATCTCTTTCTCACATATAGTTTGTTACCTGCACCTACTTTATGGGCTTTCATTATATTCCCATAAAATTCAAACATCATCTCATTATAAACCATGAACCACATCCTAACAATAAACAAAACATCAAGAATCATAAACCACAAACAAGAACATTATGACATCATAAGATCATATTACCATCATGAAATGTCGTCAACATCATCCTTACAACAATTCACAACATCATCATATTATCTTATCTATAATCAATATTTATCAATGAACATGCTTACATCCTCATCCTATCTATAAACCACATTGTCACAATAATCTCATTAACAACATCATCCAAACATATCTATCTTATATTCATGATCATAAACAAACACATCCTTAACTCTATAAATTTCAAGCATCTAGTCAAACTCATGTTTCCAATCATGTCATCATATAAACACATAGTCATAATCATCCATCATATTCATCGATGTATTATCTAAACACAACCTCAACATCATCAAATACCTAAACTAAAGAGTCAACATAAACATAAGCATGCATATCATATATGTCATTGATAATCCATAAGCATAACCACATCATGATCATAATCTACATCTATATCATCATCATCATAATACATCAATACATAATCAACTAAACATCATAAACATCAAAACATAATCAGCATGTCATTAATATAATCAAATGTCCACAATATAATTAGAATAATCATCATATACATCAATAAATAAATACATGATATAATGCTTCCATCTCCCACTCATATAAGTCTCATTTCTTCAACATGTAGGCTAGTATCAAAATCAAAATACTATATATCATAAAATATCCTCTATCAATCCTTGTGGCATTAGAATCATTGTCATTATATCCATCTAAACCACTACCACTAGCTCCATATGTACCTGCACCTACATCAAAACTTACACTACCATTTGGAGGTGGTCCCCCTGATATCCCTACCTACCCCACTATCAAGACCCACTATCTTGGAGTAGCTATCGATGGACTAGCTACTAAAATAGCCCTATAATATCCATATCACATCTCTGATGGTAGTTGTGCTAACATTATATCTTTGTAATATCTTATCTCCTCGATGGTGATTAGGTATTATGTCATTGGAATTATATCAAGTGGTCATGCTACTACTATTATGGTTTCCCCTACCCTCTATCTCAATGAATCTCTATCTTAAGTCATTAACCCAAGAAGAATCCTCACCTGATCATGCTCTCTAGTCAAAGTTGCATCTTGCCCCTATAAGGTGATAATATATGCCTATAAAATAGCCAGCTATACCTATAATCTAGTGATCTAGGCCTATGCTACTACTAGTGCTACATATGCTTGTCCATCTAGTCTACCACCCTATACTATTATTGTAGTAGGATCTACATCCATGGGTTATCAACCTTCATTTCCCCATTTAAAATTAGTCATTGCATATCGAGCCTAGTACCAAGATGCATATACATTGGCAATACCAACATCATCAATGTAATATCTTGTTGGTATCTCCTCATGGTCTAAAACAACCTCTTGTGCCTATGTCTCTAATAATAATAACTTGACATCCTCTCTTCTATATCATAGAAAATCTAGAGGGATCCCCTACACCATTCTAAACTATCTCTAGACTTGATCAAATAGGATAAGTTATATCTCACCATCCTGCCTCCCATAGATAAAATGCTAAATCTATAATGATAGTGTATAATAGTTATACCCTAACCAACTTGGTTAACTCATATAGGGCCTCCACACTACATCACCTACCACCAAACCCTCCAATGTGTCTCAAAACCAATCTATGTCTCTAGTGCCACCACCAACCCCTATCAACACATGATCTCCTCACCATCTCATGAAACACACTCTATAGTTTGTTGACCTATAGCCATCTTAAGGTATTCCCAAGGGTTTTAGCACTCAAATATGCTCATATGCCTAGTAATGGAGCATGAACCTAATGTTGATCCTTTACTGCTCGTGTGCTCAAAAGGCCTAGAGTTCCCTGTATATCTACACTAATAACATGGGGGCCCAATCAAACATAATCCTCCCCAATAACATATCCACTAGTACTCCTAAAATTATACAATGGAATTAGTTGCTACTTAAATCTAGAACTATGAAGAAATATATCTCCATCATCATCATCATCATCATCATCATCATCATCATCATCATCATCAATAACCATTGATCCCCTAGGGCCCTTTAGTATAATGGCCCATAACAAACCCTTCCTACATGATATCTATCTTGAACCTGATTTGCTCCATATATCAAGCCCATAAAATAATCTCTCTCATCATTGTCTATATGATAGATCAACTCCCCCCAAAGGGGTAGTCATGTGATACATTTAACATCATCTAAGAGGATCATCATCTCCCCTATCGGCAATAAAAAAGTGTTTATGGCTAGGTTTGATCTCTTGATGAGTGTCATAATCATTTCCACATTCCATAGAAAGTACTAGTAGTGTCTCATAGTCTTTAGGCCAACCTCCTCCATATGCCTCCATTCAACATCTATCATCCCATCTCAAACCTTAGTAAAGATCCTAGGAACCTGGTCCCTCATCTAAATTTGCTTGTGTGCTTGCATAAAAATCATGTTAGAAATGGCTACTTTGTTTTCACCATCTACCTAAATACCACCCTACACTTGCCATTATCAAACCTATTTCAACCTAACCCAATTTCAAACCAACTCCCTCACATCTACCTTACTCCCATCTAACCAAACCTTTCCAACATACCTATACCTCTATCCAACACTAACCTCAATACATCATTTTAAACACCTAAAACTTTCTATTAATTACACTCTACACATTGACTCATTTTACACACCTATCTACTCTACATTTGACATTTTAAAACAATACCACTATAATCACACTTGAAACAATGATTTACTTCAATACCTTTCACACATTCCAAACACACTTTACACTTTAAAACTCTTTGACAATTTTACCAACAACCCTTTAACATTTTCCATTTCTAATTTCAAAAACCTTAAAAACTTTTTCACAACTTTTATAACATTCTATCTATCCATTTATAAATCCCTTCAACTATTGATGGTTCATAGGACCATCAACAATCCCTAGGGACCTTTTTCCTTTGAGTTTGACCATTGATAGTTGGGTCAAACCACTAAAAGTCACTATGTGTGACCATTGGCAACAAAAACCTCAAATCCTCGACCTCCTAAGCTTCCACAACATGACTATCTAGCAAAAATTAACCTCTCTAAAACCACTATACAACCCATTCCAACCTAAGACACCAACCAACTATCAAATTCATCTATAAATTTGTTTCATTCCACAAAACCTAAAAACTAGGGCATCATTTATACTAACACCATTTCAAACCCTCACCAAAACAATACCCACTACATACAATTCCCCTATCATACAACCAATTACAACTTGATATCAATTTCAAGATGACTCCTACCTTATTTTGTGATTGATACCATCATTAGAGCCCTCCTTTAGCCACTTGGACTCACCCTCATCCACCCTCCATCTGGTCAACCCTCCAACACATATACTCCACCACTCACAACACTCTAAATCATCAAGCTAAACACACAAGTAGTAAATCTCACAAAATACCTAGAAAATAAAATTCCAAACAAGTCAAATGGTAAAAATGACTTATCATGTTACTTTTGTTCTTTCAGCCTTTTAGGATTTTACCTGACCATTGATGATTAAGGTGATTAATGATAGTTGACCCTAGGTAAACCCCTAACCATTGATGGTCAGGTTCCTCACTTTTCTTTCCCCTATTTTGAAAGAATCCCACCTCACTACTAACCTTTTGGAGAACTACATTTGGCTTAAAGTTCTTTTTGGATATTATGTCCATAAAACTATGTAGGCTATGTCCACTTGCCTAGTGCATATGGAGTGAGCTCGAACATCCCCTACCAAACCATACCCAATCAACCAAACATTACCCCACATCTAACTTGATGTTGGGTGTTTTTGACTTAGACCATTCAAATGTTCTACAATGACCTTGCTTAGTCATTTGTGACTGCACTAACCAACCTTGCCATGTTGAACTTTTAAACTTTACACCACCTTATGCACAATCTGGCCAATTATGTTGTTTCACAAGAGAACTTCCTACCCTAGATACTTTAGACTAACACCAACCTTGTCTAAATGGCTTGATAGGCCTGACTCAATTAGCTATGACTAATGTTGTGGACTAGTTACCCCTATCACATGTCCCTCTAGGATCAAACTTATTTTTACCAACATTGGCAACTTTAGTCTTTGTGAGATCTTGACTATCACTCTTAGCCATATTTTGTGCACATGTTTGCATCTTAAATTCCCAAAATTTTATGTCACCCATATTATGACTACCCATTTACTATTTATCAAACCTTGACTTGATATTTGTTTCACCTCATCAACTCTTAGTTTGAGGGGGAACACCTCCTCCCATACTCGAGGTAACCAGACCTTGACTAGCAATCAATTTTTAGTGTTTGTGAGTTATTATCAACAATGATGTGGGATGGAGTATACATTATTATTAATTGTGCCATTGAATTTTTTCTTCATGTTTACTCCTTATGTTTAAATCCTTGCACTTGTGTGGGATTTTATGATAGAAGGTGGGATTTGTCTCTTCTTCCACTATGATTATTTGCTTTGGAAGTTTTTTATAAAACTTGGCTTGTTGGTTTGTCTAGGTCTAGTGTGAATGTTTTTCACGTTTGATCACATCACACATATCCTAGTGGCTTCCAAGTATATGTTGGATTCATGTGCATGTGAAAATAATGGATTAAAATTACTCTTTTAAATTTGTGGCCATGATTATGGTGCTTTTCCTTATAGGCTAAGGTTGATGAATTTGGACTATTTAGGCCTCTTAAAATTGCAAAAGGGGATATTATAGGTAAGGAAGTTCTTGATCAATCTTAAAATTGAGGTGGCCACATATACGATGCACTCTATCCTTCATATTAATCATGAGTTTGATCACTTTGAGATATAAGGTGTAGGGTTTCATACACAATGTTCTTCATATGTGTTTTTAAACTAAAAATCTAGTTCTAAAGTGATATAGCTTGCTTTTCTTTGACCCTATACCAAATGTTGCCTTTTCATGGAGTTGAGGTGTTTGTGTTAGTTGATATTTAGATTTTATGGGTGGAATGTATGATTTGAAAGTACATAGGGGTATTTCTTAGGAAGGATGTCCCTGAGTAGCCTTATAATTGAGGTGGTTATGTGCATGATTTATACTATCCATGGTTTCTTATTGTGAGTAAGTTGGTTGAGTCGACATAGGGTAAGTGGCTCCATATAAGACAAGATTCCTAAGACCCATGAACTGAATCTCTCTAGTTTTCTCTCTCTAACTTATGTGTCGCTCCCTCCTTGTTTAATATCACATTTTTCCATTAGCTCAATGTACATATAAAGGAGACATTGAGGTTTCCCTCTACCTCTTCCACCCATTCACATTTAAAGCACAAGGATTTTATGTTTGATTTCAAGGAAGAATGAATGCCTTATTCTAATTTCACATAGTAGTGGGGTTTTCCAATGTTTTTTAGCATCCCACATGTGGTTGAAAGCTACCTTGTTGATCTTGCTAGTATTCATATGTTTGTCTCAAAAATTAAGGCATGCATGTCTAAGTATGAACTATTTTAGACTATGGAAATGTAGATGGCTCATTAAATTAATTATAGTTTATTTGATGGTACCTTTCTACTTAGATAACCATATTAATTCTAGAGCTAATACATTCACCAAATATTGAGTCTTAGAAGGGATGCATATATTAGATGAAATACTAGCATGGGCTTACCTACTATTATGGTGATTAATGATAACTTAATGGATCACACAATCATAGTGCCACCAATACTTCATTTAAATTTCTACCCTATCAATTTTTTATGGTAGGATAGAGGCATACCATGGTGGTGATGGGTGATGGAAAATTAGGGTTTGATACTAGAAAGGGAGCCTAATAAATAGATACCACATCTAAAAAAGGTATTAGGCATGAAAATTAACCAATCTTGACATAGAGAGGTAGTGATAATAAATAACAATACTAGGCTCATCAAATTTGGTAATTAGAATGAGTAAAATCTAAATACCTTAATAAGAATCCATTAGAGGGAAAGTCTGATACTAGCAGCCATGGTAATTTCAACTTTAATATCATGTATATAAGTTATTATAGTTAAAAATCTCATAGTTGGATCTTGGGTCATCATGGTTAGTCTACCTCATGGGTGTGCACTAGCTCTCACGTCCCTTCTTTTGATGGTGTATTCCTAGACTTAGTTGGCTAGGTCATGATTTCAATGACATTACTTTAAAAAAATTAGAGTGCTCAAAGCAAGCCTAAGATCTGAATACATTATCATGGAATAATGTGATAGGAGGTTGGTCTTATTCTATTGGCCTTTAAGACTAGAGTAATGATTGATAAGGACTATCGAGGGCATCTGTATTTCATCATTAGAGGTGAAATTATTATATTTATGGAAGATAAACCACTACAAAAGCATTTACCAAGGATGTTTTTATTAATCAAGAGTGAAAGTTAGGGGTTCAAAGATAATTGGATACTATCATAGTCTCAACCATTAATTATGTAAACCAGGGATCAATGGATGTTACTCTAAAGACCTTGTCAACACCTTCTAAGAAATCAAAGTGTTTGGGTTATTGGGGGAGTATGGTTGTAAGGTTAAAACTTAAAGGAATTGATAGAGGGGAACCATTAATAGTGGAACCTATGGCTTAATTTAAATCAACATGGGGAAACTTACCAGGTCTAGACATAGTAAGGATTGGGAGATTGAGATATCTTTCTTGATTATATGGGTGGTGGTGCATGGTCATTCTTAGGTGGTGGAACAATTTGTCTAGTTAATTCTATTAACAAAGGAGACCTCATCTTACTAACTATCTACATGGAGGTTACCCTTCATGTCCAACTTCTTAGAGAGATTATGGCCATTTAGGCAATAAAAGTTTGAGGCAATAACAAGTTTGTGATACCCTTAGAAGTTTTGGGCCACACATACTCTACATTTCTCTAATTAATGAGTTTTTATCCCTAGTTTGAAAGGTTCAATAAATCTTAGTAAATTACATCATGATTAGGATAGAACATTGTAATTATTCATATTCAACAAGGGATTCTTAGTAAGAACAAGTCATCATATTAAATTGAATATGACCTTGCCTTTTATACACATCACCCATCATTCCTACCAACTGAATGATCTAGTAAAGTGTTTGGATCATGCAGATGATGCTAGCTTCCATCAGTGATGTCATGAGAAGTTTATTAAACCTTATCATTTAAAGGAAGGAAAAATAATAACAAGTTTATCATAGGTGAACTTGTGATAGGATAGTTATTTGTTCTAAGTCCATAAATTTTGTAAGGGAGGTGGCATGCCTAATGTGGTTAGACTCATCACTTCTTCAAACCCTTCTCTCATTGGTGTTTAGATTGGGGCCCCTATTGCTTTGTCATGCTTCACTTTGAGTGGGTGTTGCAGTAGGTCTTAGACCTCTACAAGTAGTTTTATTACTATCTAGGGTATATAATATAAGGGCATGATTGATTTCCATGTTATTTTTTATGGTGAGTTGGATGGAAATTTTTGGAATATGATAGGTGTGTCCCATAACTTTAGTCCCTCGATCATCCTACCCTATCATATTTTGAAGGTGCCATTATATTTCCATTTATAGGTAATTCCTTGAATAACACCTATGATGGTCACCTAATTTTTGCCTCCATGATGAGTCTACAAGGTAGCTATAACCCCCTTGTTATATTGTCAAGGATAGTTTTACTTCTCAAGAGTGTTATTGGTGCAGTTAGAAGGGAAATCATGTAGGTCACAAGACATGACCTCTTATTGCCATTCCCTTTCCCTCTATAATGTCCTATATCCTTTTAACATGATAGGTTGGGGGATATCCCTTATATGGTGCCCATCCATGAGGTATCACCCTCTAGACCATGTGGCATTGTGGGAGAGGTGTTTTTCATAAACACTCAAGATACTATAGTGAAATTCATACCAAATATTTGAAATAAATAATCATGTGATCTGTGTGCCATGTGAGTGTTATACTATCGATGCCATGAGAATATGACTCTAGATAATAAATATCTTAGATTTCATCATGATGAAGAATGTAATGAAATGTGATATTTATTATGAATTGTAGAATCTCATAAATCATTGATTCTTTGATTGCAAGTTGCACTTGAGGCCCTAATCAAGGGCATGCCTACTTAGGCATCACACTTTAAAATCATTCTCCCCCTGGGTGCATAGGTAGGAGTAGTGGATATGGCCATCCATCTTGAAGGGGGTATGGTCAGCTTAAATGGGCATGAGGTCTATCCCCTGTGTCATGACAAGTGGTGGCCCATACAAGGTTGTATTGATTTATTCTTGATAGGTGCAGATATATGTGGAACTTATCTTGGAGTTGATAATTTTTTTCTAATGTCTAGTGTAGATATATACCTTATGTATTCCCATGTTAGGCATGAACACCTACTGATTTTAAGCATATCATTAAGTAGAGGAAAATAAACTTACAAAGATTCCCCTAGTAATGACAAGTGAATCGAAAAGAGCCTAGTATGAAAATAAATAGCCATGCCTATAGAATTATATTATGTATAAGTGTCCTTAGTGTTGAACTATGTCCAAGTCCCTTGGAAGGGGAATATGGAGAGGATGAGAGCCCTACTAGACACAGGCCCTATCGCACCATGAGGCACTATCTATGAGTTAGTTTATTTTAGAATGTAGTCTTAACTGGGTGGTAAATTTTGTTCAAGGTTCAATATGGGTGAGAGACCGATAGAAAAAAAGTACCATGATGGATATGTTAAAAGGAATTTGAAAAAAGAGTTAAAGAGTGCTTGAATTATCTAGGAAGGAAGTGAATGGAGGCTAGCGATGTGTCCCAGTTAAATGTAGAACAATGTGAGTAGGTCCATTTCTCAAATTAAGGGGGTGTTATTATGGGCCATTATAGAGGCACAAGTGTGTCATTTGATTCACTTAATATACCTCCTTTACTATGGTCATGAAACAAAGTGCACTCCTATGGTGGGCCCTTAGGTACCTATGTGCTCAGGGTGTTGGCTATCAGGATTTCCATTTGACCCATTTTGAAACATAGACCAAGGAGTCTAACATGTGTGAAATTTAGTGTGTTGGGAAACCCATGAGGTATAAGTATGTTGATTGGTGAGATCCCCTCTTAGGGGGTGCATCATTGACCAAGCCTGATCTTATATGAAGGATTCAAATGTGAGCATACCTATTGGGACCTTAAATATGGTGAGTTATGTCTAAGTAGGGCAAAGCTAGAGGAAAATATGGTGGAGGCCCATAATGATATTGACATGTAAATCATTCATATTACTTGGGTATAGGGGCAAAATATTAATCAAACCATTTAGTATCTGGTTTCCTTCAAAGTTTCCATAAGGATATCTAGATCTCATGTGCAAGTTTTATTATGTAAATAAAATGATTAGAGGCATCAAGGGATAATTCCCTTGACCTATTATAAAAATTTAAATAGGTAAGGTGGTGTAGCTACTCCATTGACATGTGCCATAAGATCATGAGCTTTAAGTGGGCCTTTTTTCATAAGTAAAACTAGTGATGTGAGATGAACCAAAAGTCAAGTTACAGTTCCAAATTACATTGTAAGTAATATCCCACAAAGGGTGTTGGTTGATTAAGATAGTAAGATGGTGGTCATGAAATTCAAAATCCATAAAGGAGTGTGTAAAAACTCACCTACCAAATCAACTAGCCCTAAAAATTCTTGGTGTTAAAGTGTGCAACCTATACTTAATCATCAGGTTAAGTTTTAGGATCCAATGAGTAGGAAGACATAGGGTTATTGTGAAATGTTGGGCATGAGCCTTTGTGGATCGGTCCCTGGTGCTAATCTTGGTGGTAATATAAAATATTCAAATGAGAACTTTAAAGAATAAATTAGGGGAAGGTTCTATATTAATAGTTTATGGATATGGGTTAATTAATCCTAAGAGATGGGGAAGTCATATTTTAAAGCCACACTCTATGTGATCATTGAAAATGAATCAAGTTAATATTCCTGAACTAAGATGTGTTAGTAGATGACAATGTTAGGAAATTTGGAAACATCAGCAAGGCCCCAAAAAGAGTTATCTTTTCTTTTTAATAATATGCCCACCCTAAAATTAATTCAACCATATATAGGTTCTAGTGATTGGAATATCACCACACATCCTATGATATCTAGTGTGCCTTTAATGGCCCTTGAAAATATGGAGGATCGAGTACCATTCATGCCTAATCATACTCATAATTTTATTAAGTCTCCAAGGTGAATAATATCTAGTTAATAGAACAATGTTGTAATAAAAGCTAGTAAAGTGGATTTATATATTCAAGAACATGATTAAGTATGAAGGCTAGGCCTAGGGGTCTATGCCCTAAATTTGTAGGTTATTGGAAACCTACCCAAGCTATTTCCATGATGAGAATGGGTTATCATGTGTCGAATGGTTGATAGGTGTAGGATGCTCCCCTTGTCAAGGATTTCCCTAGGTAGTAAATAACCAACTCAAAATTGGTACAGATAAGGGAAATCTAACTATTTTATTAAAAATGCATTGAAATGATCCTTATAGATGCTAATGCAATGTGATTTCTACCCAGTGCTCTGAATGTCAAAGTGAAGAAACTTGACCAAGTGTAGGTAAATGGCGTGAGTAACTATGACTCTCTTAATGTATCCAAATGCTTTGTCATCTAATTAGTGGCATGAATGAATAGATTAATGAGATTATTATTATCCCAATATACTATCTATCAAAACCAAAATGAAGGGAATGGGCTTGGTGGAATTAATGGGGAAAGAAGACCTTATTTAGCTTGACTCTAGTCCAACTTTGTGAAATGACTTGAGAGGTGTAGAATAAGTGAGATCCATCTTGGCACAAGTGAAATACCACTAATTTTAACATTAATTTACTTATTATATGAGGTAGATAATTGAAAATACCTCTATTTTTAGCCTTAAGCTATGATCTAGCACTTTAATCTAGGCAAAAGACATTATCATATAGGGAGTTTAGATGGGGTGTCACATATATTAAAAGATAACACAAGTGCCCTAAGATGATCTCAATGAGAATAGATATATCATGTGGAAAAAAGGGTAAAACCTCATTTGATTTTGATTTTACATATGAATAGAATTCATTAAAGCGTGGCCTATCAATCCTTTAAAATTTTATAATTTGAAGGTAGAGGTGTCAAAAAATTTACCACGTGGATAACTAACTTATGGCAGCCAAGATTTCATAGCAACATTAATTTTCAATCCTTTGATGTTGGCTCTTCCTATCATTAGGAAGAAGAATTCACTAGGTGTTGGATTGTTCACCCAACAATAAAGACTATGAGCTAGGTTTACACCTTCATGAGACATGTTAATTTTACCCTACTGATGATTTGTGTTATGATAATAGTTTAACTTATTATGAGAGGAACCATTGATTCACACATTTGGTCATCATGCTTGGTTGAAAAGTTAGTGGTATGAAGCTACCATGTGTTGGATTATGACTGAATACCTCTAAGTCAAAATATGTGGTGAATCTATCATTTGTTGCATCATGACCCATAGTAGGGGTACTCTTGTACTCCTTGGGGCTTATGTTATTGGTGACCTCTACTTGGTGAAATATTCCATTTGAAGTAACTTTGTATAACAATCTCAAGTGGTCAATAGGAAGAATTATTTATAGATGACTTAAATAAGTGATGGGGTATTATAAGCTATAGAATGGCCTTGCTACCATGAATCATTGATATTCAACCCTCTATCACCTCAATTCATACAACCTTGGGTCATTCTATGGGTGGGTTTCATGGGGTGATGCTTCCATAAAAGTATGAGAAATGTGTGGTTGAGAGAGATTTACTTGGATATTTTTTGTATTCGCACCTCAAACACTTTCAAGAATATTTTGAGTCATACTATAATAATGTCATTATGCATAATAATTCACACTTAGAGAATAAATTTCAAGTGGGGTTTCCAAAATAATATGGGGTGTTGCATATTATGGGTGGGGTTTCTTATACCAATGTTGTTGCATGGAGAAATTTGCACTTGGATAGATTTTTGACAATATTTCTAGTGGAGTTTTTGAAATAATATACAATGTTGCATGTTTTAGGTGGGGTTTCCTATACTGACATCATCACAATGTAACTCTATGAGGGGGTTCGGGTTTAAAATAATATGCAGTGTTTGGATATTTTGGGTGGGGTTTCCTACCAATGTCAACATGTAGAGAAATTTTTTGTGTTACATATTATGGGTTTATAAAATAATATGCATTGTTGCATATTTTGGGTTGGATTTCCTATACCAATGTCATTGCAATGAAAATCAGGCTCAAAATGTGCAATATTTGTAGTGGGGTTTCTTATATAATATGTGGTGTTGCATGTTTTAGGTCAAGTTTCCTACTCCAGCATCATTGTAATGAAACTTAGGGAGGGAAGGGGTTCAAAATAATATGTAGTATTGGATATTTTGGGCAGGATTTCCCATACCAATGTTAACACATGGAGAAATTTTCACTTAGATTTATTTTTGATAATATTTTGAGTGGGGTTTCTAAAATAATATGTAGTGTTGCATATTTTAGGTTGGGTTTCCAATACCAATGTCATCATATGATGAAATTTTCACTTAGATGGATTTTTGACAAAAGTTTTAGCGTGGTTTCCAAAATAATATGTGGTATTGCATATTTTTGGTGGGGTTTCCTATACCAACATCATCATAATGCCATTCATGGTCTAAATACAACTTGAGCTCCTAATACAACTTGGGGGGGGGGGTTCCAAAACAATATGTAGTGTTGCATATTTTGATTGGGGTTTCCTATATTAATGTCATCACGTAGAGAAATTCACACTTAAATTTTTGACAATATTTCAAGTGGGGTTTCCTATACTAACATCATTAAAATGTAGCTCATGTTCATAGTGTAACTCATGCTCCCAATGCAACTCAAGATCCTAATCTAACTTGATCTCACAATGAAAATTAGGAGCTCATAATGTAACTCATGCTCCCAATACAACTTGGGGGTGGGGGGGGGGGGAGAGGAGGGGGGTGCTTTCCAAAACAATTGGTAGTGTTGTATATTTTAGGTGCGTTTTACTCTATTGATGTCATTATGTGGATAAATTTATACCTAGATGTATTTTTTAAAATATTTTGATTGTGATTTCTAAAACAATACATAGTGTTGCATATTTTAGGTGAGGTTTCCTATACCAACATCATCACAATGCCACTCAAGGTCACAATACAACTCAGGCTCCCAATGCAACTTGGGGGTTTCCAAAACAATATGTAGTGTTAAATATTTTAGTTGGGGTTTCCTATATCAGTGTCATCATGTATAAAAATTCACACTTAGATGGATTTTTGACAATATTTCAAGTGGGGTTTCCTATACTAATGTCATCATCATGTAGTTCAGGTTCACAATTCAACTCACACTTGTAATGTGCATTGGGAGCTCATAATACAACTCATGCTTTCAATGTAACTCAAATGGGGGGATTTACAAAACAATAGGCAGTGTTAAATATTTTTGGTGGGGTTTCATATACCAATGTTAGTGCATAGAGAAATTCATACTTAGATTGTTGACAATATTTTTAGTGCAGTTTCCAAAACAATATGAATTGTTGCATATTTTAGGTGGGGTTTGTTATACCAATGTCATTGTAATGAAACTTGGGGAGGTTCCAAAATAATATGTAGTATTGCATATTTTAGCTAGGGTTTCCTATGCCAGTGTCATCACATAGAGAAATTCACACATAGATGAATTTTTGACAATATTTTGACTGGGGTTTCCTATACGAATGTCATGACAATGAAAATCAAGCTTTCATTGCAACTTTAAATCATAATGTGCATTAAGAGCTCATAATGTGCATTAGGAGCTCATAATACAACTCACACTCATAATTCAATTTAGAGGGAGGAGGGGGCTTCCTAATATAATAGGCAGTGTTGAATATTTTATGTGGGTTTTTCTATACCAATGTCATCATGTAGAGAAATTTATACTTGGATTTTTTACTATATTTTTAGTGTAGTTTACAAAACAATATATGGTGTTACATATTTTGGGTGGGGTTTCCTATACCAAAATCTTTGTAATAACACTCAGAGTTTCAATGTGACTCAAGCTCCCAATGTAACCTAGGGGTTCTAACAATATGTAGTGTTACATATTTTAGTTGGGGTTTCCTATACCAGTGTCATTACATAGATAAATTCACACTTAGATGTATTTTTTATAATATTTTGAGTGGGGTTTCCTATACCAACATCATCATAATATAATTCAGACTTGTAATGCAACTCAAGCTTACAACATGCATTAGGATCTCACAATGCAACTCAAGCTTCTAAGGCAACTTAGGGTGGGGCTTTCCAAAATAATAAGTAGTGTTGCATATTTTAGGTACAATTTCCTATATCAATGTCATCAAATGGATAAATTTACACTTAAATGTATTTTAGAAATTATTTTTAGTGTGGTTTATAGAATAATACATGGTGTTGCATATTTTGGGTGTGGTTTCCTATACCAACATCATCACAATGCCACTCAAGGTCATAATGTAACTCAAATTCACAATACAACTTGGGGGGCAGTTCCAAAACAATATGTAGTTTTGTATATTTTAGTTAAGGTTTCCTATACCAATGTTAACACATAGATAAATTCACACTTAGATGGATTTTTAACAATATTTTAAGTAGGGTTTCCTATATTGATGTCATCATACTACAACTCAGGATTGTAATGCAACTCTCACTCCCAATGCAACTTAGGTTCCTAATACAACTTGAGCTCATAATGTGCATTAGGAGATCAAAATATAACTCATGCTCCCAATACAACTTGAGGGGGGACTTTCAAAATAATAGGTAATGTTACATATTTTAGGTGGGGTTTCTTATACTGATGTCATCATGTGGATAAATTTACACTTAAATGGATTTTTAACAATATTTTTAGTGGATTTTCCAAAATAATATGCAATGTTTCATATTTTGCATGGGTTTTCCTATACCAACATCATCATAATGCCACTCAGGGTTACAATGCCACTCAAGATCATAATGGAACTTGGGCTTCCAATGCAGCTTGGGAGGGTTCCAAAATAATATGTAGTGTTGCATATTTTATTTTGGGTTTCCTATACCAATTTTATTGTGTATAGAAATTAACACTTAAATGGATATTTGACAACATTTAAAGTGGGGATTACTATACCAATGTCATCACAATGTAGATCAAGCTCACAATACACATTGGGAGATCACAATGCAACTCACACTCCTAATGCAACTCAAGGGGGTGGGGGGATTTCTAAAATAATTAGTATTGCATATTTTAGGTTGGGTTTCCTATATCAATGTCATCACACAAAAATTCACCCTTAGATGAATTTTTTATAATATTTTTAGTGTAATTTCTAAAATAATGCATGGTGTTGCTTATTTTGGGTGGGGTTTCCTATACCAACATCATTACAATTCCACTTGGGGTCGTAATATAACTTGGGCTCCCAATGTAATTTAGAAGGTTCTATAATAATATGCAGTGTTGCATATTTTAGTTGGGGTTTCCTATACTAGTTTCATCACATAAAGAAATTCACACTTGGATGGATTTTTGATAATATTTAGAGTGGGGTTTCCTTTACCAACATCATCACAAATTCAATTTAAGATCACAATGCAACTCACACACCCAATGTAACTTAGAGAGGGGAGACAGATTTCCAAAGCAATAAGAAGTGTTGAATATTTTAGGTGGGGTTTGTTATACTAATATCTTCATGTAGAGAAATTACCACTTACACAAAAAATTTACAATATTTTTAGTGTGGTTTCAAAAATAATATACAGTGTTACATATTTTGGGTGGGTTTTCCTATGCCAACATTTTTTTTAAGCCACTCGAGGTTGCAATGCTACTCAATTTTGAAATACAACTCAGGCTCCTAATATAATTTAGGGAGGTTACAAAACAATATATAGTTTTTTATATTTTAGTTGAGGTTTCCTACAATAGTGTCATCATGTAGAGAAATCCACACTTAAATTTTTGATAATATTTCAAGTTGGGTTTCCTATACCATCTTTGCAATGTAACTCAGGATTGAAATACAACTTGAGCTTGTAATGCACATTAAGAGTTCACAATGAAACTCATGCTACCAATACAACTCAGAGGGGTATTTTTAAAATAATAGGTAGTGTTGAATATTTTATGTGGGGTTTCCTATACCAATTTCATCATGCAAATAAATTCATACTTAGATATATTGTTGATAATATTTTTAGTGAGGTTTCCAAAAAAATATGTGGTGTTACATATTTTGGGTGGGATTTCCTATACCAATGTCATTGTAATGCCACTTAGGGTCTCAATGTAACTCAGCCTCCCAATTCAATTTAGGGCGTTCCAAAATAATATGTAATGTTACATATTTTAGTTGAGGTTTCCTATACCACTGTTATCATGTAGATAAATTCACACTTAGATAGATTTTTGATAATATTTTGATTGGGGTTTCCTATACTTATGTCATCATAATACAACTTAGGATCATAATACAACTCATTCTCCTAATTCAACTTAGGATCCCAATGCAACTTGAGCTTGCAATGTACATTGGGAGACCACAATGTAACTCATACTCCCAATGCAACTCGGGGGTGGGGGTTTCCAAAACAATAGGTAGTGTTGGATATTTTAGGTGGGGTTTCGTATAATGATGTCATCACATGGATAGATTTTCACTTAGATGGATTTTTGATAATATTTCTAGTGTGGTTTCCAAAAAAATATATGGTGTTGCATATTTTACGTGGGCTTTCTTATACCAACATCATCACAATGCCACTCAGGGGCACAATGCAACTTGGGCTCCCAATGTAACTTGGGGGATTCCAAAATAATATGAAGTATTGCATATTTTAGTTGGGGTTTCTTATACCAATGTAATCTCATAAATAAATCCACACTTAGATGGATTTTTGAAAAATTTAGAGTGATTTTTCTTATACCAATGTTGTCATAATGTAACGCAGGCTCACAATGTAACTTGAGCTCACAATGCACATTTTTTTTAATCATAATACAAGTCATACTACCAATGCAAATTAGAGGGGAAGATTTCCAAAACAATAGGTAGTGTTGAATATTTTAGGTGTGGTTTCATATACTATTTTCATTGTGGAGATAAATTTTCACTTAGATATATTATTGATAATATTTTTAGTGCATTTTCTAAAATAAAATATAATTTTGCATATTTTGGGTGGAGTTTCCTATACCAATATCATCTCAATGCCACTCAAGGTCATAATAAAACTTGGGATCCCAATGCAACTTGGGGGGTTCTAAAACAATATGCACTATTACATATTTTAGTTGGGGTTTCCTATACCAATGTCATCACATAGAGAAATTCATAGTTAGACAAATTTTTGATAATATGTCAATTGGAATTTTTGAAATAATATGTATAGTGTTGAATATTTTGGGTGGGGTTTCCAATACCATTATCATCATGTGGTGAAATTTTTACTTTTACATATTTTAGGGATTATAATGTAACTTAAGGATTTGAAACCCATGCCACTTGGACTCATAGTGTAACTCTAGGAGTTGTTCCCCATGTAACTTGGGTAGTTGCTCCCAATAAAAATTGAGGTTACAATACAAATCAAGGAGTTGATCCCAATATAAATCAAATTTATGATGTGACTTATGATAAAAATGTAACTTGATGAGTATCTCCTAATAAAACTTAGGGAGTTGATCCCAATGCAACTTAGGTTCACAATACAACTCAGGTTCACAACGCAACTCAAGATCATAATGTATCTCAAGGAATTATAACACTCATATAATTGCTCCCAATGTAAATTAGATTCATGATACAACTCAAGGTCATAATAAAACTCAAGATTCCAATGAAACTTGGGTTCCCTATGCAACTTAGGATCCCAATCCAACTCAAACTCATAATGTAATTTAGGGAGTTATTCCAAATACAACCCAGGGTCACAGTGCAACTTGAGGAGTTACTCCTAATGCAACCTAGGGTTGTAATACAGCTTAGGGAGTTGATCCTAATGAAAATCAAATTCATGATGCAACTTGGGGTCATAATGTAATTTGGAACCACAATTCAACTTAGGTAATTTATCCCAATGTAACTGGCATTCATGATGCAACTATGGGTCATAATGTAACTCAAGATCATAATATAACTTAGTCTTGAAATGTAAATCGATGATTTAACCCTAACATTAAATATATTTACAATGCAACTTGGGAGTTTTCCCCAATTTAACTTATTCTCATAATGTAACTCATGGAATTATTCCCAATGTAACTCATATTTATGATGCAAATTGGGGTCACAATGTAACTCAACTTCATGATGTAGCTTGAGCTCAGAATGAAACTCGTAGAGTTGCTCATAATGAAACTCAGTCTCATGATGAAACATGAGAAGTTTCTCATAATACAACTCTAGGTCACATGAAACTCATCTTGCATATTGCAACTCATCTCATGAAACACAACTCACTCAGTATAACTCATATAATATAGCTCAATTTGGGTTGTATCAACCCCAATAGCATAAATCATCTAATATAGCTTAATGTGGTGTAGTTCATGTAGCATAACTCCTCTCACATAGCACATATAATCTTACTTAATGTACCTAGTGAATCTTAGCTTATGTATCACATCTAGTGAATCTCAACCTATACAATGCATCTCATGAATCCCAACTTGTGTAGCATAAATAATCTCACATAGTGTCACTCGCATAACACACATCCAAATCATATCTCATCTAAGATGTATCACATCTCATATAATGCAAATCATGTAACACACCTCGTATAATATATCTCATATAATGTACCTCAACCCTATTTTTACTGATCTCCTAATGCATCTTGTGTATCATAACCTACCAGTATAACTCATGTAACAATACAACACAACTCATCCCTTGTAATGTAGTGCACATACCACATCTTGTCTGTAGTGTAACTTGTCTGATGCATTTTGAATCAAGGTTTACTAATTTCTTAATATAGCTTGACCTAGTGCAAGTCACTCAATTCATCTTATGTATAAAAACTCATCTCATATAATGTGTTCATTGATGTAGCTTGACCTAGGTTGTGCCAATCAACTAGCATAGTTTAACTTGATGCAACTCATGTAACACATCTCATCCTATGTACCATAACATGTGTAGTCAAACTCACTCAACAATTCTTCTAAGGGAGCCACCATCACGTAAAAAAAAATTCTCATGTACCCTTCATGCTTGTCTATGTCATTTCTCCCCCTAAGACATTAAATTATGTGTGTGGGGAACATAGGCCACCCAATATCTTGATAAAAGGGGAAAAAGGGTGTAACACCAAGACTTCTTAGGAGGTCACCCATCCCATGTACTACCCCAACCTAATCATACTTAACTATGAATTTATGATGGGATTTAGTGCATTAACACTGGTATGATTACACCTGGTATTTACTTTATCATGTTATTCTACTCATAAGAGACACATGGAAGACATCAAATAAATATAATTTATTACTGAGACTTGTTTGGCCTCACTTATGTGTGAGTTTCAACACATTACTCTATTGGTTCAATATGGTACACTAGGGGATCCCATCATAACTCATGCACTACATGTGGCTTAATAAAGCTCATCATGTGTAAAGCAACTCATGTGATGCATCTCACATAGTGTAATTATCCCAATGTAGCATGAACCATGTTGTGTTGATCACCTAACATAACACAACATAGTGCATCTCCTGTAGCATAACTCAGGTAGTACAACTTATCTCATGCCACATAACTCATGCATTACAACTTGACTTGGGTTATGCTAACCTAGGTTGTGTAGCTTAAACCCATGTAATTAATTTATCACAATGTATCTCATTTTGTGGTACCCATCTCATGTAGTACATCTAGTGCAACCTAACTCATCTTGTGTAAAATAACCTACCTAATGCCAATCAAGGTTTTGTTGATTTCCTAACATATCTAAACCTAGTGTAGCTAGTGTGATGTAACTCATATAAGGAAACTAGAGAGGAACATGTCACACCCACATATCTCTCAATGTTAATTACATAGTGTAACTCAATTAAGGAAACTCATATTATGTAATGCAACTTGCATAGTGCATCTCATGTAACATAGATCACTCAATGTAACATGGCCCTTGATTTATAAATATATAAGTTAGGGCCTCCAATATGGCTCAACCTAGGTTGGGTTAATTTCCTAACATAGATCAAAGAAATGCATCTCATGCATTATAATTCATCTTATGTATCATAACTCATATTGTTCACCATAACTTGCATAGTGTGGCTTGTGCAATGTAGCTTCACCTAAGTTGTGTTGTTCATCTAATGTATCCTGACCTAAAGTAGCCCACTCAATGCATCTCATATAGTGTAACTCATGTATCATTACACAACATAAATCATATAACACAACCCATATTTGATATAATAACTCCTATAACACATCTCACATATCATTATTCTCCCAATGTAATGCAACCTATATTATGGTGATCACTTAACATAGCTCAACTTGAGCTGAGTCAATCAGGAAAAACTCATGCAACATAGCTCATCTTGAATAATACAACTCACCTTGCATAGTGTAGCTCATCTAGTACTTACCTAGGTTATGTCAATCACTTAAGGTAGACCACTTATGAAATTTAACTTGCACAATGCAAATCTAGGAGCAAAATGCATAAAAACACATCTTACACAACATAACCCATGTAGGATGATTCATGCAATATAACTCATCTTGTACAGTGAAACTTGCATAGTATAACTCATAAAACATATACTATTTAATTCCTTGATAAAAATAAAAAGGGGGTGCAACACCTGGACTTCTTAGGTGGTCACCCATCCCAATACTTCCCCAACTAAAGCATGCTTAACTATGGATTTATAATGTGATTCGATATACTAATACTCATATGATCACACCTGAAAATACTATATGGTCTTCTATACTTGTAGGAGACACATGGAGAGTCAATCCCCTAATGTGGCTTCAACCCTATCTATCTCATGCATTATAACTCACAATTTCAACTTGCACAATGCACCTTGTATAGTGTCATTCATCTTACATAATGTAACTCATTTAATAAAACAAAACTCATGGAAAATCTTGTGCTACTTAGCTTGACTAATATAGCTCAGTCTAAGGTGAGTCGATCACCTAACGTATCTTGACCCAATGTAACTTTCTTCATGCATTTCTGTAGCATAACTCATGCACCTTAAATCACACAACACATCTCATGTAACATAATGCATATATTGACCCAAGTTGCAATGTTCATCTAACATAGCTCAACCAAGCCCAACTCATAATGTATGGCTCATGTAGTGCATCCTACATAATGTAACTCATATCATGTAACATATATTACATAGTGAAACTCTTTTAATATAGCTCGTATAATGTAGCTCAACTTAGGATTTATTCATCATGTAATACATATAAACTTGCCATAGCTCACATGACAATATTCATCTTCCACAACACAATGCTTCTTACACAACACACCTCATCTCACCCATCCCAATAAATAGATCCTAGCTCATGCATTTAATTTAGTAAAGCTCAGCTCGAGTAGATCATCTAATAAAGCTTGAATCATGAAACATAAATCATTTTGCACAGTGCATATCCACATCAAATATCACCCAATAAAAATAGACCCAAGTTATGCCAATCACCTAATGTATCTCAACCTAACATGACTCATGTATTATAGCTTGCACAATGTACCTTGAGAAACATTACTCATGCAATGCAACTTGTATAGTATAACTCATAATCATAACTCATCTCATGTAGTGCAACTTGTATATTGTAGCTCATGTAACATATCTTTCCCAAAGTAGGTTGATCAAGGTTATGCCAACCTAGTTTATGCTAATCACCTCACATAGATTAACCTGACATAAATCAAGTAACACAACTCATAAAGCATAACTTGCATGATACAAATCAAGTAGTGCATCTCATCTCACATAATTCAATACAACTCATCACATAATAAAACTTGATTAATGCATGTCATCTCACACACTGTAACTTGTATTGTATGGTACAACTCATTTAACATAACACAACTCGTTCCATGTAGTGCAATGCACATAGCACAGCTCATGCAACACAACTTACAAATCATAACTCACACAATGCAACTTGGGTATTGTATATTGTCTCTCACAATGTAACTCACCCTAGATAATTCAATTCACATAGCATAATTCATACAACATAACTTGAAAATCATAGTTCATGGAATGAAACTTGTGTATTTCATCTCATCTCATATAATGTAACTCACCATGTGTAATGTAACTCATCTCACTTAACACAACTCATGCCATACAATATAACTCATGTATCACAACTCATTTAGTGTAATTGATGTTTTACATCTTGACCTAAGCTATGTCAATTGACTAATACATCTCATGCATCATAAGTTGCTTGCTTAAGTTTGTAATATAACTTGCATAATGCAGCTTGAGTAGTACATCTTATCTTGTATAGTGTAACTTATGTAGTGCAGCTTACACTAGTTATCTTACCCCACCCAACTTGACCCTCAATCCATAAATATTAAGGTAGGGCATCCAATATATCTTGATATGGGTTATGTTGATCACCTAAAGTGACTTAATCTAGTGATATTTGTGTATTGAATCTCATGCATCAAAACTCATCTCATGCTATGTAACTCATCTTGTTCACCATAATTTGTGTAGTGCATCTCGCATAACATAGCTCTGACAATGTAGTTTGGCCTATGTTCTTCCTAGTTGAGATGTGTCAATCACCTAATTTGAGCTTGTAATTTAACTCAGGACAACAATGTAACTTAGGCACATAATGCAACTTAGGTTGGTAATTCAACTTTTGCTAAGAATACAATTTGGGCTATCAATATAACCTGGGATGGCATTACAACTAGGGATCCTAATGCAACTCAGGCTCCCAAAGCAAATCAAGCTATCAATGCAACATAGGATGGTAATATAAATTAGTATCCTAATACAACTCAAGCTACCAATGCAATTTGGGATCAAAATTTAACTTGATTTGCATTTGTAGCTCGAGTAGCATTAGGAAATTAAGTTGCACTATGTGCTTAAGTTACATTGCATGCCCAAGTTGCATTACCAACTTAAGTTATATTGGGAGCCTAACTGGTGATGTGTGTCTCTTATAGTGAATCTCAAGTAATATAACTCATCTCATGCAACTAAATTTCATATTATAGCTCACTTATCATAGCTCACACATCATAGCTCAATTTGGGTTGTGTCAACCCTGATAGTGCCAAGCACCCAATGTAGCTCAACCCGACATAGCTCATACAACATAACTCATTTTACATAATGAAACTCATCTTACACAACACACCTCATCTCACATATCCCAAAAAGTGGATCCCAAATCATGCATCACATATGGAGAAACTTAGCTTAGGTAGTTCATCTCACAAATCCCATCTTGTGTAATGCAAATCATTTTGCACATTGTGTATCCACATCATAGCTTGCCTAATGAAACTAGACTTAGGTTATTCCAATTTCCTAATGTAACAAAACCTAACATACATCATAAAGTGTAGATTTTACAATGTAATTTGATAAACAATAATCACATAACACCACTTGTGTAGTATAACTTATAATCAAAACTCATCCCATGCAGTACAACTCATGTAGTGTAGCTCATGTAACATAGCATACCTAAAATAGCTTGATCAAGCTTTTGGAAACCTAGTTAGTTTTGGTCACCTCACACTGAGTAACTTAGCATAACTCAATTAACACAGCTTGTAAGTGTAGCTCACATAGTGTAACTTAGGTAGTGCATCTCATCTTGCACAACTCAATGTAACTCATCATGTGTAATGCAACTAATGCCATGTAGTTTAAATCATGAAATGTAGCTCATGAAGCCCATGCGATATAACTTACTTAGTGCATATCATCTCAAAAAATATAACTCATTTTCATAATTAAACTTGTATCATGTAACACAACTCATGACATTCAATATAACTCACATAACATAACTCATGCAACTCAAATTGGAAAGTGTAGCCAATAAAATGAAACTTGAGTATTACATCTTATCTCACATAAAACAACTTATCTCATGCAATGAAAATAATCTAACTTAAAAAAACTCATGCCATGACGAGTAAATCACATACTACAGCTAGTGTAGCATAACTCATATGGCACATCTTGACCCAGGTTACACTAGTTGACTAATGCAGCTCATGCATCACAACTTACTAGCTTAAATTTCCAATATAGCTTACATAGTGCAGTTTCAGTAAGACATCTCATATTGTTATATTTAAATACTATAACATATCTTGTGTTGGATACTTTACCCCATCCATCTTGACCCTTAGTCTATAGATGTATAAGGCAGGGCATCTAGTGTAGCTTGACACGAGCTATGTCAATCACCTAAAGTAACTCAACCTAGAGATATTTATGCAATGAATCTCATGCATAAAAACTCATATTACATAGTGTAACTCATCTTATGTACCATAATTTACATAGTGCATCTCATGTAACATAGCTCTAATAATATAGCTTGACCCATGTTCTTCCTAATTGGGTTATGATGATAACCTAACATAGCTTGATTTGGAACTACTCATGTATTTTAACTCATTTCTTAGAACAAAACTCATCTCATGTAATAGACCCTATGAATCTTAGATTACACATCAGATCTAGAAAATTATATCTCACACATCATATATCATGAATCCCTATTCACATAACATAATTCATCTCATATATTATAGTGCATATTTATAACATAGCTTACCCAAAGCATCTCAACCCGATTGTGCTAACCTACATTGTGTCAATCACTAAGCACAACTCAACCCACCATAGCTCATGAAGTGTAACTTACATATCACAAATTAAGAATCATAACTCATACAACATAACCCATGTAGTATAGATTGAGAAACATAGATCATTTATTGAAACTCAACTTATGTATCACAACTCATATCACCAGTGTAGCTCATGCAACATTGCTTGCCCAATGTTCCTTAATAAGGGTTATACATAGCTAGTTTGGGTTGAGCCCATAATGTATGTCAACACAATGAAACTCACATAGTGTAACTTTCAGGGTATAACATCACTCATCTCATATTACATAGCTCACCTCACTTAATGTAACTCATATTTCACAACATAACTCATCTCTGTAGTGCAACTCACATAGCAAAACTCATGTAGCATAGCTTAATCTAGGTTGTGTTAATTTCCTAGGGAATATTTCATATTGTAAATTATTATCCCAAATTTCATAATAGATAGTTCACATAACCACTCATTTCACATATTTAACTCATCTTGTGCAACATAACTCATTATATGTAGTGTAACTCATCTCATGCAGTGTAACTCATCTCATCAGTGCAACTTGTATAATGTATCTAGGTGTAATTTATGCCAATTTATTAATGAAAATCAACCCAACATAGCTCAATTAATACATAGTATGTAGCATAACTCATGAAATACATCTTTTGTAGCACATCTTATGCATTGTAACTCATATCAGACAATGTAACTTGTTATCTTAGCTCATCCTATTACAACCTAACATGAGTTATGTTGATTACTTAATACATCTCAACCATGTGCAACCCATGAAGCATTAATCTTAAAATTATTCTTACACAATGAAACTTATCTCACATAGTGAAACTCATCTTGTGAAATGAAAATTGCATAGTACACCTTGTTTAGAGTAACTTACATGATGGATCTTGACTTGGGTTGTGCCAATCACTTAAAGAAACTTAACCCAACATAATTCATTCAATCTAACACATCTCACACAATAAAACTCACCTTACATAATGAACCTCATCTTTCATAGTGAAATATCATGAATACCAACTCATGTATTGCATCTAACAAAGACCAACTTGTATAGCATATTTTTATAGTATCACACACCCAGCATAGGTTGACCAAGTATAGATTATGTATTATAATTTTCACAATGCAAATAAATAAGCATAACACACAAAGTATAAATCATGTATTACAACTAGCACAACATAACTCATTTTTTTTAGTATAACTCACATAGCAAAGCCTACCTAATATAGATTAATGTGGGTTCTACTGACATGATATGTGTTAATTACCTTACATAGTCAACTTGGCATAACTTGCATAACATAGCTTGTGCAGTAAAACTCATCTCACACAATGTAACTCATCTCATGTATTGTAACTCATATTATGTAGTGTAATTTATCTCACATAATAGAAATCATATTGCATAATGCAACTCAACTCATGAAATGTAAATTGCATAGTGTACCCCACTCAAGGTAACTTGTGTCATGTATCTTGAACAAGGTTTTGCCCATCACTTGATGCAACTTGACATGTCAAACTTTGTGAATCCTAACTCATCTCACATAGTGCAAGTCACCTTACACAACATACCTCATCTTTCATATCATAATCTCATGAAGAACAACTTGTGCATCACATCAAGTAAAGCCTAAATTGCATAGTGTATCTTTATAATGTAACTCATGTAGTAGAGATTATTTAATACATATCATGGAGAATAGCTCATAAAATGCATCCACTCTACCATAACTCATATTATATAACACTAATCATCTAATGCAATGCAACTCATGGAGTAAAACTCATGCAATGTATCTCACCTAACACATCTCACACATTATAACTTACATAGTGTAGTTTTCATATCATGTCTTGCATAGCATAACTCATTCAATGAAGCTAAAATTGACATAATTTATTTTGATCACTTAATGTAGCTTAAATTTTTATAGCTTGACCAAGGGTAGCTCGGGTAGCTCACATGTCACATCTTACATAACACAACTCATCTCTTATGGTGAAACTCATCTCATGTATCATATATCACCCAATATAGCTTGATAAAGTTTGTGTTGATCACTTAACACAACTTAACTTGTAGTAGCTAACACAACACATCTCACATACCATTACTTTTGAAGGGTACCACAACTTGTGTAGTACACCTCATGTATCATAACTCATCTCATGGAGTATAAATCAAGTGCTACATCTCATGGAGTGTATCTTTTCCAATCTAACATGATCTAAATTGTGCTAATTTCTAAAAATATCTCAACCTAGTGTAGGTCATGAAGTACATCTCAAATAATGCCACCAAGCTCCATTAATAGAACTCATCTCATACATCACAACTCATGTAATATAACTCAACCTAGGTTATGCCAACCCATGTTGAGTAGCTCAACCTAGTATAGCTCATGCAATGTACCACATCTCACATAGTGATTCTAGTGTAGCATAACTCATATCATGAAGCATAGCTCAACCAATGCTGATGTAAGTTTTTTTGATCACCTAATGCAACTAAACATGATGTATATATTGAAATTTAACTCAACAATACAGTATGAGAAGCATAACTCATGTATTGAATCTTATGTAATGTAATTTATATAGTAAATCCTAGGTAGCATAACTCATCTCATACCATACAACTTACATAGTACATCTTATTCCAGATAACTTTCCCAATCTCACTTGACCTTCATTGCATAGATATATAAGGTAAGGAATTCAGTGCATCTTGACATAGGTTATGTCAATTTCCTAATTTAACTCAACCCAACACTATTCATGTAATAAATCTTGTGCATTATAACTAATCTCATAAAATGTAACTCATCTTGTGCACTGTAACTTGTGTAGTGTATCTCGCATAACTTAGCTCCCATAATGTAGCTTGGTCCATGTTTTTATTTCCTAGATTATGTTGATCACCTAATATAACTTGATTCAACACAAGTCATGTATTTTAACTCATTTCACACAAAATAATTCATTTAATGAAATGGAACTTATGAAGCCTATCTCATGCACGACATCTGGCAAATCTTAGCTCACACATCACATCTCATGAATCCTTACTTGTATAACATAACTAATCTCACATAGCATATCTTGGATAGTGCATTTTGATAGTGTAGCTCGCCCAATTCATCTCAATTATATTGATCTAACCCATGTTTTGTTGATCACCTAACACAACTCAACCTAATGTAGATCATGGAGTGTGACTCACATATTATAACTTAAGAAGCATAGCTCATGCAATGCAACCCACATGGTGTAGCTCGAGTGATATAAATTACATAAAAAAAATTGTCTTTCATGATATAACTCATCTCATTAGTATAGCTCATATAACATTACTCACTTAATGTACCCTAACCAAGGTTATGTCAACTTGATTTGTTTTGATTACTTGATTTAGGTCAATACAATGAAAATCACATAGTGTAATTTACAAGGCGTATCTTTTATCACATGACTCATCTCATATAACACAACTCATCTTACATAGCACATCTTTCATAACATAGCTCAAGCTAGTCTATGTAAACTACCTACCACATCTTTCAAATAATAACTCAGTATCTAAACTTGTGTACTGTATAACATAACTCTCCACTCATCTCACATAATGCAACTCATCTCACATAACATAACTCACCCTATGAAGCACTACTCAACGCTTTTAGTTTATCTTTCACAATGTAGTTTGACATGAGTTATATCAATTTCCTAATGTAAATCAACCTATCATATCTCTCTCAATGTATTTTTTACAACATAACTTGTGATACATATATAATGTAGTAACTTAGGCCAAACTTCATTATCGAGACTAGCACAACAATATAACCCAGGCTAGAAATACAACTCAGGCTCTCAATGCAACTCAGGATCTTGATGTAAATTAGGATCCCCATGTAACTATGGCTCCTAATTCAACTTTTTTTGGGAATTAAACTTTTTATGGTAGTGAAAATTTGGTTGGCAATGTAACTTAGGCTTCTATTGTAACTCAAACTATCAATGCAACTCAGGGTGGTAATGCAATTCAGGTTGGTAATGCACCTTGGAAACCCAATGAAACTAGGACTACCAATGAAATTTGGGTTCCAAAAATGAATCACAATACTATTTTGACTCACACTATCAATTCAAATCAATCTAAAAACATAACTCAGGATCCCAATGTAACTCGAGCTCACAATGTAACTTAGGATACCAATGAAACTTAGGTTCCCAATACAACTCAGGTTCAAAATGCAACTCAAGATAAAAACTAAACCTTGGATACCAATAAAAATAAGGTTTATAATGTAACTTGGTCTTGGAATGTAACTTAGGCTAGTAATTCAACTTGGGCTCAAAATGTAACTCAGGCTTGGAGTGAAACTTGGGTTCGATTTGAACCCAAGCTATACTGCTAGCCTAAGTTGCATTTAAAAAATGAGTGTGATTATCTTGGGATCATTATGAGAATTTTGACATGTATTATAACTTATAAATACTATGGTGGGAGGTTTTTCTTTGAATTATTGTGTGGGAAAACAAAGGGAACATTGCATTCCCCTCTTAATGTGTAATCAATGTTGGAATAATATGTATAATCTAGTTGGGAAAGAAATGGTAAATGCATGAAATAAAATATTTTTATTATTTCATGAAAGATAAAATTTTGGGTGTAACTTTATTTTTTCATCATATTTATATATTATGGTTTGAACTTGAGTTGTCTTTCCAACCTGAGTTGGACTGCCAACTTGAGTTGTACTGCCAGCTTAAGCTGCCTTTTCAGTGTGATTCACAACTCGAGCTCGAGTTGAATTGCCTTCCTAAATTGTACTTTAAAAAATTAAATAATTATCATAGGATATTTATGATAATTATTAAATGGATTTTAACTTATAACTAATATGGGGGGAGGGTGTTCTTTTAATGCCTTTACAGGAAAACAAGTGAAAACATGGGAAATGTTTTATTCCCCCAACTAACTGTAAATAATTTATTATAATTTAGTTGAAAAATAAATAGTAAATATATGAAGGAAACCATGTTTCCTATTTAATTATATATTTAATATTTTGTGTAACTTTATTTTTCCTAAAATTTCTATATTGTGGTTTTAACTTGAGTTGCACTTCTATCCTAAGTTAGACTACGAACCCGAGTTGGATTGCTAGCTTGAGTTGGATTGCTATCTTGAGTTGGATTGCTATCTTGAGTTGGATTTCCATCCTAAGTTGGAAAAATTAACTTGATTATCATGGGATCCTTATGTAAATAATTACATGGATTTTAAATTATAACTAATATGGGGGGAGGGTGTTCTTTAAATCCCTTTATGGGAAAACAAGTGAAAACACATGAAACAGTTTGTTCCCCCTTTACCCATAAATAATTTCATATACTCCAGTTGTAAAAGAAATATAAAATTTATTAAGGAAACCATGTTACCTCTTTAATAAAAGATAAAATGTTAGGTGGATGTTTATTTTTGCCTTATATTTCTATATTTTGATTTGAACCTAAGTTGCACTACCAACCTGAGTTGGATTGCTAGCCCAAGTTGGGTTACCAGCTCAAGTTGAAAAATAAAATTGATTATTGTGGGATCCTTATGAGAATAATGACATGTATTTTAACTTATAAATACTATGGGGGAGTTTTTTTTATTTTAATGCCTTTGTGGGAAAATAAGTGAAAACATAAGAAATGTTTTATTCCCTCCTTTACCCTCAAATAATTTTATTTATCCAATTGTGAAAGAAATAGTAAATGTATGAAGGAAACCATGTTTTATCTTTAATTAAATATCAAGTGTTGGGTGGAACTTTATTTTTACCTCATATTTATGTATTATGGTTTAAACTTGAGTAGCACTACCAGCCCGAGTTGGATTGCTAGCTTGAGTTGAAAAAATGAACTTGATTATCATGGGATCCTTATGAGAATCATGACATGCATTTTAACTTATAAACACTATGGGGGGAGGGTGTTCTTTGAATTCCTTTTCAGTAAAATATGTGAAAACATGGGAAATGTTTTTTCCCCCTTTTACCTATAAATAATTAAGTATACTCCAATTGTGAAAAAAATACTAAATATATAAAGGAAACCATTTTTATTCTTTAATTCAAGATCAAATGTTGGGTGTAACTTTATTTTTGCCTCAAATTTTTGTATTGTAGTTTGAACTCGAGTTGCACTACCATCCCAAGTTACACTTCCATCTCGTGTTGGACTATCATCTTGAGTTGATAAATGAACTTGATAATCATGGGATCCTTATGAGAATAATGACATGGATTTTAACTTCTAAATATTATTGGGGGAGGGTGTTATTTGAATTCCTTTCTAGGAAAAAAGTGAAAACATGGGAAACATTTTGTTTCTCCTTTACTTGCAAATAATTTGGTATACTCTTGTTGTGAAAGAAATACTAAATGGATGAAGGAAACCATGTTTAATCTTTAATACAAGATATAATATTGGGTGGAACTTTATTTCTTCCTCATATTTTTTTATTGTGGTTTGAACTCTAGTTGCACTCCCAGCCTGAGTTGGACATCCATCTCGAGTTGGACTGTTAGCCTGAGTTGGAATTCTAGCCCAAGTTGGGTTGCCAACCCAAGTTGAAAAAATGATCTTGATTTTAATGGGATCATTATGATAATAATGACATGGATTTTAACTTATAACTAATATGGGGGGATGTTGTTATTTTAATTCCTTTGCAAGAAAATAAATGAAAACATGGGAAAAAATTTGTTCTCCCCTTTACTCACAAATAAATCAGTATAATCTATGAAAGAAATAATAAATGGATGAAGGAAACCATGTTTAATATTTAATTCAAGATAAAATTTTGGGTGAAACTTAATTTTTCCTTGGATTTTCATATTGTGGTTTGAACTCGAGTTAAACTCCTAGCCTGAGTTGGACTGCCAACCTGAGTTGGATTGCTAGCTCGAGTTGTGCTATTAGCTTGAGTTAAAAAAATGAACTTGATAATCATATGATACTTATGAGAATAATTAAATGTATTTTAAATTATAACTACTATGTGGATATGGTGTTCTTATAATTCCTTTGCTTGAAAATAAGTAAAAACATGAGAAACATTTTGTTCCCCCCTTTACCTGTAAATAATTTAGTATACTCCAGTTGTGAAAGAAATAGTAAATGGATGGAGGAAACCATGTTTAATCTTTAATTTAAGATTTAATGTTGTGTGGAACTTTATTTTTTCCTTGGATTTATGTATTGTGTTTTGAATTCATTTTGCACTCCCATTCTGAGTTGGACTGTCAACTTGAGTTAGATTGCCAACCTGAGTTGGACTGCTAGCCTATGTTAGGTAGCTAGCCTAAGTTAAAAAATTAACTTGATAATCATGATATAATTAATATAATAATTAAATTAATTTTAAATTATAAATACTATTGGGTGATGGTGTTCTTTTAATTCCTTTATGGGGAAATAAATGAAAACATGGGAAATATTTTATTCCCCCCTTTACCCATAAACAATTTGGTATACTCAAGTTGTGAAAAAAATAGTAAATGGATGAAGGAAACAATGTTTCCTATTTAAAGTTATATATAATTTTAGGTGTAAATTTAATTTTTCCTTATATTTCCATATTGTGATTTGAACTTGAGTTGTACTCCCAGCCCAAGTTAGACATCCAACCCAAATTAGACTGCCAGCTTGAGTTGGAATGCTAGCCTAAGTTGGACTGCCAATCCAAGTTGAAAAAATGAACTTTATAATCATGGGATCCTTATGATAATCATGACATGGATTTTAACTTATAAATACTATGGGGGTAATGTGTTCTTTGAATGATTTTATAGGAAAATAAGTGAAAACATGGGAAACATTTTATTCCCCATTTAACCATAAATGATTTGGTATACTCCGACTATGAAAGAAATAGTAAATGGATGAAGGAAACCATGTTTACTATTTAATGCAAGATCAAATGTTGGGTGTAACTTTATAAATATTAAGGTAAGCTTCATGTATGCAAAAGGTGTTTTTGGTTAAATCTAATGTATGACATAGTTATTCAAGATTAATTATCCATAAAACATACTTGTAAAATCATATGGAGTTATATTAAATGAAATTTGGTAGTAAATTTTTATAATTAGTTATAATTGAGTTTTTAGTGATTAAGAGAAGATTATCACCCACTTGTATGGACTTGGGAGATCTAATTTCAAGTGAAAACATTTCAAATGTGTCTCTTCAGCTTCCGCAAGTCAAATCCATGATTGGAGTATAAGTAAAATCTTCATAAATACAAAATTTGATTTAGAACCTCCATTAATATTTTGGAAAGCTCAAAAAATCCAATTTAAAGTGTTCATTCTATACAATAATGTGGGATTTGGTAGCTAATAATTTTTCCATGTTAGGGGGTCATAATGAAATTCAAATCCATGGCCATATTGGTCAGATTGGTAGTGTATGCAATCATAATTACATGACTCACAATGAATTAATCCTAGATCAGATAAGATAGAGCACACCTACACTTATTATTGGGTATACACTTATTAAGTAGGAGTATGACCAATATGGGGATCCACTAGACCTAATTAGGGGATCACTTGTATCAATTATCACAACACATCATGATAGGAAGGGTTCCAAAGCTTACAGTCTAATATAATCACACAAAAACCATAAAAGAGTCCTATGATTTGATTTTCACTTATGTAATAAACAATAAATTAAACTATTCTAATAATAATAAAATTAAACTAATCTAGTGTGAACCAAAGTTTGTGGCACCAAGTGGGGGTTAGAACATAACAAATAAATAATAACTAACCTAAGCATGTATAGGAGACATATACTCACATCAATGTATATGGAATATTAATACATGGAAGAGAAGAATACGTACTACATTATATATCTACTCTTACAAAGGAGAAATAAAGTTAGGAATGCTTACCTTTAAAGATGAACCTATCGAGTCTCCACCTCTACCTTGGCCAAGGTGTTTCACAAGAGATTATTGTAGCTTGTAAGGATAACCAAGATAAATCAGCTCTAGGATACACAACCTACCTAAACATCTAAAATAATTATCCACAATACAAGATTAGAGCTCCAAAAGAAATTATTGAACCCTAAAGCTTTATTCCTCAAGTATAATGGTCAATAAGTAGATGTTTGTTAGCACTTATTCACTTAATTATTCAATCTCTTTTGACTCTTATGAAATGGTGGTAAATGACCTTCTATATATACTACTAACTTGCCTAAAAATCATTTAGATATGTTAGCTATACTAGGTCAATTGCTTCAACCTAGTACATTCTCAGGATAATGCCTAAAGTTTATGCTAGGTCGGTCGGGATGCAAACAAGTCAAAATAGCTAAAGTGTCCATGGAATACACTAGGTTGACCAAGTTGACCTAATGTAATAAATAGGTAAAAAGGGTATTAAGGCAAGAAATGAAGGAATAAATAATGATAATGACTAGAATGGATAGGAAAGAGAATAATAAGCCTAGGGTTCATGGTTTTATAGATCTAGTGTGTAGATAACAAGTGGAAAAAGGAACAACAATATTATGAAGCACTGATGCTCTACCCACCCCTTTCCCAGTTTACCCCTTAAGGCATGCACTCAAAGAGATTGAGACTTGATAGGTTCTTTCAATATATGAAATGTTAGTAATCAATAAAAGTTTTAAAATATTATGTGTTACACATGCCCCAACTGAAGCACATTGTGTATCATATAAGTGCAACACATGATAGTGCTTCAGAGATAGAACATAATAACACATAATGTTGATGCTAAGCATGGTGTAATAGGAAGAAAATAAGATAAATTAAATAACTAAATTGAAAAATATATACCTTTAACTTACTTTAGTGTTGTAGATAAATAAGACTACAAGGAAGTGAAGGCATCTAATGTAAAGCACACTAGGCAAACTTGTAGAAGTTAGTGCAAAAAATAGTCAAAAATATAATTTTTTGTTAGATAGGCATATAATAGTTTAAAATAATCTCTAAATTACCATGAATTTAATGAATATTATGGTTTACAAAATGGATAATCATAAAAAAAGATATGAGCAAAATAAGGAATTTGAAGGAAAAGAAATGAGAATTTTGAATTTTGAAAAAGTGATTTTAAATAGGAAAAAGAGAAATTGTTTTGTTATTTTGATTTATAAGAAAGGAGAAAAAGAGATATAGAGAGAAAATAAGATAGGATGGTGAGGGAATGTCATGCTAGGCAAGAGAGAACCCCAAGAGTGAGAGCAAGTGCACTATAGGTATACAACCAAGAATCTCAAACCAATTTTTGAAATTTGCATTGATTTAAGTGAATTTTGAGTAAATTTTGATTTTAAGAATTTATACATATAATAAATGAACAAAACTAGGTTCTAAGGGTAGTAGATAGGAAAATGGTAAATGGGTTGAAAGGAAATGAGAAGAAAGCAAGAAAAACACAAATTTTTAGAAAAAATACACTAGGTTGGTACATTAAACCTACTAGGTCGACCAGGTCAACCTAGTAGGTTGAATCAAGGTGAAAATCCATATGGTTGACCTAGTAGGTGTAGGTTGACCTAGTGTATTATACCAACTAAAACTAAGTGAAAGGTGTCTAATTAGTTTGTAAGGGAAAAAATGGAACCTAAACACTAGGGAGAAGAAGATAAGAGGAAAACCAAGAAATTTGGGATAAAATAAGACAAAAATAAGGAAATTTTGGTCAAACTAGGTTGACCAAAAATCCAAAATAAGAACAAAAAAATGTGTAAAAAGTTGAAAGAGGGATAAAATGGCCTGAAATGACTAAAAAAGGGGAAGAAGGACCAAAATAGGATAAAAATGAATAGAGTATGGTTGTTTTTTATAAAAAATAAAATGTATAAAGAATGTATTGTGATTATACATGACTTGGAAGAACTAATACATCCTTTTTTTGTTTCTTGATTACAGAGACAACCATGGTTTTAGAGATTTCTATATGTGTCATGGTGCTAGATTTTTTAGAGAGGTTGACAAATGGAGATAGAGATAGACTAGTAGTCATAGATCTAGGAGGTATAACAGATATGTGAAGGATCTCCCTGAGTGTGGATGTGTTGGTCATGTTCCTTAGTTGTTGGAAATGGCTGACTAACACCTTTAGATGAGAGGTGGATGGGGATGTGATAGATGTGGTTATCACACTATAAGATGTCCATTCTATCCTTGGACTACCAATAGTAGGAACACTAATGACCATATGGATACTAGATAACATAGAGGAGAGGGGAGCCTTAGCCATGTGGTCTACAAGCTTAGAGATGATATTTCTAGGGTGGAGAGTGAGTATGGATGATGTGTATATATTATAGATTCTATATCTCTAGAAGGTGGTGATAGACCTTGTAACATAATGAGTACTCTATCACAAGTCAGATGGAAAGGTACCACTATACGTGATAGCCTTGAGGAGGATGATGCTAGAGGATAGAGTGTTATATGACCTAGGCTCTATCATCTAGGTCTAACTTGTTCAAGATCTATTTGAGATGTGGGTTAGAAGACATAAGACCATGGGATTGATCATACTATTGAAAACATTGATATATGAGAGATTTCCTATGTATCGACTAGTTGGGTTTCCCCATATAGTCGATAATAGGTCACCTCGAGTGAAGAGATGGAGGGAAGGATAGGTAGCATGGGCCATGCCCCACATGCAAGTGTTTTAGATGATATGCATCAACATAATGTGGAGACCATATGAGTAACTAATGAATACCTAAGAGAACTAGCACATAGTTGGATCAATGCAAGAGAGGAGAAAAGTGATAAGACAATATACATGGTGGAGAAAGCCACATCTAGTGGCATGAGTGCTAGGGTAGATAGGTCTACCTCATATAGTGAGACTGATACTCATGCCTAAGCAGTAGACTTGGAATATGAGAGATCTATGAGGGAAGAGGGGACTTGGACCACTAATAGTGAGATTAACATTGAGGCCATGTCAAGAGAAACCATGGTCTAGTTGGGTATGATGAGAGGTAGAGTGGGGGGAGGTGGAGGAAAGGGTAGAGAAACCAAATTTACCACCACTAGCTCCATATAGAGATGAGCTATGACCATTGAGGATACAATAATGAATGAGGTAGGAGGAGAGAGTGGAGACCATCTTCATCCTTGGTGATTTAGTAGAGGAGCCAAAGGAGAGTATAAAGAGACCACTCAGATGGAGGTTGAGATGGATGCAAGCCATGATAGTCAAGTTTGAGCTAAGGAGGTGACCTACAAAGGAGGTATTAGGAGGATGCATAGATGGGGATACTATGCTAGGTAGTCATGTAGATGGTGAGACCATATAAGTTAATACAAAAATAGGTAAGAAAAATTATGATTAATTTATTGTTTAAATTATTATTTGGTAGATAGATAAATATTATGAGATATGATAGTGATCTAATATCCATCTAGTGTGATGTTTTAGGAATACCTAATAATGAGGAGGAGAGATGGGGTTCCTAGTTATTAGATCACTCTATGACATCCTATATGAGACTCTATAGCCATATGATCCCATGATACTAGAAGATCCAAGTGTACCATCTACCCTAGCTCAGGCAAGCTAGTTCAGACTAGTGAGAGAGGTTGTAAGGTAGATAAAAATGTAGAGAGAGGTCACAAGCATAAAAATATATGGGTAAAAGGGAGAGGTAATATTGGTATGCCCTAGCCAATGAGAGATTTGTATATCGATATATAGTGACACAGATGATGCAAGCTTATATGATGATACAAACTTAGTTGATGTAGGCATATATAGTAACCTAGACTAAGTTTGGTATAGGTACAAGTGTAGATAGCACATTTTTAGGGATAGGTAGAGGGATTGAGATCTTAGATAGCCTCATTATAGCATATTATTTATAGGAGTCAAACCAAGACCTCAATAGGTAGTGTGGCTAGGCCATGATATAGACATGATAGACCTCAACCCTAGTGATGAGGCTTTGTATATGGTTATATCAAACTCTTGATATATATATATATATATATATATATATATATATATATATATATATATATATATATATATATATATATATATATATATATATATATATATATATATATATATATATATAGGAGTCAAACCAAGACCTCAATAGGTAGTGTGGCTAGGCCATGATATAGACATGATAGACCTCAACCCTAGTGATGAGGCTTTGTATATGGTTATATCAAACTCTTGAGATATATATATATATATATATATATATATATATATATATATATATATATATATATATATGATGTTTCATCTTAGAATATTGGTGTTTGTTATGTATATTATCTTTATGATGGTTGTATTTGTTCATTATGGTTGAGGTTATGGATGCTTTGGATGTGTTTCTTTCTATCACATGTATTTAGCTTTGTTGTATATGCTATAGGAAATATATGTGATGTGTTTTCTTTTCTAGGATTATGAATAACACATTCATGGTTTTAAAAAGAAACAGGGAAAAAGACTTGGAAAAATATCATCAATCAAAAATACAATACACACTAATTCAAGCTAAGAAATGTGTAATAACATAAAAAATGACTAAGTATAAAGAACCAAGAGAATAGCAAATAAGATGGTAAAAGGGGTTTTGTTTTTAAACCAATGTGAAATATTTTTGCACCAAATTAAAATAAGTAAAATCATACTAAATATCATGTTGGGAAGTATGACAAATAAAGTAATAAAATGGAAGGGATGAAAAGGGCATGAATGGTAATTTAAAAAAAAATTAAAATTAAGTCAATAAACTATACTATTTCATAATGGGAAGTATAAAATAAAAAAAAATCAAAAACTCAGTCTTAAATTTATCATACTAATTAAAGATGGGAAGTATGAGCAATTCAAGAAATGGTTGTAATCTTACATGCACTCAAAAAATAAGAAAATAATAGGCAAAAAAAATGAAGTAATCATAAAACATACTAAATATCAAGATGAGAAGTATGTCAAATGACATGTAACCTCATGATCAATCAAATATTATCTCTTACTTGACACATGTAATTAGGATGGTGACTTGTTTATTGGAAAATATTTGTTTGTATTTTTGTGAGGAGGATCGGGTCGTATACATGGTCTTACACTACAACTCACAAAATAAAGCCCAAGGGGTACCAAAAAAACATTGGTAAGTAGAAATTAGGAATTATAAATTAATAATGTGGGTAATAAGATGGAAAAGGTGGTAATTTGTGAAAAATATTAGTTCCTATTTGTGGGTTTACAAAGCAACTCACAAATGAAATCCCATGGGGAGTGATAAAAAATCTAAAAAATATTTTCCAAGATGAAATATGAGGAAAGGGAATGTAAAAAGCAAAGACTTAGGAATCTTATGAGAATACCTTAGGAGATAAGAGGCATTTTGAGGACATGAGAAGACACTAAGTGACTAATGGTCATCTATGTACAAAGGAAACCTATTCCCTCTAGACACAAATATTTTTAGGTAGACAATTATGCTACTAAGATCAACTCATGAAGGTATATTGGTACAAATAAAATTAAAATGGACCTACCTCCCCATGACATGTTCCCCACTCCTTAGAACCCCTTACAGAGTCATTGATCTACTCTGAAGATTGGGTACTGGCATGAGAAAGTAGGTAGTAGTAAGAGATTTTTTTTATTCTTCTCTTCTAATATATTGGCCTACCACACCCTAAAGGACCTCATCTCTATCATGAGGCCAACTGTGGAGTTTTATCTTTGACTAAAAGAAGGAAATGTGATTTGAGTCATGTATTTTAATGCGATTTGACTTTTGAGAATATTTTTGCCTTTTGATATCATTACCTTTTTTTAAATGATTTAGATTTTAACTTTCTTTTGAAGGATTTTTAAGATTCCTCCTCCATATGGATTTAGAATGAAAAATCATGAGAGAGATAGTGATACACATGAATGAGATGTAGGCTAAGCCTAAAGGAGCTAAGTAACCCAAGACAAAAGATTGACTCAAACAAATAAGATTGACAATGATCAAGTTTGTGATCTCAAGTCTTAACCATGTATATGCTTAGTTTGCATAAATGGAAGAAGGAAAATAGAGATCCAAAGGAGGACCAATGAAAGGAAATGGTAATGAGAAAGATTTTTTTCCAACTGATCACATGGTAAAATGAGATAATAACCAAAGGGAATAGGGTAGATATAACCAAGTCACCATGACAACTATATGTGAATAATAAAGATAAGAAAATAAACAATCATGAAGATACTAGGGAAGAGTTTTGAGAAAAACTCTAAAGAGGAAAGAAAACAATGATAAGTGAAAAATATCAATGATAAGGAAAAGATAAGGTAATGGTAAAGATAAATAATCAAAACTAACTATAGTATAATAAGAAGGGATAACATGATATAAGATAAGAAATAATTTGACATAATGTCAAATGATATAATAAAAAATAGATTAAAATAATATTGAAGCACATGTCCAATACAAATGTAAATGAGAAAGCACCATTCATGTGTTCATAAATACTATTAAATATATCAATACAGATTATCCAAGACATTGGATAAATCTCTATGAAGCTAGATATGAACTATTGATAATGTCTCATCAATCTTTACTTAATATAGAGAAAATACTTCTTTTCTAATCTCCTCAACTAAAAATGAAGGAATACTCATGGGATCATGTTGAGGAGGGTAACTAGGTGAAGGATGGTTAGGATAATGTGTAGTAATGAGATCTATGGGATATTCTAGAATCACCGATGGAGAATAACCCATGGGTGAAAGAAGGTCCACAGGTGGAGAAGGAACCAAAAGTGGAGGCACAAAAGGTGGTGAATGGACCATAGTAGGTGTAACTATGGGAGAAGAAGGAGGAGCCTTATTTTGAGAATGACCTATGGGAGGAATGTTAAAAGGTCTAGGAATATCTATAATATGCTCTTTAAGATGCTGCTAAAGGATATGATAATGATTAATGTGATGTCTGTTGCATTGGTTCCATAGACAATACCTCTCATCATACTTAGGTATATGTTCAGGAAGAATCTTTGGAGGAGGTATGGTAGTGTTTATTTACAGAGAAGGACATAAGGTATCAATATATTTTTATAATTTATGAAAGTGGATAGAAAAGTGATTATTTATTCCATTGAAGTAGCATATATGCTTGTGAGTATTCTTAGGAGAAACACTCATGGGAGAAGGTGTCATAGGCATGGATGAATAAGGAGATGGATCATCAACCCATTTGGCAGGAAAAGGATCCATCTTGGGCAAAGAAAGAAAGCCATTACTAAGAGAAGGTGATGAGGGAGAAGGAATGGAAGTGGGCTGAATAAAAGGAGTACTAATGGAAGAAGTAAAATTAGGATCATCAATAGTGGAAGAAGAAATAATAATTAGTTCTAATATAGATTCTATTATGGGTGGAGTAGGATCAATATAAGGTCTAAGGAGGGTTGAAGTAACCTCAAGAGTGAACCAATTATGGGAGTTAGGGAACATAGAAAAATGGTAAGGTCTTGTCATAACATGATATATGATCATACTCCTATGGGGATCCTAAAAAATTAGATGTGTTGGCACCATATCAACTCTATAATAAAGAGGAAAAATGAAAGAATCAAGAACTATAAATGTTGGAACATGAGAAGATGTATGAAAACACTCAAATAAAGAAGAATGATAATGCACAATATTAGCATCATGGGATTGAACAAGGCTACCTATTAAAGGACCATATAAAGAATATCCATCATCATATTCTAGCATATGAAGATCAATGTCACAAGTTGGAATAAGTTTATCATTAGAAGAAGCATGGTGAATTGATTGCCTAGCCTTGGATAAGACTATAGGAATGTCATTGCAAGGTGATTTGTGAGAATGAGGTTGTAATAAGGATAAAAGTTACAAGATGAGATGAGGCATGAGATCAAAAAAATTTATCCTTAAGTTAATCTCATCTATCACATCATCATCAAAGTCTAAAATTTTAGGAAGAATGTTAATAATGAGCTCAAGATGCCCATTAAAACCTCTAGTTGACTTGATAGGAAAGTTAAAAAGTTATGATTCATGGAATGGAATGGAATAATAGGTAAAGGCTAAATATTAGGAATCATAAAAACACCATGATCTTATAATTGCTCAAAATTATAAGGGTTAGTATATCCTTGAATCCTATAAATGACTTCATTATAAGGGCATTTAACACATTGGTAGGTGAAAGAAGCGATATCACGCATATGATCAGTCCATGGCCTACCAAAAAAGATGTTATAAGAAATATTAAAATTAAATATCATCACCTTTATATGAATTTTAATAGGTGGGAGAGTAATGGGATGCCACACACACATAAGAAGAGGCATTTACCTTCTATCATATCCTTGGCAAGGGCTACATATAGACTTGAGATTGCATTCTGAATATCTAAGGGTTTTAATGAAATCAAGAGAAGAAACACAAAATCCAAAAGATAGGAATTTACCTTATATAATATCCTTGGTAGGGGATACATATAGACTTAAGATTTCATTCTGAATATCTAAGGGTTTTAATGAAATCAAGAGAAGAAACACAAGAGCCAAAAACCTCATCAATCAACATTTATTTGACTTGGATATCACCTATTTAGATGCTAATAAATAAGAGAGGATCATATAAATGAATAAAAACCTCATCAAGAATCATAGATGTGATGATAAATTTCAAATAAAGAGAAGTGTCAAAATTTTTGTCAACATTGATGAACATCTCTTCACATTGTTGTAAGATACTATCCTTAGAACTAGATAAGGTTACCTCTCATCCTACTAAGGGAGGATTAGGGATTTTCATCTCAAATAATAGTTGAATAAGATGGTTTTTATTATGGGGAGATGTCCTCATAATCTTGAGAAATTGAATTTGAGATGGGATATTAGTGAGTTATGCAATGGGATCCCATTCATCATAACCCATGAGAAGATTGTTAGATATAGGTGCATAATGGTTAAGGAGGTTTTTGGAAGGAGGAACTGAAGAGAATTGATTTTTTTTTTGATAATAATGATAAGGTTTAGAAAAAGTTTGTAAATCACTTGGTGATGAGAAAGTAGTTGGTTTAGATTGATCTTGATAAGGAAGAAATGTTAATAAAAGGTTGATTATCATTGTTATTAAAAGATGATGGAAGAATGTGTTAATAGAATTAGATATGTTATCCAAGGGAGAATCATAAATTGGATCATCATCAAAGGTTATAAGATCTTCTTGCCCCATCTCATTCAAATGAGTGGGAAAGGAATCTTGGATAACATGGAATGTCTTAAAAGGAGGCAGGGTGTAGATAGGTTGGGAGTCGATGAAAGACACCACCCTTCGTATATTAGTCATGCTAACCACATTTTCTTTGGAAGTGGGTTCAACAAGAATTTATAAATTATTCATGGAGGAGGTGGGCTTGTCTTGATTTTCTTGAATAGGTTGATGATTAGGTAAATGATTTTTATAAATAGCTAAATGAGCATTTGCTAAATTCAAGGCTTGGGTTTTATCATGAGTTTTGTAATCCTTGAAAGAAAATTCATAAGCTTGTTGATGCTTGAAATTTATATCATCATGAAAAAAATTAGGGCCAAGAATAAAATCCATAGCTAAATTATTAATTTTTCTATAGGTCTCATGAGAGTGACCCCAATTATCATGAAACCAACAAAACTTGCTAGGATCATACTAGGTTTTCATAGGATGAGTAGGGTCAATCTATCAAGGGAGAGGCCAAGGTAGATGCTTAATAAATTTAGATAAGGAAAGAGGTTTATGGAAATTAATGATGTTTGTTGATGAGAAATTAGGATTAGTATATTTTTGAGAAGGATCTAGTTCAAAATAAGGGGTAGGAATGACAGCTTGAACATTGTGAATGGTATCATATGAATCGGTAACACCATCATCAGTAATATTTCAATTTTTATTTTTAAGTAACTAACGAGGACCTCTAGAAGGTTGGGGTGGATCTAATTGATTCATGAGGAAATATTATCTTTTGACTTGGTCAATGGACTCCTCCAAGATACATGGAGAAAGGCTATGGACTTGATATTATAATTTAGGAAATAAAGAATTTGTAAAGAGATGAAAAAGATTGCCATGTTATGTTTAAACTTGTTTGACAAAGTCTTCCATATTTTAACAAAGGCTTGAGTTGTTTTTTTTTTTCATTTTGTTTACAATTGATTAAGTGGGCCAAAGTGTTTTCTAGAAGATCATTAGTTTGGAATTCTTGTACTAAGGCATTCACTAAGTCTTCCAAACTAGTAATGGAATGAGATCTAAGTTGATTATACCAATCCAAGGCATCACTTGTGAGGGTTTTGGAAAGGAGTTTGCTAAAACAAAGGTGTTTAATTTGACCTAATCCTTATAAATATTTCCAAATGTTTTAAGATTAAGGGTAGGTTCAGTTGATCCATTATAAGAGATGGTAGGTATTATACCTCTAATATCAATGTTAGTAATTTGAGCCGTAAGAGGTTAATTTTGTAAATGATTGATAACTTTGTTGACTAATGGAGGTTTAGGAATGATATTAACTTGAGAATATCAAATAAGGGGAGGAGTAAGACTTTGGTTATGTGTGCCCACACCATTGGTTATGGTTGTGTTTGAAGACTGAGAAGGTGGTTTTGTATTCTCATCATTTGATTCATATTATGAGCTTGAAATGTGTTTATTTGATTAATATTTTTTAATAATATTTGATGTGTTTTATTAGTGTTATTAGAAGTGGTGTTTGTTTTTGAGTTAGTATTAGTGACTTGGGTACCACTATTAGTGTTGACATGAGTTTGAGAAAAGCTATCAGAGTTTGAAGCACTAGTGGAAAAATTTTCTTGTGAAGAAAAAGATGAAATAGTAAATGCTTGAGAGAAAGAAGCACTAGAAGCATGATTACCTTAGGTAGTAAACAAGGAACTATTGGATGGATTAAGGATAGTAGATCTTATGAGAGGCCCACTAGATGTAGAACCAACCATGTTAGTTGAGATACTAGGCATGGAGATAGAAGAAGTCAAAGAAGAAGATGGAATAGTATAATAAGGGGTCAATATTGAAGGGAAAGGTTGATAAGTAAAGAAACAAGTACCCCAAAATATAGTTTAGAAAGTGGAATTAGGAGAATGAGGTTCTTCAACTTGATGGCTAATCATGAGATTATAGATGGTATAAGGGTCTTTCCCTCTATTTTGAGGGAATTATATGATAAATAAAAGCATTTTAGGAGTATATTATAACTAAGATTGATCTTCTAAGAAGAGAGGGTTATGTTAAAAATACGTATTATGAGGATTCCCATAATTAATTGTGTGGGTTACAATATGGACATTACTAGCATTCTCAAAAAAGAATCCTACTTTGTCTATGGGAGATCCTATTAGGATTGGTAAACTCCATCATATATATTAATTAATTTTTACTAATATCACCAAAAATTAGTCCATGATGAAAGGAAGAAAGGAAAAATGAGATAAACAAGGAATCAAAAAGTGACTATAATTGAAATAGGTTGACTTGGTCGACCTAGTGCCAAATCTAGGTCTGTGAAACTCAACTAGGTCCACAAAATCAACCTAGTACAGAGAACAAAGACTAGAAAAAAGGGAAAAAAGTCTAAAAATAGTACTAGGTCAACCTAGTGTAGTGTACATGGGTTGTAAAATATGTTAGGTTGACCTAGTTGACCTAGTTAACCTAGTATAGTAAATATGAAAAATAAAGATCTATTAATCAATTTATGAAAATAGAGATAATTTGTAGTTATTCTAAGAAAGTGAATGATAAAAGTAAGAAAAAAATCAATTAAATTGATGTTAGTCAATATAATTAATGCACCTAAAGAAAAAGTCTTTCACCAATATGAGCTACTGCAAGTTCTTATGCACATAATTAAGCAAAGATCAAGCAAACAACTTGGAAAGTAAAGCTAGCTAATTGGTCAACCTAAAATGTTAGATTATTAAGAATGATTTTAAATGATATAAATTTGGCTATAAATAAGGTACTAAATAGAAATATATGGATGATTTCAAGTGAGTTTAGGATGAAATGGACTATAGTGGAAATGATACAAGCTTGGTATTGGGGTCTACCCCCTCACTTCACACACTGTAGCGATAAAAGTGTCAGTGCTTAGACAAAATAGACTATTAACCATGTTTTATACTTGACTAGAGTATCAAGTCAGCTTCCTCATTGGTGATGATATCCAAGTAAGTTGGATTGGGTATTCAAATATTAAAATGTTTTTTGATGTTAAGTGGTTTGGTTATGTGTACATAAAATAGAAATAGTGTAACTAAGAAGTTAATTTAAAAACTTCCTAATTAGACTATGTGAACTATTATAAGCATGAAAATAGTTGAAATGAAATATGCTATTAGCATATAAGGTGAATTCAAAATTTGAAACATGGTATAGTGGAAACGCTAAATACATATCAAACAAAAGTAGGTCAAGAGTGTTGAGCTAGCACTGCTGAAAATAGGGTCTAAAAAACCTACTAGTTATTTTAGACAATAAATAGGACATAAAACTAGGTTGATAAGGTTGATATAGTTGGCTATGTAGAGATAATTTTGAAGGATGCAAAATTAAAAGGAAAGTATAGAAATAGAGATATATAGAAGAATATAAACTCACCTTGATGGTTTGAAATAGAATTTGTTTATCCAAAACCTGTAATATAGGTTGAGTTGGTCAACCAAGTAATACAAAAATCTGCTAAAAATACACTAAGTTAACCTGGTTGACCTAGTTGGTTGGACTGAAAGTCTATAAATGTACTAGGTCAAGCTGGTCTAACTAGTAGGATGATCTAAAAGTCTAGAAACTAGAATATGTACTAGGTCGAGCTAATCAATTAGGGTATATAGAGACTACTAAAAAATGACTACAAATACACTAGGTCAACTAGGTTGACCTAGTAGGCTAAACTAGTATTCTAAAAAGTGTTGAAAACCTGTACTAGGTTGAGCTAGTTGATCTAGTTACCTATTCCTATGCACAAAGAGAAAGAAAATTAGGTCGACATAATCGAACTAGTATGTAAAAATATATGATAGAAATGATGACACAATAATGAAATAAATGAAATAAAAGTGAACAAATCTAACAAGGATTTGATTCACATCAGGTTCACTAGATTGTATGTAATTTTAATTACATGATGCATAATGAATTAATCCTAGATTGGATAAGATAACACACACCTATAATTTTGATTGGGTATACACTTGTTAAGTGGGCATATGACCAATATGGGGATTTGTTAGACCTGATTAGGGGATCACTTGTATCAATTATCATAGCACATCACATTAGGAAGGGTTCTAAATCCTACAGTCTAAGATAATCACAAAACAACCCTAAAATAGTCTTATGATTTGATGTTTACTTATGTAATACACAATAAAGTAAACAATTCTAATAAAAATAAAAGTAAACTAATCTAGTGTGCACCAAAGCTTGTGGCATAAAGTGGGGCTTAGAACAAAACAAATAAAAATAATTAACTAAGCATGCATAGGAGACATACTCACATTAATGGATATGGAATCCTAATACATGGAAGATAATAATACATACTACATTATCTATATAATCTTACAAAGGATAAATAAAGTTAGGAATACTTACCTTTGAGGATGAACCTATCAAGTCTCAACCTTTCCCTTGGCCAAGGTGATTCACAAGAGATTGTTGTGGCTTGTAAGGATAACCAAGATGAATTAGCTCTAAGTTACATGCCCTACCTAAGAATCCAAAATACTTCTCCAAAAGACAATATCAGAGCTCTAAAAGAAGGTATTAAACCCTAAAGCTTTATTCCTCAAGTAGAATGGTCAATAAGCAGATGTTTGTTAGCACTTTTCTAAATTATTTTCTCTCTTTCAACTCTTATGAAAAAGTGGTAAATGGCCTTGTATATATAGTAGTAACTTTCCTAAAAACTATTTAGATATGTCAATTGTACTAGGTTGACCAGGTAGACCTAGCACATTCTCAGGCTAATGCCTAAAGTCAGTGTTAGGTTGGTCAAGATGCAAAATAGTTAAAATAGCTAAAGTGTCCCCATAATACATTAAGTTGTCTAGGTTGACCTAGTGTACTGAATAGGTAAAAAGGGTGATAAGGAAAAAAAATTAAGGAATAAAGCATTATAATGATTGGAATGGATGAAGAAAAATCCTTGGGTTCATGGTTTTAGGGAGTTCATGTGTAGATAACAAGTGGCAAAATGAACACCAATCTTACAAAGCACCAATGGTATATCCACCCCTTTCCTAGTGCACCCCTTAAGGCATGCACTTAGAGACATTAAGATTTGAGAGGTTATTTTAAGATAAAAATTATCAACAATTAATGAAAATTTTAAAATATTATGTGTATATTGGTAGGCCCTCCTTTATGAACAACCATTAAGACCCCAGGGTGCTCTAAAACTGCTTAAAACCCTACATGCTCAATTTTATTCTTGAAAAGTTAGTTTTAAGTTTGTTAGATGAATGAGGATAATAATAAAGAGTTCATAGGGGTATGAAAAATCATCTCACACTTTCGTCCACCAAGTTTAGCATGTTCGACATTAGAGATTGAGTAAAAGAGGTTCATAAGGTGAAATTATAGGTTGCACTTGAAGATTTAAGGTTTTTTGTAGGGTTTAATGTATCCAAATGATTTTCAAATGTTTCATAATATTTAAAATTTATTAAATTCTATATAATCATCTGATTACCTTCATACTAACTGTTCAAGTAGCACTCATGGTTATAGCCTTAAGGACTGTGTGTAGGATGCTTGCACAAATATGGTTTAAAAGGTCTAATACTAAATTTCTAGATATTTTTGGAGGTCATGAACACATAATAAATTTAATGAAACATTGTATGGTTTACCTCATTTCCAACATGATCTAGGGTGTATGTTTTAGGGGCCTAAAATAATAAAATGTAGACCTAAATATATGCAAACCTGCAGGCATCCTTTTCATGTAAAATGTAATAACTCTTGCATTATAACTAATGTTTTAGGGGATATATTTAATGTATAAAATCATGGTAAAATAATTTATGGATAATAGTGAGTTATATACTCACCTTTTAACTCCAACAAATAAACCTTGATGCGTAAAGCCTAGCATACCTAAACCTACACACACGAGCCTGTGTGTGAACTTGTCAATAGAGAAGGTGGCATTTTGAAGGATCAAATAAAAGATATAATAAACATAAATTTTTTAAACAGGTTAAATCCAATAAGTAATTTTCAATCTCACTTTTTAATAGTTAAGGAACCAATGTTGCACACACACAGGCATGTGTGAGAAGTGAATGATGACCTATATGTACTTGAAGGTTTGAGGATGAAATATAAACCAAAATACATCTAATAATACAATGAGGAATTTATGGAAATAATGATAAGTTTTTTAAATATTTAAATAATGATAAAATGGACATTTTGTCTGCTAAGAACACCCATAAATGTCCTCTTGCATCTAAACATAGTCAATACTCTTAACATGCCTATATGAACACTCACAAATCTATGCATGAATTTGTATTAATTTTTTTGTATATTTTCATGATTTATAATAATTAAAATGTTTAAGGGTCTCAAGAATATAAATTAAGAGTTTTCAATATGATTCTATAGGTTGTAGACTCCTCTAAAAAGAAACTCCATAGTATGAGTTGATGCATAGTCAAGAGAATCAAAGCCTTACAAAAGAAAGGGTATCTTGACTTGAAAATACAGTTTGGATTAATCCATATGTATAGGAGGTAAATTTAGGATGTTTTTATTTTTGAACAAACTAACAAATTTCTTTTCATGGTTTAAATTAATTATAAATGTGGACCTACAGGTATGCAAATGTATAGGTCCACACTCATGAAAAAAATGAAAACCTTATGTTGGAAGGGACTTGGCTCACTTTGGGTATTCCTACCACCATATAAAACTTTATGGGTGCTTTAAAATATTTTATAAAAGACCCTACAAGTACTACAAGCTTATCTTATACCTCAAAGAGGTGAAAAAAATAGCAAATAAAATTAGCTAGGGTCATGTGCATTATTAGGCTCATAAACCCTAACATGAACTAATGGAGTTTACATAGGGTCTATAAAATATAAATGGTAATTAATACCATTATAATAAGTCAAGTTGAATGTTATATACCTCTTTGAGGTGTTTGGAATCAAAACCAAACTCCAAAATGGCATTTCTAATGCACTCTCTCTATCTCTCTAAAGATCACCAAATGAAGACTTTATAACTTGAGAGGTATCTTCCTAGGCTTAGAATAGTATGGAAAATATGCATGGGATCCTAATATATTATTAATATTTGTATACCCTTTTATACTTTTGATATGTGGCATTTGTTTATTGATTAAGTCCCAAGCTTTATAAATCATCGTTAAGATGATAACCTTGTCATAGGTTGCCTAGAGGACTATAATGGATATATTAAATTTAAAAAGTTCTTGATATGAGTTTTAATTCTCTTGAAACCACTTAAACATCATTCCTCACTATAGCAAGACCCTCACCATGACATTTTTTTATACCTGAACCTATATAGACTCATCAAATGATGTGTTTTTATGAATTTTGGAGATTAAAATAGGGTGTTGACCTCATGTATAGATTAAAACCATTTGAGAGGATTTATTTATGTGTTATATATCTCCAAAATTCCAAAATATCATACATATAATCTTATAAGTTGTCAAATAAGTCTAATTCTTGATGGCAGTACAAAAGATCTTGTGAAAGACTAGGTTTTCTAGCTATTTCTTGATTTTCCTACCTACACATGGTTTCATAAGCCAAAATTTTACATTAATAATGTTTATAAGGTATTAAAATTGAATAAAAAAATTATTTTTGGTTTCACATGTGTGAGATAAGTCTAGATAAAAATCTCAACTTCTAGGCCTAAGACCTAATTGAGGCATAATTAGAAAGAGAGATAAGGTGAATAAGTACACTTAATCAAATATTTGCATCATAAAAATTTTCATGAAGATATAAGGGCATATTGGGTACTCAAAAGTATTCCTAGTTTCCAAATATAATTTATAAATTGTCCTACATAAGTATCTTTGAGTGTTTTCAGGATTATAAGGAATTAAAGAAAAATGCAAGCTTTGGGTGTAAAATGAGGTCTTGGGGACTGTTTTATGGAGCCAAATGAGTTTATTAAGGTATTATAAGATATTTATATTACATAAATTAATATATTTTTCACTCATAAGGGTTAAATCAATATTTTAACCATTTGAGCAAGATAGGTGTAGTAAGACAAATTGGGCTTCAATACATCTAAGAAGTTATGATCATCATTGAAATGTCAGTATAAGAAGACTCATAAACAAGTGAAAATTATCAAATAGTATATCAATATCATTTAAATATGACTCTATGATAGAGAAGGACACTTTTCACCTTCCAAGCCAAGATACGGGACATTTTGAAAAAGAAAATCAAGGTATCAAGAAACTATTAGGACTTTTATTCCATTTGGAAGAAGATGCATCTTCAAGGAATAAAAAAATTTATTTAGAGACCCAATGAAAATTTTGTTCAACCTATTTTTTATTTTAACTCTTTATAATACACTTTTCATCTCTCCCTTCTACACCTCACTCTCTATTACTCTCATTTATCTATAAATTTTGACTTGTTTGTCATGGTATTCATCTTCCACTTGGGTATGAAAAATACCTATCCATTTATATGCCTTTGATCAATGAGAAACTGCTAGTTTTACCTCCTCTTTTTAATGGTTTTAATGCGTGTGTATGACTAGTTGATATTGGCAAGTGTTATACTTAGTCTTCCTTAGCATGTTATCTTTTTCTAACACTCATATGTAGTTTAAAAGCTTATTTGTATGTCATGTGAAGTGTCCAAGTGAAGTATGAGGTTTGAGTGAGTTTTCTATTCATTGGTTTCATTATATTACATCTTTATTATTCCTCCTATCCCAATCATATTTCACAAAATACATATTAAGTGCTGATGTAGAGATGTAGATTAGTAGTGTGTGTTCAGGTTAGTCTCATGGTTAATGTGCACATGAAAATAGTTGGTAGTGGTCAATTGTTTTGGTGCATAAACTCTATTAGAGTAGTTTTATCTCTCTTTTCCTAACTATATTATATATTAGTGAATGATCCTAAGTGATACATCAAGGTGAGATAGCCTGATAACCTAGAGATCAATCCATCTAAAGCTCACCCACAACCTAAGATTGTCTCCATGTTACCCCAAATTTTAAAGGCTTTAAAAATATTCCAAGGGTGAAAAATTGGATGATGACATTCATTATTAGAAAATAAAATATCATTTTAACACAATGTAAAGTATGAGTGATTAGAAATATTTTTATGATATAGATTAACATGGTATAAAGGTCATGGATAGATAGAACATGTTGAAGTGTTCATGGAGAATGAAGAGATAACCCTAGTTTATCAAGGTTGTTTCATTAAAAGAGAATCATGACACACTCACATACCTTGTCAAAATCATTGTGTATTGAAAGATAGATGAAATATGTGATCTATTAAACATGAAATAGATAATACATGCACATAAGGATACTATAAACGTAAAGAAATTTTTTTGAGGTCCTAATTTTGATTTTTTTACACTATTTTTTATATTTTTATAATATACAATTTTGTGAATTTTTTGAATATATATTTTTTATAATTTTGAACATAATAGAATTGAAAATACTTGAAAAGGTATGAATCACTAAGGATTCAATAATAAAATAAATGGCATGGATTCTATAAATTAAATGTTAAAAACCACTAAACTATTAAATAATTAATTAAATATAAAAAATACATATAACCTAAATGTGAGATAAATTAATTTATAGAATTTTAAATGAGCTATTAATAGTAAGTATGCAAACCTAGATTGGATCTAATTTATGTTAATTTTGCAAGTCAATCTCTGCTGCAAAACTAAGTGGAAACAGCTTTGAACTATGTCATAATAAAAAAATGTTGGGAAGACCATATTAAAATAGAGAAGGATGCATTATGGCCATTTCTAGTTAATGCAACCACATATGCATTGATTATGTGATCAATAATTCTATTTAAGAATTTATGTCTATATGTGGTGGACTGTTAATAATTTGTGGGAATTGATTTGATGTGTATAAGCTCTTAAAATAATAAAACCATAGTTACTACACATAAAAATAATGAAAACCTAATACAAAGGGAGAATTATTTAAGTGTAATAGTTGAGATATCCTAAAAAACCTCCATGTTATCTAAGTGTTACCTATATATCCTAAAAGTGCTTTAGGTTGATGTAGTTCTCCCTCGTACGGTGAGTGTGTGAATCTTGATCTTTCACTATATGAATGAAACTATTAAATTGAAGTGAGTTATTTATAATGAATTCCCTTGACCTAAAATAAAATAGCTTCATATTTGGCCTATGACTATTATAATAACATAGAATTAGAATAAAAAATATTAGTGCCTTTTTTTAATGTGTATCAAAATTTTCCAAGTGATTGTTAGGTGTGTTTTGAATGACCTTATTGTTATTTTATATATAAATATTAAAAAAATAGTTAACAAACCTTGCTAAAATTGTAGTAGGTATAATATTAAATGTATCAAATTTGAAAATTTATGGAGTGTGGGAGAAAAGGTCACACTAGTGGACAAGGCCATGTCATGTCCTGATCCAACCTATTGCAGTCTTGTCCTACAAGGATTAAGACTATTATGACTTGGTTGATAGGAATCTGTATTCTAAATATAGATGTATTAATGATGTTTCCATTAATTTCAAGATATAAATTATAATATTTAAGGCTCCCCTAGAGACTAAAAGTTAACTAATGACAAATAGGCCAAGCAAGTTAAGGATGTCAGGATTAAACATTTTCAAGAATTTAATGATTAAATTTGAGTGTCTAAAAGGAATAAGAATAAATTTATATGTCCAATTCATTATGTAGTGATTCTTTAAATCATTAAAATTTCCAATTCTATAATAACCTTGATCTATTTTTAATACCTTAGCTTTGTTATCAATTATAGTTTGTATAAAGATCTGAGTATTAGGCATGGAAGTTTGTGTAGTAATGTATGGTGTCACATGAATATCCATCCTAGGAAGAATAAAAGTATTTTTTATATTGATAACCATATAAATCTGAGTGAAATCTTATGTTTCACCCATACTTTGATCGGGCATCATATTTTTAGCCATAAGTGTTGACATATGAATAGTATCAATAGGAATAGTTGTCTAAACACCTATTCTATAATCATTGCCTCTAAAAATTAAAATAATATAATTTAATGGATCCTCATTTTATTTCATGAATGTGAAAACCTTATAATTTTTTTTCATTCTTAGCCTTTAGGATTATATTCAATACCTTATCTAAATTTCTAGGTTGTACATGAATTCAATTTTAAAAATTAGACAACACTAAAATTTTTGAAGGATTTACATCATTAAGTTCATTAGGATGTCTACTATCAAGATATTCATTATTATGTTCATTATCATATTTATAATCAATTTCAATATTAGGTATACATCATTAACAATATGTTTCTCTACTTTTTTATTTATTAAAATTTTCATCAATATAAGAAGTATCTACATTGAAAACAAGGATGCCTTTAAGATAAATGGATCTCATTATGATAAATTACAAAACCATATATCATAACATTTTTATTTGCATATATAAGAGAGTTATCCTTATTATATAGCATAAAACATGTCATGAAAATATCAAGAAGGATAGGGGGAAAATGGATAGATTACTGCCAATAAGGAAAACACAAAAATCAAAAATTTGAAATCTTAATGCAAAAATATGAAACCATGTAGAGGTAGAATTAAATCCAAAGGGAAAGGTGTGGTTTTCTATACTTGAAATCATTATCAGGTTCATGAAAATATTTTAACTTATCATGGATTTATATTATCTAAATAGGCTAGACTATTGAATGTTCAAATTTCATAATATATATCATTGACTATGCAGATATATATATATATATATATATATATATATATATATATATATATATATATATATATATAAAACATATATTAATATCGAGCTTAATATTTATAGGAATGAAAAGAACATAGGGTACTTAGAATTTTATATCATATTATATTTTTTCTATGCACATTTTTCAAAAATATTTTATAGTGGATATTTCATCGATTTGCTTAAGAGACTACATATCAACATTTTAAGACATTATCGATAATTCTTAGATAATTGTGGTGACTGAATGTGTCCATTGTATGTTGAAACTATGTTTTTTATTTTTATATCTTATTATTACATAGTTAATTATGCCTCAATATCAATATGTTTTCTACACAATGTCATTCCCTCGATCATATGCATAGATATAGAGTTTGTCCTCCTTTGACTTGAAACCATAGCTTCATTTTCAAAAATTTCTTAGTCTATAAAATGGGGTTAAATATATTGGTTGAATATCTCCAATCACATATTTATAAGGGTTAAGAGTTTATTATATTTTAATACTTTCAAGAAGGCTTAAACCACATTTGGATACCCCACTTTGTTGATCAGTCCTTTAGCACAAATAACCAAACAATGGTTGGTAGGTGTTTTTGAAACACTTGCCCCTCCTAAAAGGAGGGAATATAGAGATATCCACTCCCCAGGGTATTTATCTCCCTAGTCTAGGCACACTGATATTCACTTAGTGGCTCATTTTAACCATTACAATTTGAAGGGCCTTTATTGATTCTATAAAATATTTCAAACTTAGTTTTAACAGATTGTGGTATTTTAAAAATGTCAAAATAGAATCTGTGTTTTTTATATTATCTAATTAAATTTTTATTTAGGTAATAAAAATAAATAAACAATCATTCATTTTTTGTATTTACCTAAATATAGATTAATGTGTTTAGGGTTTGTTGTATTAGTTTTGTGGCTAGTTTGGTAATTACACCCATTCATTCATTACATTAAACACATTCAACAGTGCATGAACTATAATGGAAATACTTTCAATCAAGATATAACATTAAATACAGATTGCATATAAACCCCAAGCCAACCAACTGAATAAAAAAGAGGGAAAATATGGAAAAGAGATAAAAGCCTATTATTATGAAGTAAACTCCATTCATTATAATGGAAAACACCAATATAATTGAACCCTTACTTGGAAAACATGTGCACAACCATCAACAGGGCCATTGTGAGAGTCCAAGGAGAAGAATGTGAAGGAGAAAACCCACAACCACCATTTCATGCATATATTAAAAGAAAATAAACTCCATAACTTCTATTAATCAATAAATCTTAAATAACACAATGTATTTTAATTATTTACAATCAATTTGGATAATTTTTTTTATTATAACAATAGTAAAACAAAGGAGAGAAAAAACAATACAACTAGCTCAATGGTATTTTGGAGAAACTAAGAGCCAACCAATATATATAACTTGGGAATTTACCATGGGGAATTTTCCATCCAAAACCTCCACTAACTACCATAAATTCCCTTAGCTACCTCCATCGATGTCCATTATTACCAATTTTCACTATTCACTTACCTACAAAGACCAAAATTGAATTTAACAAAAATAATTAAAAGAAATGAATAGTAAAAAAGAAATAAAAACATGAACAAATTTTTACACATTCAAAATTAGCCAAAAATGAGGTTATCAGGATGATCATAATCAAATCATGATTCTGTAACATTAAATGGAATCAAAAAAATGGGTTCCTAGATCTTAAGATATCATGAAAAAAAAGGAATGTCACTAAAAAATGGTCCTCACAAACCAATTAGGGATTTTTAAACCCATGGGATTTTAATTATGTGTTATTGTTCATATTTTTGAAATATATTTCTAATCCAAAATTTAAATATAAATAAAATGCAAATTTTAACTCCCTATAGACCTAATCTCACATCAATGTCTTAATATATTTATGCAAAATAGCCACAGTTACTAGGTTTTGAATTTATAGGTTGAGCTAGGCAAGCTCAACGGAGCTCAAGATGGGATCCTTAGTTATATTTCATTTGATGAGCTCAATAAAGATGCCAATAAGGAGCTCAAAGGTGAATGCATTGAGTTAGAGGGGATCGAATTGGGAAAAGATGACCATGCATCATTGAGGGAAGAGAGTTAGGACTGAGTAGGGGAGAGATCGCATAGAACAAGAGGAAGGGTGAGTCATTAATGATTTCAATAGGCTAAATCCTAAATAGAATGGATAGGGGCCAATGGGGTTCTCAAACTAGTTAGGCATTTTCCATTGATTTTCATTTCTTTTACCATGATGTGGGTGGTCCCCAACTTAGTCAAGCGTTACACCCCCTATTTCCATTACATTTCTAAGCATAAACTGGGGGTGGTGAGATCCTAACCTTGTTGATACCCCCACCTTGATTATAAATATAAATAATGTTAATTATTTGATGTGATATATACCTAAAAAGGGATCACTAAGATAATCAATAATAAAACCTAGATTAGAACTAAACTGTTCAACAAAACATTAAACCTGACCTGATTGGTAAATAAATCTTAGCTAATAAAAAAATAACTAAACTCCCCCACATAGACATGGTTATGATTTTAAGTTTGATAAATAATGGAAATGACTTGACCCCTTGTTCTAGACTTGATAACTTTGAAACTTGGACAAATTTCACCTTGAAATAGCTTGGAAGCTTTAGATTCTAACAATGAACCTCTTGTACTAAGACATTTTGTAATTAGGACCCATTTCACCCTAAGAAGTTTAATTAGGACTAGATAAACTAATTTAATCTTGAGAAGACCTAACTAGGGAGCTATGAATGTTTTTCCACCTAGGAAGAAAGATATAAATGAGATCTTGTAAGTTTAAAATAAAGGCCAAGAAGTCAGTTTCAAGAGAAGTTCCAAACATTAAACTTTACCAAATTTTCCTAACGAATGGAATGGAATGAGTTTCAAGATATTTAAGGGCATAAACATCAAGATAAGACCATAGAGTAGGAAAATATAGATAAGAGAGATAAGAGATACAGGATATAAATGAAAATTGAGAGGTCGTAACTCCATTTTTGTGCTAAGTGTAAAATACATAGTTGACTTGCATGAACATGGTCATATTATCTACTCAAACATGCACCCTTATGAAGGTTATTTCAAACCTTCACAATTTTGAGTAACATGGAGACAATCCTAGGCTATGGGTGTCTTAATAGGTGGATTTAATCTCTATATTATAAGGGATATCTCCTCTTGATATATTAGCTAGGATCTCTACACTACATTATAAACTTTTAAGGAAAAAGGAAGGAGGATAAAATAAAAGAAAACCTATCTAACTAGATTGATACACAAAAATGTATCCTTTAATTGCCTAACATGAAATAATAAGTTTGAATTCAAACATGAACCTGATTTCAATTCTAAAATGAATAATCTCCAAACATCAATATTTCATATAGAGGTCACTATCTTGATGTATGATCAAGTTGATCAATAGGTCTCTTAAGGATGCTAAAGAAAGTTTACACTTTTCAAATATGCAAAGCTATCAAATCACACTATGTAACCAATAAATATGAAATACCACCTAAAAATAGGTATATAATAGAGGGAAAATGTGAGGAATCATTCCCTATCACTTACATTCATATACAAACCAGATGTATACACTAGTCAAGGATTTAGGAGGCATGAATTTAGTCTTATGTAGTTCATAGATCTAAGTACATGTGTTTTTATGAGAAAGGATATACCCAAACTTAGGTTAAGTATCCTTAAAAATTACAATAATAGACATACTTAAAGAAAAATTGAGAAAGGAGGGAGAGATACAAAAGTAAAGAACTTAGGGATGAGTCATCCACCTAGTCTTCCTCCAACTCCAACGTAGAATTTGCTTGATTCTCTCTTTATTATCTTGGGGAATGGTGTATAAGGTAGATATAATTTGTTTTAGAATCCTTGAATAATTATTAAGCATTTATTGGTATTATTTGACCCATTAGAGTGCTTATATTCTTTCTTTCACACCCTATATACTAGTTTGTTTATTTTCCTTGATGAATAAGTCTTTTTCATTGAAAATAAGTCTTAAATTCCTCATAAATTCCTCCATTAAACTATATTTAATACTTATTCTCATTTATTTATTCGGTATCTTCACCTTGAAAGGGATCTTAGAAGGCTTTTCAATCTTGTTTGACTTTGTCTAATTGTTTGGCGTAAGAGAGGAAAGGTCCCTCCAAGGTTGTTGAGAATCTTTCAACCACTTGAATATTTTTTGAAACCAATATATAAATTTTTATTATCTCAGAAATGGAATAAATGTGATAATTAATCTTGAAAATCATGTTAAAGAGTTATTATGCATTGATTTGGTTGGTTGACCCCTTGAAATTCTCTTCTTGCATCATGGCATACAAAGAAGAAAACCTAGATTTATCTTAAGAAAAAATTATCCATTCATGGATGGACTCTCAACATGATATCAGACCTGAAACAAAATAATTCAAGACATTAAACATTTCAAAAGCTGTGACTTTTCTCTTTTACCTTGCTTTTTTTTAAATTCTTTGTAGCCCTCAAAATAGGTAAACCTACTTATGGAGAAGAATGTGCAAATTATCTTGGATAAATGAATATATATTTGAGGACATAGTATCCTCTTATAGATCCATGCCAATATTTAAGAACTAACTCTAATTTTAATTATGCATTTTATCCTATTTTCTCTCTCTAATTAGGCTTAATTAGGCTACTTTGCCTAGAAACTTAGATTTTGGTCCCCAGGCCTCCCAAACATGTGAAACTCCTAAGAAGTGTTTTATTCACTTTCCCATTGATAATAAAATAATCCATGCCAATTTTGGGGTTCTATAACCTTATGCAATTAGGTAAACCAAGAAATGGCCAAAAACTAACCCTTCCTCAAGCCTATGTTGGATTGCATTGAAAAATTATGTTTGTTTGAGAACTTATAGGGTGAATTGTATGTATTTTTGGACTTGGGATGTGTAATAAAAAAAAAATCATCCTTTCAAACAATTTTCAACTATTCACCATCTTCTATACCCTATTTTAGACTCAAAATCTCATAAAAGTACAATTCTTATTGAATCTATACAAGTACAAGTACATGAAAGTACTATGGTGATAATATAATTGGAGTATATAAAAATGTTTAGGAGGTTTTATAATCATTATAGGTAATTTAATTTTCTTAATAATTTAAATTATCCAAACTAATCATTATTAATCTTCTTGGTAATATGTGAGTGCCTTATCATCTTAATGATAATTCATAAAGTACAAGCCCCTAACTTGAGAACTAATGACTAAAATTTGGATTATGAAGACCCCTATAACATATTTTATTATATTAATCTCACATTAAAACTTTTAATAAATATTCAAGCATAATAAGCTGGTCTTTAGGTGGAAAACTATGCATTCTGTGAGGTTTGAGAGAGAAATATGCTTGAAAGTGATGTTTTAACACCTGGTTTGAGTTTATAATGACTTTTTAGGGTATTTAACATCCTTATTTACCTTATAATATGATCATATTGACCATTATCCTCCACTATCCTATTATATCTTCCATTTATCCATGCCTAGGGTTTTTAGGTGTACTAGTGTTCCTTACCCTAACAACTATGTTTGCACCATTTATTTTTCTTCCAAAGCTCTTAAACTCCATGAAAACTTACGTTATATACCTTTAATATCCCAATTTATTACTCATCTTAAACTCAATACATTATTAAACATACAATTTCTTCACACTTAGCACACATTCCATGATAGTCTGAACTAGACCTCTTGACTAGGCTCATAGAGATTTTTGTTTTGATGGTTTATTGAAATACTTGTGTCTATCCTTAAAAATTTTATTTAGGTTATTTATAATATATTTTTATATCTATCAAAACAAATCCTTTCATCTAATGTCCTGAACACATAACTCTTCACCATTGAACACAACATCCTGAGAGAAAAGGTTAAAGATTTAGGAGACCTAGATAGATTTTCCAACCTTGGAGTTAGTTTCATTAACCTTGATGTTTATATAAGATCATTATAACACCATAAGATAATTTAAAATATATTTTTATTATTTTCATAGAATTTAGGATATGCATTATACCAAGAGAAATTCTCTCAATAAAAATAGTCCTATAGGAGCTACTTAACTATGACTTTAGGGTTGAAATGAAATGTGTCTTTGATAAAATTGAATGATATTAAAAATATATATAAAATATAATATTTATTATTTATGTCTCTTCTAATTTAATTTAAAAATATCACTATTATATCATAATAAGTGCACACACATTACTGTATAATATATAGGCTTGAGACAATTCAGTCAAATCATACATACCAAAGTCATGGCATTGTTCCTCTTAAACCTGAGTATCATATGAATATGTCACATTAGCATCATAAGATCAATTCAATCTTATTTTCCTTCCTCTCAAAGCTACTTTCCTAACCAAATTAAACATACAACTTCCAACTACAACGTAGGCCTGACTGTGTTACTGATTTAATAGTTTTGGGAATATTGGAGTCTTATTCCTATTTTAGTTAAAGGCCTAAGTTGAATAAATCAATAAATAATATTGAAATAACTTAAACACTAATTTTTATAATTTATTTGTATTTTTAACCTTTCTAAAAATAGCAATAAATATATAGAAAATAAGACTTAGCTAAAAATGAATTGAAATGGCTTTTTTAGGGTCTGATATTGGTTATGTAGGATTGCGACAGTGTCACAGTTAAGGATCTAGCTTTCAATTTATAAAAGGAAAAGAGTGAAAAAATAAGACACCCTAAGATCTGATGCTATTATCCTCTTCGTATATTTTTTAAACTACTCATAGGGACCTAATTTTTTTGGGTTTTGTTTGTTATCCCTATATGATCCTTCTTATGAAATCCCAACTACTAAAAGTCTATGAAACTCCTTGTAGAGATGATTTAATATTCAAACCCTAGACTTCATTATTCTTTGATAAAACTTGAGAAAGAAGGGGGGGTTTAATAAGTGTAAGATGCCCTAAATTTATATCCACACCCATTATGTGGGCACACTACTTACATACCAATAATTTGAAGAGGGATCAAACCATATGTAGTTCTCCCACTTAATGTGATTTGTACAATAGTGTTATATAGATGCAAAAATGCTAAACTAGGTGTGATTGAGGTGTCTAGGGACTAGTGTGAGGATTTAGATATTCCTTTAGTTATATTGGATAGTTTTATGTAGAGAATATCAAAATTTACCTTAGTGGTTTTGATTTTATTCTTGATTTATTTGTAATATTTGCCAAACCCTTCTAAATGAACTTTGAATGGGATTTTATAAATATCTATTGGTCATGGCTCAAATATATCCACACTAGGCCAACAAGATGAAGGATAGGAACTAGAAGGAAATAATCATTGGAGATAAAAATACAATTGGATAGGAGTGATCAAATAGGACACCTTAGGGTCCAGTGCTATAGTCTAAGTTGGGTATTCTTGTCCTATAGTTGTGGGACCTAGAGGGATGGGATTGGCCTAGGAAATGTTGCCTAGCTAAGGTGGAATCACTATTTGGAAAGATTGGGATGACTGGGAATAAGTTAAAAGGTGTCTAGAAGGGTCATGAAGGCATGCAAGAAATACCTATGGGTTGGGTGCCATAACCCACACTCAAGTTACCAATTTTTACATTTTATATGACTACATCCCCCCCTTTATTCTAGTGATGTAGCAAAGAGAAATACTAAGATAAAGGAAATGTAGAAAGTGTACATAAACTTACCTATAAAGGTGAAGCTCATGAAGCTATGTGATGTTAGGTGTGCATAGAGATCATGTTGTAAAGTATAAATCTTCAAGAGAAAATAAAAAGTAGATCAATTTTTACTAGATACACTATATATAAAGTAAAAATGTATAAAGATAGGTAAAAGAGAGAGGAAGAGAAAGGAATGAATACACCTCACTAGGTATGTGAACCAATACAAAACCTGTTGTGATGCTAAGTGATGATTAGTGATAATGAGTATGTTTTGAATGATGTTGTATCAAAATTAATATCATTAACAAAGTTAAGTGCTCAATTCCCTAAGAGTGGCTCAATAATTCAAAGGTTATCCCTTTGTCTCCATCGTCACCCACTAAGTGAATCTATATGATCATGTGTGTGTTAATCAATGTTTGGACTATGTGTCCAATCCCTCTGAGTAAGTGCCTCAAGAATAAAAAGGATAGCTAGTCTTTTTGGCCCATCATTTCTCTATGAAATAAAGCTATGAGCTGATATTGGTATGAAATTTGTGTCATATGAGATGGATCTTGAATGCCATGAATGTTCTATAATCTAACAATGCGGCATGGATGGCCAAATGTGTGATATAAAAAAGGCCACTCTTAGGCACTCAAAAAATGTGGGGATTAAGATTGTATAAAATCCACTACAAAACTAGGAAATAGACTTATGTGGAAGCCACTCAGGAATGATGCCAACCACCTAAAAATGGAATAAGGCATGCAACTACTAAGAATACTTGGGTGATGCCATAAACTATAAAGAAGAGAAATAAAATGTTTTGCATGCTTCTCCCCTAATCACAAGTGTCTATAACATGGATTATGATCTAGAAGTTATACCAATTGTCATATTTGAAACTAGAAGTGAGAGTTAGTATACCATGCATGATGCCATCTATTTCTATATTTTCTTAAAAAAACTATACTAAAACTATTGATTCTAAACTAAATTGTTGCTAACAAAACTATAACTAGTCTTACCTTTTTATCTATTTCTAGAAACTATGGTTTTTTTTCTATTTGGATAGGATCACTGAAATATGACACTCTATTGTTTATCACTATAGTCCAAAGTTAGCACTCTTGTCTTGTGCTGATTTTGAATATTGTTATATAAATGTCACTATCTATCTAGTTTATTCTACCTACTTTGAAGTTTGAATACTATTTTAGGTGATCAAGAAATTAATTTTTGACTAGTTAGAGGATTTTATCTCTATGAAAAATCCCTTGTTTATTTCCCCCTCTTTTGAGGGTAGTAATGAATACCCTAAAATGACTACCCTCAGAAGAAAGAGCCCTACAAGTGTTTTATGCTACAAAAACACATGATATAACAATGATAATGGACAAGATATCTCAAAATATATCATGGTTTTTACGAGAAATTGTTAGATAAATAGGGGTATGCTTAAATAGATATAATAATGTAATATCATGTGCAATATAATGAACTAGAAATATAAGTCTAGTTAGTTGTTAGTTGTTAGTTATCAAGGAGGGATGGAGCATGATGTCCATCATGGCATCCAAGAAAGTAAGAGAATTCATGATGTAGATCATGGAATTGTAAATAATTGAGAAGGAAATAAGCAACAAGCATGCAAAGCAAGAATCAAGAAGAAAACAAGAGTGGTGAAGGGGTCAAGCAAATAAGGGACATGGGTACATGTCACTCAAACTAAAAATCAAGCATACAAGGCATGTTCAAATACCACATACAGATACAATTGAAACATGCAAGTTTGGGACAAGGTATATAAGCACATAGAAGAGTATAAGCAAAGAACATTAGAACATGTCCTAAGGCACACACAAGAAGAGAAGGAAAGGACATTAGAAAAAATCTTAAGGCACACACAAGAGATAAAAAAGGAATTGAGAAATATAATCATATCTAGCTATGCAAATAAAAAAAGGAAAGAATGTAAATGATGGAAATACAATCACAAACTAATCAAATAAAAAAATGAAATTATACAACACATGTAGTACAAAATTATGTATATGCTAAGAAATACACAAGTGATGTATACTAGTGAGTGTCGATAGAGTAAGCTATGTAAACTAGTAAATAATGTACATCATCAAGATAACTAGAGTGTGTGGTGTAGGAATGACATAACCTAGATAGTGTACTCATGTTTAAGATGCCCCTAGTGGGTAGGTATATCGATGTGTGTCATGAATGTAGAAGTAGGATGCCCCCTCGATAGGTAGAGTGAAGAAATTAAGGATTTGGATGTCACTGAACACACTCAAATAAGATCAATTGAAGTATGGTAATGTAAATAAATTCATAAACAATAGAATAGAATAACAAATGTAAGTCTAGCATGGTAGTAGAAATGTAAAGCATGGATAATGCATACAATTAAAATATTTTTGGTATTTTGATTTATGTGAATGGTTCTATATTTTGAAATTTTGTATTTTTTTGTTATTTTGAGTTATTTGAATGTTTTATGTAATAATATATGTACACGAAATCATAAAGAAACTATGTATAATAAAACTGAGAAATTATGTATAGGAAAGCTAAAAAAATCTATGTACAAAATAATGTAAAAGACTAAGCTAGAGGGGGTAAAGGGTCCAAGGATGGATCCCACTAAGGATGTAGATGGAGGAATGGATCATGTCCATCATCAAATGCCTCAAAATCATCATCAAAAGTATCATCATATGTCATATATTATATATACATGGTGGTTATCTCCTCAAGTGTTAATAAGATTTGTGTTTTTTATGTAGTAAAAGATCTATTACTTGTAATGGTGTCATCCTATCAAAGATGAATTAAAGGTTACTATAGTGGTGAAGATGTTGAGTCTCCTATAGGACATTTATCTCTAGTAGTAGATGGTTTCAATGGAAGTGGTAGAGCTAGTGCTAGTTGTGATGTAATCTGAATAGTACCCTAAACCTATAATTTATCCAATCTCTACTATAAAGTTGTACATGAGTTGGTGTCATGGCTTTTGATTTAGTAAAAGAGACAAAATGGGTGACCATCTTGTTGTAATAATCTATTAATATATCCATGTCATACTATAGGTAGTGTGATTAATCCATGATCAAGTAACATATGTAGCATAATTTGTGGTTGATGTTGTGTGTTGCCTACCAGAATTTGAATGACTAGATATATATCCATAGAGGTAACCATGTGAATTGTATGTGCTAAGTAATCTATCTATATTTATGAATGTGGAGTTTATCTTGAGAGTGTAGTGTGAGATTCTAAGAGTGATATAAGATGTGTAATGAGAGCTCTAGACTCATCTTGATACTCTCTTAGGCCAACTAGTGTAAGACTCAATCCACACAAATAGTCATTCACAAGTATGGGTGTCGTATCATCATCTAAAGTAGACTAGGAATTTGTATCAAAATCATATACATATGTTAAATGATAATTTACCACAAGGGGTAACCGTGATATTGGAGTCACAACAACTATAGTAGTAAAAGATGGTGGTGTTATGAAAGTATCTATAACTGTCAAAGTAATTATAATTATAGAATTAATTGGTACTACTAGAACTAATATCAATGATTTTATAATTGTAATAGGTGTAAGAACCATGATTGATGGAGTAGCTAGATTAGCTAAAGATGCTATGACTAGTTGAGTATCTGGAGCTGAGGACATAACTATAATTGGATGTGTGTGAGATGTGATAGTCTCTCGTTCCTCATATGTATGTATCTGATCAAGAGAAATGTGATGACATAGTGACTAAACTATGATATGAGGTGTCCCATCTATAGAAATAGTTGAAGATGACTTTGTGATTTGATAATATTTGAATGGCTAGTTATCTACTAGGCATGTGTATAGGTATAATTTATGGAAAATAGTAACACATCAATGAAGAGTAGAAATAAATACCTGTATAACATGTATCCAAGGTCATCCAGGTAAAATATTATAATGAAAATGACATGGCATGACCTAAAACTGTACAAAGAGGGTTTTTGGCCCTACCATGATATCTAAAGTAATGGTGCCCAATGTCTATCATGGTATATCATCAAACCCTCTAATATTATTATATGATTTTTGTATGGATACCATATCTATACCCATGGTCTGTAAGAATGTAATATTACATATATTAAGTTTGGAACCACTATCAACTAGAACTCTCTTAACTTTGTTAGTTTGAATTGAGCTTGTATGAATAGTGGTAAAGTTTGATCAATAAATTTATAAGATGGAAAGTGATCACAATAAAAATAAATATCATCTTCTATAGTTTTTAACATGTTGACCAGTGATGCAAAATAAGAAGGCTCTAATTCAATGGTCATAGAAGTCTGAGTGAGTGCCTGATAAATAATGTCGTTGAACACATCAACTTTCTAAAGTGGTTCTAACATGGAAATCTTGGTTGGTGTGCTTCTTAAATAATCAAAAATATCATATGCCTTATTCATATCTACTTATGTAAGTGGGTTGGGTCTAGGATGGGAGGAAATAGGATGGAGGTGGGACTCCTAACTAGGTGGTGGAAGCATGGTGCCATGTTGAGCAACAACTCTAACTACATTATTTACTATTCATATATGACTAGTAGTATATACATGAGGAGAGTGAAGATAATTGATAGGTTGAGGTGGTGGAGGGATGAAGGGTGTTAACTGGTCTCTTTGGTGATGGGTAGTGACCTAGGAAAGAGTAAAATGGACCATGCAACATGACTCAGTATGGGATAAAGGCTTTAAGGGAGGTGAGGTAAGAGGTATCTTAACATGTTTAGCTCTAAATTTATTAATATTATCCCATATTATAAAAGTTAAGCATGAAATGCAAATAATGAAGCTTTGTATTAACATATTGTAAACTTCATCATTCATATACATGATAGGATCGAGTATGGTCTCCTTATTATTTATAATAAATGCAATATATATGTGTAAATAAGTGAGAAACATTTTTAGTTTTATGTGAAATCTAATTTTAGATGTAAGGTGATAACTCAAAAGCAATGGGAACTTGTATATGCAACTAAGGTTTTGAAAACTGATATTTAAAAAAAAAAAATAGTAAGGAATTTTAAAAATTAATGTGAATTTTTTACTTTAAAATGTAGGTAAAAAATTATAAAAATATTGGAAAAAAAATTATTTAAAGGGACCCAGTAAATGCAACTACGGTTTGGAAGAAAATATATATATATATTTTTAAATTAATATGGAATTTTAAAAATTAATGTGAATTTTTTATTTAAATATGTAGTTAAAAAATCAAAAAAATATTGGAAAAATTTAGGAAGGAATTTTCCCTAGGGTTTCTAGGGGTTTTATGCATAAACAAAGTAAGTCGGGTTCACCAAATGATTTAATAGTTTTGGGAATATTAGATTCTTATTCCTATTTTAGTTAAAAGTCTAAGTTGACTAAATTAGTAAATAATATTGTAATAATTTAACCATTGATTTGTATAATTTATTTGTATTTTTAACCTTTATATAAATAATAATAAATAGGGATAAAATAAGACTTAGCTTAAAATGAATTGAGATGATTGTTATAGGGTCTAATATTGGTTATGTAAGATTAGGATAGTGTCAAAAATTAGGATATGGATTTTGTTTTATGAAAGGAAAAGAGCACCAAAATAGGACACCCTAGGATCTAATGTTGTTTCCCTCTTATACTATTATTATCCAAACTATGCATAGAGACCTAAGTTTTTTGGGTTTTGTTCACTATCCTTGTCTGAGTCTTGCTATGAAATCCTAACTACTGAAAGTCTATGAAACTCCTTGTAGATTTGATTTAATATTCAAACCCTACACTTCATTATGCTTTGATAGAACTTGAGAAATAATATGGGGTTTAATGCATGTAGGATGCACTAAACATGTATCCACACCCCTTGTGTGGGAATGTTTCCTACATACCAATACTCTAAAGAGGTATCAAACCATATTTAGTTCTCCCACTTAATGTGATTTATGTAATAGTGTTATGCAGATGCATAAATGCTAAACTAGGTATGCTTGAGGTGGCTAAGGACTGGTGTGAGGATTTGGTTATTCTTGTAGCTATATTGGATGGCTTTATGCAGAGAATAGGGAAATTTTCCTCAGTGGGTTTCCTTGTATTCTTGCTTGTTTTGTAATTTTTTCCAACCCCTTCTAAATGAACTTTAAAAGTGATTTTATAGATATCTATTGGTCATGGGTTAAATGTATTCATGCTAGGTCGACAAGATGAAGGATAGGAACTAAAAGGAAATAAATTTTGGAGTTAAAAATTCAATTGGATAGGAGTGCCAAAATAGGACACCCTAGGATCTAGTGATATAGTCCAAGTTGGGTGCTCATGTCTTATAGGTACAAGACCTAGGGGATAGGATTGAATTGGTAAATGCTACATGTTTGAGGTGGAATGACCATTTGGAAAGCTTGAGATGATTGGAAATAAGAAAAAAGGTGTCTAGAAGGGTCATGATATCATGCAAGAAATACCTATGGTTTGGGTGTCATAAGCCACACTCAAGCTACCAATTTTGACATTTTATATGACTACAATTACATTGTTCTCCTCTTCATAAGCTTTAGTAATAATTTTATCATCTTTTGGGGTTTGTAAAGTTTGAGAAAGTCTATCACTAATGATAAAATCCTTCTTTCATTTGATATGAAAGTCTCAGTTTCAACCTTTCTTATGTAGATTGACTTGCAAAACTTCTAATTTAGAATACATTATCTCATTTACCTGAGTGAGAGTGACTAAAGCCGATTTTGCATTCATTAAGGGTATATTGGATATTTTTAGTGGTATTCATATGATGATTATCAACCCTTATGAGAGACTACATCCTCAAAATCATCCCTTCTCTCTCTTATGTCTTCTCAATACATGGATTTAGGTTTATGTGGATTGTGTGTTTGATCAGCTAGACATGCCTAAATAGATGATTTTAGGATTCTCATTCCCTAATTTGAGTTATAATGTTACATAATGAGCTTTTTGAACCTATAGTATTCAATAGAATACTTACCTTCACTCTATCCTTCATCCTAAAGATGAATTATCCATTGGGATTTTGTCTCTCAAACTAAAAACATATCTCATCAAGAGTAGGTAGAAATGAACAGTCACCTTTGGCTTGTAGGTACTTATGGCATAAAATATCCCTTTTTATTTATCATTATAAGAGTCTTAAATATTATTAATGTTGTATTCAAGTATACAAATTGTTTATATTGTATATATATCCATCTAACCTTCAAATATTAAACTCTTATCATAATGTTACACACATGCCTCTGTTGTTGGTGAGTGCTTAGTTAGACCTACTAAGCTTAAAGGAGAGCTCAAACTATAAATTTTAAAATGAATTGGTCCACTAATGGAGTTTTAAAACTATTTGAATATTTATCACAAAATTTATACCTCAAGTTACTCTATCACATGATTCTTAGCTTATTCTCTCTCACAGGCCTAACTAAACTTTTAGGCCTACTAGGCTTGAATGAATTCTCAAAATTGAAACCACTTTCACTTATTGAATTATAACTCATAATTTTTTTTGCCTATATTAATTTAATATTTATTTCACTCAAACAAAATTCCAAAATACTATATGCTCTTAAAGTATAATTAAAGGTAAGTCAGACCTCTTAGTAGATCTGACTGTAGGTGGTGATTAGGATTTTATGAGTGTTAAGCCCTAAAAACTACCCATTAAAAACTAGGCCATTATCACTTGAAGGTAAATTAACTTCATGAGTCTCTTCACATTCATGTTTAGTTTTATATAGAACTATTAGTACCTTTATCATCAGTCTCTCATCATATCATCACATAAGATTGATTATGTGTGATAGTTTATAACAAGAATTTGCTTACTACTTGGTATAATCTTATAGAATATAATCTAATCTCAAGAGTTGGTATGTTTTTATTTTTGCATCCTTCATGTTTTCTCAAAATCTTGAACTTTTGGAAAGAACAAGAACCCTATCCACTACTTGTAACTTTGGAGGCTTGAGACTTAACTAGTTATAGGTGTAAACTTTGAATTTTATAGGGTATTAAATATGTATTGAGACTTTATAATATTTCAAAGGGAATATACATTGTTTTCATATCACCATAACTTATGCAAAAATTTTAGCATGTTACACCATCTTTCACAAGTATGTTTTATCTCCATTTCACCTTGATAGGTCATTTTACCTTAATAGGCCTACATGATTGTATTAGGCTCATTTGGCCATAAGACTCATTAGATTGATTTTTCATAGATTAATTTAAGCCTTAATGATGATAGTGATGTCTTAATCATTCAAATAAAACACTCTTGACCTATGTGATCTTTAAAGTCTTTAATTTGGCACACAAAACTAGTTTATTTCCCTATCATCTCCATGATGAGCCTTTATGACATTCTACTAGGCCTAGACTTTCCTTTTTTGCATTTTATAATTTTTAAAGAAATTTATCCATGTTTTTTAGAATGTATACTTAATAATTATAATTCCCATATTTTAATTGAATAGAGATTGCTTCAATAGGATAAAGACTACTTCAATATCACCAATATATATCTCCTAAAAGGATGAAACATACACGTCTAAGTTTCATTATTAAAATAACTTTTATATGCCAATATTCTCAAAAAATGTTTCACCATGCAAGAAAAGACCTTTCAACCTATGTTTTGTTCAGGCAGATCTCATAACATAGTCCTTTGGCTAAATATTGAATGTCAATTAGAGATTTTATAATGGAGTGGATATATTATTTTAAGGAATTTAATGGAATATTAATATGGTGAAAAACATTTAAAAATATTTGGATTCATTGAAACCTGCATAAAATGTTAACCTTAAGTGCAAAACCTACAAATTATGCCAATATGGAGATTATTGTATTCTTAGACCCACACATGACATGTAAGGATTGGATGACCATCAATTAAATTTTTAAAACCATATTACATCCTTTAAAAATTATCTTATGCATTCAAGTTATTTTAAACTTTCATTTCAAAGAATAAAAGTGGGCATGTGGGGTTGATTAGCTCATTCAAACTACCCTACCTTATTATAAATTATTCATAAAGGATAAATGATGTATCTAAAAAAAATTTCACAAATTTTAATCTTTGTATGAACCCCTCCTATGGAAAAAAAATTAGGACCCAACTCTCTCTGCTATGTCTGTACCAAGCACATGAAAACTGCCATTATGAGTTTATCAATGGAGTGATGGAGGATAAGAAGCATGTTTGGAAAATTTAAGACATGTGAGAGTATGAAACACATGGACATGGAATATATAATACCAAGATACACATTTAAATCATTTTCACCTACAAGTAACCACCCCAAGTCTATACAAACTCATAAAACTACAATTTTGGAGCTAAAAAAAAACTATCCTGATGTGTAAACCATAATTTTGACTTCTTATGACATTATTACTTTGAAAAATAATTTTTATGCCCTAAAATTTATACTAAAACATGTATTTTATCTTGACCATATTTCTAAATGGACTTAAATCCCTTAAAAGCATCTCTAAGTGCAAAATAAGCTAGTATATGTTAGACGATCTCATGTAAAGAAACTATATCAGTCCAAGAACCTATAGGAATTATAATGACTTATTCACCATATAATTTAATTATCTATGCAATAAATTCACCTTTATAATGTTTATCTTGGTCATAATTGAAATATAGGTTTCTCTAAAAACCTTAAACTTTGCTAAAATACCTTAATCTCTTCAAACAAGATTAACAAGCTATAAACCAAGAAAATACTTGACTTGATAGACTATACACCATCTTGAGACCTCATGACATACCCCTAAAACCCACTAGATTGAATTTTAAGGAAATAGAAATATTTGAAAGGATATTACCTTAAATAATTTTAATAATACCTTACAAATACCAATTAAAGACTATCAAATCATGACAAAACTTATGAACTAGGTTGTATTATCATGACAAGTAAATTTTTAAATTATAGGGGTGATATCTGGTCTTGTGAGGTCAAAATTTTCAATATTTTTGTGACTCAACTAGGAAGTATGCTTGTTATGCTTATGAACCAATAACTTTGCATCTATTTGGGGCTCATAGAGTCTCTCTTTTGTTTTGAAACACACATGATCAGATCTTGACAACTAAAAGCAAATTGATATGACCTCCAAACACATAATAAAATTAGGAAAACACACATGATAAGACAAATTGCCAACAAAACACACACCATAATTGTGATATAAAACACTTAGGGAACATAATAAACATAATCCAATTACTATATATAGACTAACCTACAAATATTGATCCTCCTAGATCAAATGGGAATTTTTTTGGATCATCCTCTTTATGTGATGAGCAAGGATGTGAAACAAGCTACCTCCTATACCTTTACATTATTTAGATAAACTTATTTTTGGTTTCCAACTCTTTATTTATGTGTTCAATTGAGTAAAAAAAAGCAAACTAGTTACCAATAAAGTTATATTCATCTTGAACTTCAAGACCCACTCCATACTATTTTCCAGCTACAACTTTAACAAATGATACTCCATCTAAGCATTGTTCTTGGGTCTCTATGGTATCTTGAGTGAACTCATTCTTATTATAAACTAATGTAAGCTCATCCATATCTTCAAGGATATTTTCAAGATCATCTTAAACCTATCTATGTATTCAAGATGTGATATGGAAATAATTTCCTCAAGTTCAACTTCTTGCTCATTTAAAACCATGTCAAATTCATTCATGACTTCATCTGATCTCTCCCCTGAATCTCACCTTATTGATCATGTTTAAAAAATGATTTCCCCATACTTCACTAAGAGGGGTGCCAATTGTGAACTCATCCTCATACTCATTTAAATCACTTTCTTCACATTCTCCTTGAGACTCACCTACAACTACAAATTATTCATTTATCCTCCATTCAATAGGATTCTCTTGAAGTAGGGAGATGGTGGGATGGAAAAGGAATTTATTTTTAAAGAGGGAGTATGAGACATGGTAGGTTTATCATGATCAAAATTTAGAGTATTTTTGTAAATTAAAACATCTAGGGAGTCTTGAAGAGGAGGGAAAGAGAAATTTTTAAAGACCTCTTAAATTTGTTTCTTCCACTTGGTAATAACCTTATCAAAGTTTGAAACATCCTCATCCTCATGGATAGATTGAGCTTGAGGGATGGGTAAAGAGGAAGTGGATATATAATAAGGTTTAATATCTTTAATTGGTATATGATTCTACTATTGATTCAAACTAAGGATATCTCTTGGCTCAATTTGAGGATGGTTAATGACTTCATGAGGATAAGGAACATAAGAACGTTGATACAAAATATAAGAGATTTCTTGACATACCTGATCTAGATCTCTTTTTTACCTCTCCCAAGTTTCCATCTTATTCAATTCAAAATTACATGACTCATTCCTCTCTAATGGATCATTAGATATATTTTTAAACAACACACTTACTTCCTCATATTGAGAAGTTGAATAAACCTTTATTGCACATGCTAGTATCTTACTCTCCATCTCATCCATTCTCTCTTTAAAACAAGGTTATTCATATACATCATCATAGCCATATTTTGAAGGTTAAATTTGGTTATAAGACTTATATGGCTCATAAGGATGGAAATATTCATACTTTTGATATTAAAGATCATGACAAGCTTGATAAGGCTACTGAGGCATATAGTTAAGGTCATAGTGAGGCTGATAAGAAACACTATAAAACTAATATTAACCATCATAATCTTGAAAATACTAATAATAGGACTGATAAAACTCTTGGTAAGGTTGATAAGGTTCATGACAAGGCTGGTATGGTTCATTCTAGGATTGATAAGGAGGTATAGGAAAAAAATTTCCTTCATATCCAGCCATCAAGCTTTATGAAGATAATAAATTTAAAATACAACTTAATTGAGCTGGTACTTGGGATTTTAGAACCAAATATTAGGAAATTAAATATTCCATTGATGTTTTTAATGCCTCCAATGTTTGATCTTTATAATAGTAACACCAACAATTCTTCCATTGCATTGGACCTTGGTCCCATTGAGCATGCCATAAATTGTTATCTACTCAAATCCTCACCCTTTTAAAGGTTTTTTCAAGCCTTCAAAGTTTGGAGTAACATGGAGATAATCCTATGCTATAGGTGGAATAATAGGTGGATTGAGTCTCTAGATTATAAGGGATATATCCCGTTGATGTATCAATTATGCTTTCTACACTACACTACCATCTTGCAAATAAAAAGTAAGGAGGATAAACTGAAAGAAAACCTATCTAACTAAAGTGATACATAAAAATGACTCCTTAACTTGTATAACATGCACTAATAAGGTTTAATTGAAACATGAAGAGTATCCAAACTTAAATATTTCACATAGAGGACACTATCTTGATGCATGATCTAAGTTAGTTGATCAATAGGTCTCTCAAGGACATTAAAGAAAGATGACACTTGTTAAACATACATAGCCATCCAATCACACTATGTAACCTATAAGGATTAAATACAACCTACAGATAGTTATATAAGAGAGGGAAAATGTGAGGAAGCACTCACCATCACTTACATTCATCTATAAACCATAAGCATACACTAGTCAAAAGTAATGAGGATGCATGAATTAATTGTTATTTAGTTCATAAAGCCAAGTAAAAGTTTTTTTTTGAGTAGGGATATACCAAAACTTAGGTTAAGGATCCTTATAAATGCCAAAACTAGGCATACTTAAATAAAATGTGAGAAAGGAAGGAGAGAGACAAAAGCCAAAAATTTAGGGATGAGTCATCCAACTAGTTTTCCTCTAACTCTAATGTAGCACTTGCTTGATTCTCTATTTTTTCTATTTGAGAATGGTATATGAGGTATATGGGAGTTTTATTGTAATACTTGAAGGATTTTTAATCATTTATTGGTATTGTTTGACCCAATAGAGTGCCTATATTCTTGCTTTGACACCCTATATACTAGCTTGATTGTCTTCATTGATGAATAAATATTCTTCCTTGAAAATAGGTCTTTAATTTCTCATATATTCCTCCATTTAATTCTATTTAATTCTTATTATCATTCATTTATGAGGTCTCTCCACTTTGAAAGGGATGTTAGAAGACTTTTTCAAGCTTGTTTGACTTTGTCTACTTGTTTAGTGTCAGAGAGGAAAACGTCTCTCCAAGGTTGTTGAGAATATTTAAACCAATTGAATCCTTTTTTAAATCAATTTATAACTTATTATTGTCTCCTAAATTTTGTATATGTGATAATTAGCATTGAAAATCATGTTGAAGAGTTCTTATGCATTGATTTGGTTGGTTGACTCCTTAAACTCCTCCTCTTGCATCATGGTGTACTAAGAATAAAACTTGGATTTTTATTTATCAAAAATTATACATCCATGTATGGCCTCTAAAAATAATATCATACCTTTAACTAAAAATCTAATGCCATAAAATAGTTCAAAATATGTGATTTTGTTTTTTTACCTTCCATTTCTCTTAATTCTTTATAGCCCTCAAAACAGGTAAACCTCCTTGTGTATAAGAATGTATAGAGGTTATTTGAGAAATAAATAAATATTTGAGGGCCAATTATCCACTTATATCTCCATTCCAAGTTTTAGGATCTAAATCTGACTGAAAGTACACTTTTTAGCCCATTTTCTCTCTCCAATTAGACCTAATTAGGCCACTTTGCCTAGAAACTGAGATTTTGATTCCTTGGATTCACACACTTTTAAAAAAACTAAGAAGTGTTTGATTAAATTTCCCCATTTTAATACCATCCTCTGTGCCAATTTTAGTCTTTTGGAACCTTTTGGGAGTAGGCAAACTAAGAAATGGAAAACAACTAGCCCTTACTCAAGCCTATTTTTGACTACTTTGTAAAATTAGGTTAGTTTGAGCACTTATAGAGTGTATTTTATGTATTTTTTTAATTTTTTATGTTTAATATAACCTAATTCATCCTCTCCAATAGTTTTCAATTATTCATCATCTTCTATACCCTATTTTAGACTCAAAATCTCGTAAAAGTATAGTTTTTTGAGAACCCATACAAGTGTAAGTACATGAAATTACAATGGTGAGAATATAATTGAAGTATATAACAATTTTTAGGATGATTAAAAATAATTCCATGTCATTTCATGTCCTTATTAAGTTGAATTATCTAAACTGGTCATTATTAGTCTTCTTAGCACCATGTGAGTGCCTTATCATCTTAACAATGATTCATAAAGTATAAGCCCCAAAACTAAGAAATAATTCCTAAAATTTATATTAGGGTTACCCATATTATATTAATCTCACATGAAAATTTTCAATAAATATCCAAGCATAAGATGTTGGTCTTCAAGTGGAAAACTATGCATTTTGTGAATTTTAAGAGAGAAACATCCATGAAAGTGATGTTTTGACACTCAGTTTGAGTTTTAAATGAATTTTTAAGTTATTTAACATCCTAATTGTAAAATCCAATTATAATACTCACCATTATCCTCTAATTTCCTACTATATCTTCCATTTATCCATGTTTAGGGTTTTTAGGTGTACTAGTGTTCCTAACATTAACAATTATGTTTGAGCCATTTCCTTTTATTATGAATATCCTAAAATCCATTAAATCCTATATTTATCTTATATACTTTTTATATACCCATTTATTCTTCATCTTAAATTTAGTACATGCTTAAACATATAAACTCTTCACACTTAGCACATAGGCCACTATAGTCTCCACTAGACCTCTTGACTAGGCTCATAGAGATATTTATTTTGATGGTTTATTTAAATACTTGTGTCTATATTTAAAAAAATTATTCAAGGTATTTATAATATATTTTTATATCTATCAAAAAACTCCTTTCATCTAATGTCCTCAACTCACAAATCTTCACCACTGAACGCATAGTCCTGAGTGAGAAGGTTAAGGCTTTACCAGGCCTAGATAGATTTTCCAACCTTGGAGTTGATTTCATTAACCTTGAGGTCTATATAAGATCATTATAACACAAAAGGATAATTTAAAATAGTTTTTTATTCTTGTCATAGACTTTAGGATATGCATTACACCAAGAAACATTCTTTCAAGAAAAATAGTATTATAGGAGATAATTAACTATGACTATAGGGTTGAAATGAATTGTGTATTAAATAAATTTGAATGATATTGAAATTATATCTATAATATCCTATTTATTATTTAGGTATCTACCATTTTACTTTAAATATATCACTATTCTATGATAAGAAGTACACACACATTACTGTATAATCTGCAACCTTGAGATAACTCTATCAAATAAGACTTACCAAAGTCATGACATTATCCCCCTTAACCTTGAGTATAATATAAATATATCACATTAAAATTAAAATATAAATTCAATGTGATTTTCCTTCCTCTCAAACCTTCTTTCCTAACCAAATTAATCATGCAACTTCCAACTACAAGGTATTTATAATATATTTTTATATCTATCAAAAAACTCCTTTCATCTCATGTCCTCAACAAACAAATCTTCACCACTGAACGCATAGTCCTGAGTGAGAAGGTTAAGGCTTTACCAGGCCTAGATAGATTTTCCAACCTTGGAGTTAATTTTATTAACCTTGAGGTTTATATAATATCATTATAACACAAAAGGATCATTTAAAATAGTTTTTTCTTCTTGTCATAGACTTTAGGATATGCATTACACCAAGAAACATTCTTTCAAGAAAAATAGTATTGTAGGAGATAATTAACTATGACTATAGGGTTGAAATGAATTGTGTCTTAAATAAATTTGAATGATATTTAAATTATATCTATAATATCCTATTTATTCTTTAGGTATCTACCATTTTACTTTAAATAGATCACTATTCTATGATAAGAAGTACACACACATTACTGTATAATCTGCAACCTTGAGATAACTCTATCAAATAAGACTTACCAAAGTCATGACATTATCCCCCTTAACCTTGAGTATAATATAAATATATCACATTAAAATCAAAATATAAATTCAATGTGATTTTCCTTCCTCTCAAACCTTATTTCCTAACCAAATTAATCATGCAACTTCCAACTACAAGGTAGGCCTGACAGTGTTACATTATTCTCCTATTCATAAGCTTTGGGTAGTCATTTTAACATATTATGGGGTTTTTAAAGTTTGAGATAGCCTATCACTAATTATAAAATCTTTCTTTCTTTTTATATTAAATTCACCTTCAACCTTGTTTATGTATCTTGACTTGAAATGTTTTTGATTTGGAACCCATTACCTCATACACCAGAGTGAGTGATTAAAGCCTATTTTACATTCATTGATGATATATTGGAGATTATCAATGGTATTAATATTTTACTTATCAACCTTTTGATACCCTATAACCTTGAAATCATCCCTCCTCTCTCTTATTTCTTCTCAATGCATGGCTTTAGGTTTGTGTAGACTGTGTGTTTGATTTGTTAGACCTGCCTAAATAGTCCATTTTAGGATTTTTATTGCATACTCTAAGTTATAATGTTACTTAATGAGCTTTATGAACCTCTAGTATTTAATACAATACTTATCTTCACTCCATCCTTCCTCCTAAATATGCCTTATCCATTGGAATTTTATCTCTCAAACTAAAAACATATCTCATCAAGAATAGGCATAAATGAATAGTCACCATTGACCTATAGGTACTTATGGGCTAAAAACTCCATTTTTCTTTATCATTAGAAGTATATAAAATCTTATGAATGCCATATTTGAGTATTCAAATTATTTAGATTTTGTAGATCTCCATCTAACCTTACCATATCAAACTCTTATCACAATGTTACATACACATGCCTTTATTATTGGTGAGTGCTTAGTTATAATTATGAAGATTAAAGGAGAGCTCAAACTATAGAATTTAAAATGCATTAGTCCATTGATGGAGTTTAAATACTATTTGAATATTTATCTCATCCTTCATACCTCAAGTTTCTCTATCATATTCTTCTTAGTTTATGCTCTTTCATAGTCTTGACTGACCTTTTAGGCCTACTAGGCTTGAATGAATTCTCAAACTTGAAACTACCTTCACTCATTGAATTAAAACACATAAAATTTACTGACTAAATTCATTTAAGATGCATTCCTATAAAACACCATGCCAAAAAACTATATGTTTTTAAAGGATAGTTTAAGGTAAGTTAAACCTCTTAATAGATATGACTCTGGGTGGTGATTAGGATTTTATGAGTGTTAATCCCTATAAACTACCACTTAAAAACTAGACCAATAGCACTTGAATGTAAATGAACTTCATGAGTATATTCACATTCAATTATAGTTTCATATATAACTATTAGTAGCTTTATCATCAGTTTCTCATCATATAATCACATAGGCTTGACTATGTATGATAGTTTATAACAAGACTTTGATTCCTACTTAGTATAACCTTATAGAATATAATCCACTCTCAAGAGTTTAGGATATTTGGAGATCTGCATCCTTCATGTTTTCTCAACATCTTAAACTTGTGGAAAGAACAAGAACCCTCATCACTAATTACAAATTTGGAGGCTTGAGACGTAGTTGGTTATAGGTGTTGACATTTAATTTTATAGGGTCTTAACTAAGTCTTGAGCTTTTATACTATTTATAAGGGTATAGACATTATGTTTCTCACACTAGGTCTAAACTTTCCTTTTGTTTATTTCACCTTTGCTAAATCCAACTCTCCCTTTTTATGATAATTTATAATTCATAGGGCTCATTCCCTTATTTGAATAAAGCCAATATTGCTTAAACATGATCAAGACTAATTCATGATCACCAATATATATCTCACAAAAGGATAAAACCTACATGTATGAGTTTCATTGCAAAAATCACTTTTATACACCATACCTGATTATAACATCCCCTAAATGGATTTAATATTCATTATTCAAGATCTATCATGAGGTCAAGATTCTCAAAAAAAAATCATGATGAAAGATAATATCTTTCAACCATGTTTTGTTCAAGGAAATCTCATAACATAATCTCTAGGTTGAATACTAGAATGTCAATTAGAGAATTTAGAATGGAGTGACCATATGGTTGGAGTTCCTTTAATGGACTATGATATTGGTGAAACACATTCAATATAATTTGGATACTTTAGAACCTATATAAAAAATGTTCAACCTTAAATGCAAAACCTATAAATTATGCCAATGTAGATATTTATTATCTTATTGGACCCACACATGCCAGTTAAGGATTGAAAGACCATAAATTAACTTGTTAAGACCCTTTTACATCCTTTCCAATTGCTCTCATGAATTCAACTTGTTACAAACATCAATTTCAAAGATGAAAAATGTGCTTGTGGGGTTGACTAGATCATTCAAACAAATCTACCTTCTTAAGAATTATTTATAAAGGAGAGGGGATGGATCTAACAAAAAATGTCACAAATATTAATCTTAATAGGACCCCCTCGTTTGGAAATTTCTTTAAGACCCAACTCTTTCTCCTTTGTCCATACCAAGCACTTGAAAACTACCCTTGTGAGTTTATTAATGGAGTGATAGAGGGGAAGAATCACGTTTGGAACTTTTAAGACCTTTGAGAGATTGAAACTCATTCATATAACCTATATAATACCGAAAGATACATTTATTTCATTTTCATTTTTAAGTGACCACCCCAAGTCTGTACAAAATCATAAAATTGCCTTTTTCGAGCAAACATTGAATGGTTCTAATATGTAGACCATTATTTTGAATTCCTTCTAACATGAGTACATTGAAAACTAATTTTTAGGCCTTAAAAATTACAATATAATATTTATTTCATCTTGACCATCTTTGGAAATGGACTTAATTCCCTGAAAAGCATCTCCAAGTGTAAAGAAAGCTAGATTATATTAGATGATCTCATGTAAATAAACTATATTAGTCCAAAACCCTATAGGAATTCAAATGACTTATTCACCATCTGATTTAATTCTCTATGCAATAAATTCACCTTGAGAAGACTTAACTTATTCATAAATGAAATCTAGGTTTATCCAAAAACCTTAAACATTTCTAAAATACCTTAATCTCTTCAAACGAGATTAACAAGTTGTAAACCAAGTGACCAATGAAAAAACTTGACTTGATAGACTATGCACCATCTTAACACCTCATGGCATACCCTTAAGATGCACTAGACTGACTTTGAAGACACTAGAAATCTTGGCAAAGATATTACCTTAAACAATACTAACAAGACCTTACAAAGCCCACTTAAATACTATCAAATCATGTCAAAACTTATGAACAAGGTTGTATACGCATGAAAATGTAAAGTTTTTAATTAAAGGGGTGATAGTTTGACCTGTGAGGTCAAACTTGTCAAGATTTTGGTGTCTTAGATAGTAATCATGCATGTTATGCTTATAAACTAGTAAATTTCCATCTCTTTTGGGCTCATGGTGTAAATCCATTAAGGAATTATTCTTGTGTCTTTATGGCATCTTGAGTGACCTCATTATTCTTATCAGTTATTGCAATCTCATCTAGATCTTTAAGGATTTTTGCATATTCACTCCGAGCTCCATCATGATCTTCAAAGGGTGTTTCTTGATCAAACTCCTCATAATCATGCTCTCCAATAGGCAATGTGCCTTTGTAAAAGTCTTTAATCTCTTGAAGAGATTCAATTTACTACTACCAATCACTTTTTATCTCCTTACCTTGGTCAATTTGAATAATACCAACTTGAATGGCATCTTCATCCTTATCAATAAGAGCTATTGGGCTGTCAAGAATATTAAACATCTCTCTGCAATCATGATGTGATAGGGAAATAATTTATTCAAGTTCAACTTCTTACTCATTTTAAACCATGTCATATTCATTCATTACTTCCACTTGCTCTCTCTCATCAAGCTCACCTTATTTCTCAGTTATAAAAAATAATTTTCCCCTACTTCACCAAGAGGGGTACCAATGGTTAACTCCTCATAGTTATTTGAGTCACTTTCATCACACTCTCCTTGATACTCACCTATAACTACAAATTATTGATCTATCCTCCATTTAATAGTCTTTTCTTAAATAAGGGAGATGGTGGGAGGGTAAAAGAATTTATTTGTTTGAGACAGAGTATGAGGCATGGTAGGTTGTTCATGATCAAGATTTAGAGTATTGAAGGTAATGGAAACATCTAGGGAGTCTTTAAGAATAGGGAAAGAGAAATTTTTAAAGACTACTTAATTTTATTTCTTTCACTTGGAAATAACCTTATCGAAGTCTAAAACATCCTCATCCTCATGGATAGATTGAGCTTGAGGGATGGGTAAAGATGAAGTGGAGATATAGGAGGGTTAAGTCTCTTGAATAGGTAAATGATTCTACTCTTGATTCTAACTAGGGATCTCCCTTGGCTAAACTTGAGGATGATCAATGAATTCATGAGGATAAATAGCACAAGAAGGATGATACAAATTATATGATGGTTCTTAACATACCTAGTATAAATTTATTTATTACCTCTCCCAAGTGTCCATCTTATTCAATATAAAATTACATAACTCATTAATCTTTAATGGATCATTAAATAAATTTTGAAGCAACCCACTTACTTCCTCATATTGATAATTTAAACAAACCTTTATTGCACATGATAGAATGTCACTCTCCATCTCATTCATTCTTTCTTAAAAAAAAGGTTGTTCATAAGCATCATTATATCCATAAGGTGAAGGTGAAGGATAATCATAAGATTTATATGAATCATAAGGAGGGAAAGATTCATACTCTTGATAGTAATGATCATGATAAGCTTGATAAGTCTACTAAGGCATATAGTTAAGGTCATAGTGAGGTTAATAAGGAACACTAAAAAATTTATATGACCCATTATACTCTTTACAGGACTGATCATAATACTAATAAGACTCTTGGTAAGGATGATAATGTTCATGAGAAGGCTAGTATGGCTCATTATAGGATAGATAAGGAGGTATATCATAAAAAAAATCTTCATATCCAACCATCAAACTTTACAAAGCTAATAAAATAAAAATACAACTTACTTGAACTAATGCTTTGGATGCTATAACTACCTAATAAAACTTGAAGATTCCATTTATTTTTTTAATTCCTTGAAAGGATTATATATATATATGAACAACAAAAACAATCCTTCCACTACATTGGACCTTGGTCCCATTAGGCATTCCAAAAATTGTTATCTACTCAAACTTGCACCCTTGTGAAGGTTGTTTCAGACCTTCACATTTTAGAGTAACATCAAGAAAATATTAGGATATGGGTGGCATAATAGGTGGAATAAATATTTAGATTCTAAGGGATATCTCCCCTTTATTTATAAGTTAGGCTATCTAAACTACACTACTATCTTACAAGGAAAAATGGAGGATAAACTAAAATAAAACCTATTTAGCTAAAGTGATACACCAAAATGTCTCCTTCACTTTCCTAATATTCACTACGAAGGTTGGATTAAAATATGAAGTTGATTTATCTTCTCAAATGAAGAGTTTATAAACATCAATATTTCATGTAGAGGTCATTATCTTTATGCATGATTTAAGGTTATTGATCAATAGGTCTCTCAAGGATATTAAAGAAAGATTATAATTATCAAACATGCAAAGCTATCCAATCACACTATGTAACCTATAAAGATGAAATACCACCTAAAAATAGGTATATAAAAAATTACAAATGTGAGGAAGAATTCACTATCACTTACATTCATCTACAAACCATAAACATACATTAGTCACAAGCATTGAGGAGGTATGAATTAATTATTTTTTAATTCATAGAGATAAGTACGAGTGTTTTTATAAGCAAAGATCTACCAAAACTCATGTTAATGATCATTAAAAATGCAAAGACTAGGTAAACTTAAAGAAAAAATGAGAAATGAGGGAGAGAGACAAAATCTAAGAACTTAGGGATGAGTTATCCAACTACTCTTCCTCTAAATCCAATGTATAAATTTCTTGATTATCTATTTCTTCTTTTGGATAATGGTGTATGAGGTAGAGGGTAGTTTGTTTAGAAGGATTTAATAAGCATTGATCATTTATTTTTCTTGTTTGACCCATTGGAGTGCTTATATTCTTTCTTGCACACCTTATATACTAGCTTGCTTGTCTTCCTTGATGAATAAGACTTATTCCTTGAAAATATATCTTCAATTCCTCATCAGTTCCTCTATTTAATTATATTAAATACTTTTTATAATTCATTTTCAAGGTCTCTCCACTTTGAAAGGGTTGTTAGAAGAATTTTTAAGCTTGTTTAATGTTGTTTACTTGTTTGGTGTAGGAGAGGAAAATGTCTCTCCAATGTTGTTGAGAATGGTTGAACCACTTAAATCATTTTTTAAACCAATATTTGACTTATTCAAGTATCCTACATGGCATAGAGGTGAGAAAAACCCTTGAAAACCATGTTGAAGAGTTCTTATGCATTGATTTGTTTATATCCTCCTATTGTACCATGACCTACAAAGAAGAAAACTTGGGTTTGTCTTTAAAAATATTATACCTCATGTATGGCCTCTCAAAATGATACCAGACTTGAAATAAAAGACTTGAAGCCATCAAACAGTTTAAATGATGTGATTTTTCTCTTTTACCTTCCTTTTCTCATAATTATTTGTATCCCTCAAAATAGGTAAATCTCCTTGTGCATAATAATGTAAAGAGGATCTTGGATAAATGAACACATATTTAAGGACCCGGTATGTCTTTATAGCTCAATAAAAAAATTTAAGACCTAAATTTGAGTGGAAGTATACTTTTTAGCCCATCTTCTCTCTCCAATTAGGCTTAATTAGGCCTCTTTGCCTAGAAATGTAGATTTTTCTACCCAAGACTCCCACACATGTGAAAATCCCAATAAGTGTTTGATTAAATTTCCCCATGATAGGAACATATTACATACTGTTTTTGGTATTATGGAACTATTGGACAAATTTGGACCACATAAGAAACTTTTGACTAAATATGGTTTGAAGTTGACCAGAATATTGATTGAAGGGTAATCCAATGGTGGAAAGAGTAGATAGATTTGAGAAGATCACTTGTCATTTTTATTTTTTTGAAATAATTTAATAAATATTTAATTGTGAATTAGGTGATCTTAGACAACCAAACCATCACAATACATCTTGCATAAATGAATATGATAAGTGGGTTATGCATTTAATATATTCACTTGGAAAGCCTCTCAGGTCAAAAGATCACATGGACATGAATTTCTTCATGCCTAAATCATGCTCTAAAAATTATGTATCTTAATGAGATTTCTATCTCAAGATATAAGCTTCTAAATTTTAACTTGTAGAGTGGGACATGCATGTAGACATCAAATTTAGGCCTCGTGAAATAGTTATTTAAATTTAAATGTTTCAAAGATGAATGTGGGGCTAATAATTTTCCAAATCATGGAACATCAAGTCAAGATCCAATAGCGAGAAGTGATCTAATGAGTCAGTGGGTCTTGAATATCTAATATCATGCATTAGATCATACATTGAAGATAAATGACAAGTTCACAGTCAAAAGGTTAACATATCCTAAGATTAAACATACAAGTGACAAGTGGTATAATCTCAAGATTAAAATTTAGATCCAATAGTACATAGATGAAACTCAATTTAGTTGATCTAAGTAGATCAATGAAGCACATTCACTCGTATAAAGTAGATCCAATGGTGAGTATCAGATCAAAAGGTTGGTGGATCTTAATAACAAATATGTAGGTGATAAGTGTCTTAAGCACATTAAACTAGAAGAAGATCTATAACTTGTATTCATTCATATAAAGAAAAATCAATGGTGTGAGTAAGGTAAATAAGTCAATAGAGCCTAGATTAAGCATGAGGCCATCAAGTGTCTAAATTTGATAGTCTTGAATCAATAAGTTGATGACTAATGAATAAAGGTAAGCCTAAGAAACTTTTGGTGGAGGTCGATGAAACCATTTTCAACCCAAGCAAGCAAATGCATAGGATTCAAGTTTAAAGATGATCTAAGTTGAACCAAAATGGATATTTAAAGGATAGAGCATCAAAATTAGAGATTCATAAAGGTATAATAGGTCTTTTATACCTAATACAGATAAAAGGGTGGCAACTTGTTATCGAAGAGAGGTCAAACACCTAACAAGCTTCATTTCATAGACATCAAGAACTATATGAAAACTAATAAATGGGATTGGTTTTCATCTATAGTAGACCTAGGTTTAGATTCCAAAGTAAGGGTAGATATTTGTGATTATGGGAAAATGTCTCATCCTTCTACATGGACTTAGCTTTAACAAATAGATACCTATAATTACTAAAATCATACATGATCATGGCTCTATCAGTTGCATGAATATGAGGATTTTGTCCTTATTTTGAAGGGAATTAATGTAGAGGAGCTCAAAAAGGATTCATATGGTGGGTGTGGTTGCTTTCTACAATGGTCTTGACCTTCATGATCCATCCTTCCATACTAAGATAAGACATAATGACATTAATGCATGAAGAACTTGAGGAGTTGGTATAGCTGGTCTTGATAGTTTATGACTCCTTATCTGTTTTCCCATACATATTCCCCTTCTCTCTCATTACTTTTTATAAATATATGCTTCTAAGCCTTGAAAAGTATCCCTCTTTTGGGCATTACTAGATTATACAAATATTAACCTTTGTAAACTCTTGAGATAAATAGATGAATGTATCACATTTCATTGTTATGGTTTAGTGTATTAATGTCTATTTAATTTGCATATGTGGTAGAAGTCTCTCCCTTGTCAAGTCTTGATCTCACTTAGATACTAGTTTATCTTATTCTGTAGGTCATGTTTAGTGTTTAATATCATTTTATTGAAGCTAGCACGTGGATACATTAACTGGTTAGTGCCTTTAATCAATACTTTCCATCACTTCCCTTAGGTTTTGATCACGTGGTGAACCTCTACATGAAATATTGATGCATAACAAACATTTGGAGTTGTAGATTCAATATTTTGCTTATATCATTAATGTTTTTTAGAATTTCAAATAGAGTGGATGAGTAATCAATTTAGGTGCATCACCAAAATTAGCTTAGATTTCTATTTCAGTTGTTTTTCTCTCCCTTTTCACCCACAAAAATTAGTAGGTTTTATTGGAAATGAGTTAAGTGATAAATCAAAGGAGCTATCCTCATTAAAAATCCTATAATTTTAACCCAAAATTAGGTAACCCATAGCCTAGGGTCATTCCCATGTTGCAATAGATTTGAGTAGATGAGATAAATAATCCTTTGTTCAACTAGGGTGCAATCTAAGACTACAATAGTTTTTGGCATGCCTAGTGGGACCAAGATCTAAAAGAGTGGCATGATTATTAGTGTGATTTCCTCTAATTATATTTTATAATAAAACAAGCTATCACCAATGGTAACTCTGAATCAAAGCTTTTGGATGTAAGCAGCCCAGGTATGTCTCATTGAATATTTTAATTAGTTTTTGCATCTAAGGTTGATATTAACAACTATGGTGGATACCCCCATCATTCTTCTCCTTATCAACAATTTCAAAATGATCCATATACATATTTCTATGATCCTCACCAATAGTATAAGGACCTATATTAGTCATACATTCAAGAGTACTACCTTGATCCTCCCTATGAGCATCTAGTCCATCATGATATTACTCCTTAATAGCCCTATCATGAGCCATCCTACTCATCTAACCAACTTAATCATGGCCATTTTTTAGCTACCCAATCTATATCAACACTTAAACAAACCTTAGTGAGCCTTGAAAAACATGCACTAGAGTTGTAATCACAAAGTTATTATGGCCAAAATGTCCCTACTCACATTATTCATCATGTGAGGGAGTCATTACAGCTAGTGAAAGAAGTATGGTCACCTTTTGAGAGAGAAAATTAGAAAAGTTTCATGGGTGAGATGATGGATGTAGGGGGTTACATTCAAAACATCGAGGATAAGCTAGAAGGCCTCGAAGAATAATAGGTTAAATTCCATCAACCTTATGTGTCTTCATAAACACCACCTCAGACCTCGTATATGCCACCCTTTCTTCCCTAAGAGGCAATTCCAAGTGACCCTTCAAGTGTTCCAAGTTATTCATGTGTTCCTTATACCTTCCCTTCTTTTAATTCAATCCAAGAGAGTAGTCAAATAAATAAGGAGACTGTTGTTGAATAGCCTACTATTAAGATCTAAGATCCCACTTATCTTCCTCATTAATCCCATAAGAAGTCCTTCAATTTTTCAAGCTAGAATCAAGTGTTGAATTGATGGAGTGGTCAAGGTGAGACAAGTGGGCAAGGTGAGACAAATCGAGATTGGGGAGCCCAAGTTAAATAAGAACCTAAACCTATTCAAGTCTATCTAATTCCTCTTCAAGAATCCTCTTGTATCTCATACCAGCCTTCTTATATTCCTTATCTTAATGAAGTTACTAGCCACCTTAAAGATAAGCTATTATAAGAGAATATAGATAGGTAGATCAAAGAATTAGATCTGAAGATAAGGAATAAGGAAGAGAACCAAAATCAAAATGTTAAAGAAGAACCTATGGCTTTTCCATCTTGGAGGTGTATTCAAAGATGTTCTCAAAACAAGAGGGAGACTTTAATAACAAATGTTGAAGAATATTTTTTAACTATTAAAGAACCTCAAGAAGTATATGAGGAAAATGAAGTTATGATGGAATAAGTTGTTCCTTCCATTACCCAACTCAACTTACTTTCCCTACAAGATTTTCTTCAAGAGTCAACCATTCCCAAGGTTTCAAGTTATAATAAGGTTCCCTCAATTCTAAAACCCATACATAAACCATCCATCATACCTCATAATCCATCCCAAACTCATTATTCCCCCACTACATCTCATCCTTCACTTCATACCCATGAGCTTATCCATCATCTATCCACCTTAGCCTTTCTTTAGAAAGAACCCATTTTGAGAAAATAAAGTGAGGAGGAAATAAATCAAGCTATAACTTATCAAGGGGATGTCATGAGTGACTATGGATAATAAATAAACATAGGGACTCCCCTTGGTGAACATAAGTGCAACTCTACCTTCTTGAATGCAGAAAAACACATTAAATATCCTACTACAACTATCGGTATAGAATCTGATGTGAAAGAGGATGTACTTGATAAAGACCTCTTACCTGATATCCATGATGATATAGATATTTAAGGTAACATTCATGAGGAATATGTCTTATGTCAAAGTTTCAATTCCATATACAAGGAATTTGACAATTTGGAACATGAAGGTAAATGCCTTTCTATTGGTCATGAGCCTACAGTCATGAAGGGGATTGATGTAGTTTCTACCTAAGAAGTTGTGAACATAGAGGATGAGGCCAAGGTAGAAATTGAGGTTCATCAAGGATAGTCAAGAGCTGTATTTAAGGTTGTAGCCTTTTTATGGATGTTACGATGTTGTTTGAAGCTTTATGTTTCCAAACATCAAATACATTTTGTCATAGAGGAAAGCAAGTTTGAAAAGGATGCCATATATTTAAGCTTGAAGATTAAGGGCCAAGTACTTGAGAAGGTAGAAAAAAGATTTTACATGGAATACAATGACCAAAATTAGGAAAAATATGCATAGCTCCTAGATGATCTTGAGTAACTTGTAACTAAGAAGAAGCCTAGTCTTATTGAGGTCACCATGGAAATAAAGAAGGTATGTCTTGTTGAACCATCATTGGAGGTTGTAATTGAGGAGCCATATGATAATTTTGAGATTTTTTGGATGTAATACAAGTTCATATCCATATTTGACCTAGTTGGAGATGCTTTATTCTCATTAAAAATCATGCTAATGAAGTTGGCAGATACCACAAAGAATAAGGCATAAATCCCAAGGGTCAAAATGTTACATGCCTCATTCAATCCCTCATCCCATGACATGGGAGGGTTTTTAAACTTTCATTTTGATCCAAGAAGAAAGGAATATGTAGATTTAGTTTATACATATTAGGGTATTTTTTGTTAATTTAATCTAAGTGTTGTCTTGGGACATTTGGTTGGGGATCCTTACTTTGTTTAGGTTAGTTTCCTTTTTATTCCATTTTTCCCTTTAATAAGTGCCTTGGGTAGTTTGTTTTGTTTTGTTCCTTTTGGTCTTTATTTATTTCAAGAGAAGTTATCTAAGGGTTGACATCTAGTTTAACTTCAAATCAATATGATGAACCAAAGTAGAGACTCCATTCCCGATAGACTAGTCAAGACAAATGGTTTGGGTTCTCAAGCATAGAAGGCATGCTTCCTAGTTGAGTCACCAAAGAGATTTGCCAAATTTGGCCTAAATAAGAAAATTTTGATTGAATGTGGTTTGAAGCTGAACATAGTCCTAATTGAAGGGTGATCCAATGGTGGAAAGAGTAGATATATTTTAGGAGAAGATCATTTGTCATTTTCAAGATTTTGAAACACTTTAAGAAATATTAATGTGTGAATTTGGTGATCTTAGAAAACTAGACCATCATAACACATCTTACAATAATGAATAGGGAAAGTTGGTTGTGAATTTAATAGATTCAGTTAGAAATCCTCTCAGGATAAAATATCACATGGACATGAAGTTATTCATGCCTAAATCATGCTCTGCAAATTTTTTATCTTGATGATCTTGTTATCTCAAGATATAAGCTTTCAAAGTTGAACTTGCAAAGTGGGATGTGCATGTAGATGTCAAATTTTGGCCTTTCTAAATGGCCATTTAAATTCAAATGTTATAAGGATGAATATAGGATTGATAAGTGTCCAAATCATGGAATCTCAAGTCAAGCTCCAATATCAAGTGGTGATCTAATGATTCACTGGGTCCCAAAGATCCATTGATGCACAGTAGATCATACATCAAAGATTAATGATGAGTTCATATTTAAAAGTTTAGTGTATCCTAAGATTGAATGTGCAAATGAAAAGTGGCATAATCTCAAGAGAAGAATCTAGATCCAATAGTGTATGAATGAATCTTGAGTTAGTGGGTCTAAGAAGATCAGAAAAGTGTGTTCACTCATACAAATTAGATATAATGATGATTAGTGGGTCAAAATGTTAGTGAATCCTAAGAGCAAATATGTGGGTGACAAGTGTCTTAAGTGCACTAAACTAGTAAAATATTTATGGCTCACATTCATTCATATAGAGAAAGATCAATGGTGTGAGTAAGGTCAAGAAGATAATAGAGCTTAGATCAAGCACGAAACCACCATGTGTCTAAATTTTATAGTCTTGAATCAATAATTTGATGGCCAATGAACAAAGGTGACCCTAGGAAACTTTTGCTTGAGGTCGATGAAGTTGTTTTTCACATAAGTAAGCAAATACATAAGAATCAAGTTTGAATATGATCCAAGTTGAACCGCATCACCATTAGAGCTCCATGGAGGTATAATAGGTCTTTTAGACCTAATATAGACAAAATGGTGGAAACTTGTTATTGAAGTGAGTTCAAACACCTAGTAAACTTAATTTCATCAACATTAAGACTATAGGAAAATTAATAAATGGGATTGGTTTTCATATATATTAGACCTGAGTTCAGATTCCAAAGTAAGGGTATATATTTGTGGTTATTGTAAAATGTCTCATCCTTCTACATGGTCTTAGCTTTCATAAATAGGTACCTATAATTTATAAATGAATACATGATCATGGCTATGCCAGGTGCATGAATATGAGTATTTTTCCTTACAGTGAAGGGAATTAATGAAGAGGAGCTCTAGAAGGATTTATATGATAGGGGTGGTTTCTTCCTATAGTGGTATTGACCTTCATGATCCATCCTTCCACACCAAGAAAGGACATAGTAACATTAATGCATGTAGATATTGAGGAGTTGGTACAACTGGTCTTGATCATTGAAGACTCCTACATTCTCCCATGCATGTTTCCCATCTCTCTCATTCCCTTTTTTTATAAATATAAGATTTTAAGGCTTGAAGTATATCTCTCTCTTAAGAATGAGTAGATTCTACTAAGATTGACCTTTGTAACCTCTTGAGATAAAGAGATGATTGTTTTACATTTCATTATTTTGGTATAGTGTGTTAATGTGAGTTTGATTTTCATATGTGGTAGAAATCTCTCCATTAAAAAGTCTTGATCTCACCTAGCTAATAGTTTATCTTGTTATGTAGGTCATGTTTAGTGCTTAATGTAATTTGATTGAAGCCAAAATGTATATACATTGATTGGTCAGTGCCTTTAACTAGTCCTTTCCATCACTTCCCTTAGTTTTTTATCACTTGGTGAACCTCTACATGAAATATTGATGCATAACAGTCATTTAGAATTATAGATTTAGTCTTTTACTTGTCTCATTAGTGTTTTTTAGAAGTTAAAAATAGAGTGAATGAGTAATCAATTTAGGTGCATCACCAACATTAGCTTATATTTCCCTTTCATTTATCTTTATCTCCCTTTTCACCCCATAAATTAGTATATTTTAGTGGAAATGAGTTACATGATACATAAGAAGAGATAGCCTCATTAAAAATCTTAGAGGTCTAACCCAAGATTAGGTAACCCATAGCCTAGGGTCATTCCCATATTGGAATATATTTGAGTAGAGGACCTAAACAATAATTTTATCAGCTAGGGTGAAATCCAAGTCTACAACAAGAACCTTTTTAAAGTTGGAAAACTAAGAAATGGATAAAAACTAACCCTTACTTAAACCTGTTTTGGATGTATTTTAAAAATTAGGTTTTTTTGAGCACTTCCAAGGTGTATTTTATGGTTTTTTGAATTTTGGAGGTGTAATACAACCCAATTCATCCTATCCAACAATTTTCAACTATTCACCATCTTATATACCTTATTTTATGCTCAAAATCTCAAAAAATTAAAACTTTTTGTGAATTTGTACAGGTGCAGGTAGAATAAAGTACCATGGTGAGAATCTAATCAGAGCCTATAAAAAAATTTAGGAGTTTTTATAATCATTATAGGTAATTTCTTATGCTTAGGAATTTGAATTCTCCAAACTAGTCATTATTAGTCATCTTGGTAACCTGTGAGTGCCTTATCATCTTAATGATGATTCAAAAAGTATAGGCCCATAACTTGATAACTAATTTCTATAATTTGAAGTAGAGGGGACCCTATAAAATATGCTATTGTGATTATCTCCCATACAAACTATCAATAAATATCCAAACACAAGAAGTTGGTCTTTGAGTGGAAAATTTTCTATGAGGTTTGAGAGAGAAACATAATTGAAAGTAATGTTTTGACACTTATTTTAAGTTTAAAATGACATTTTAATGTCAATAAAATCCTAATTTACCTCATCAAATTATTATATTCACCATTCTCCTCCACTATCCTACTATATCTTCCATCTATCCATTCCTAAGGTTTTTAGGCGTATTAGTTTTCCTGACCCTAATAGTTGTGTTTGAGACATTTAATTTTATTAAAAAGGTCCTAAACACTATGGAAACCTTTATTTAGTTTATATAAATTTAATATCCCTTGTTATTCTTCATCTTAAACTTATGGCATGCTTAAACATATAAGATCTTCACAATTAGCATGCAGGCCACTATAGTTTGTACTAAAACTCTTATTAGGCTCATAGAGATCTTTATTTTGATGGTTTATTTAAATACATGTGTCTATCCTTAAAAAATTTCTTCAGGTAATTTATAATCTATTTTAATAACTATCAAAACAAAAACTTTGATCTAATGTCCTCAACACATAACTTTCACCATTGTGAGTGAGAAGTTTCAGTCTTTACCAAGTCTAGCTAGATTTTACAACCTTGGAGTTAATTTGGTTAACCTTTAGGTTTATATAATATCATTATAACACCATAGGATCATTTAAAATAGGTTTTTATTTTGGTCACATACTTTAGGATATGCATTACACCAAGAGACTTTCAAAAAAAAAATCCTATAGGAACTAGTTAATAGTGATTGTAGGGTTGAAATGAATTATGTATTAAATAAGATTCAAATATCTTGAAATGATATCTCCAATATCATCTTTATTATTTATGTCTCTACCACTTTAATTTCAATATATCACTATTATATCATAATAAGTACATACACATTACCATATAATATAAAGACTTGAGATAACTCGATCAAATTAGACTTACCAAAGTCATGAAATTATCCCTCTTGAACCTAAGTATAATATGAATATGTCACATTAGAATTATAAGATCAATTAAATGTGATTTTTATTCCTCTTAGACCTTCTTTCCTAACCAAATTAAGCATGCAAATTCTAACAACAAGGCAGGCCTAACTATGTTATATTACTCTCCTCTTCATAAGCTTTGGGTAGTCATTTTAGTGTCTTGTGTGGTTATTAAAGTTTGAGATAACCTATCAATATTATAAAATCATTTCATTTTATATTAATTTCTCACCTTCAACACTGATCATGTATTTTGACTTGTAAAACTTCTAATTTAGAACCAATTATCTCATACACCTGAGTGAGAGTGACTAAAACCTATTTTGCATTCATTGAGGGTATATTGGAGATTGTCAATGGTATTAATATGATCCCTATAAAATATTATAATACCCTACATCCTAAAAATAATATATCCTCTCTCTTATATCTTCTTAATACATAACTTTAGGTTTGTGTAGATTGTGTGTTTGATCATCTACATCTGCATAAATAATCAATTTTAGGCTTTTCATTGGCTAATTTGAGTTATCATGTTGATTAATTAGATTTTTGAACCTATAGTATTTAATAAAATACTTACCTTCACTCTATACTTCCTCTTGAATATGCCTTATCCATTGGGCTTTTGTATCTCAACTCAGAACATATCTCATCAAGAGTATGCATAAATGAATAGTCACTATTGCCTTGTAGGTACTTATGGACTAAAAGATCCATTTTTATTTATCATTGGAATATTATAAAATATTATAAATTTTATATTAAATTATTTAAATTGTTTAGTGTCTATATATCTCCATCTAACCTTTAGCTATCAAAATCTTATCACAATGTTACATAAATAGGCCTCTATTATTTGTGAGTGCTTAGTTGGACTTGCTAAGATTAAAAGAAAGCTCAAACTATAAAATTTAAAATTCATTGGTCCAATAGTGGAGTTTAAAAATTATTTGAATATTTCTCTAAGCCTTCATACTTCAATTTTCTTTGTCATATGTTTCTTGGCATATGTTATCTCACAGTCTTGAATAAACTTAGGCTTTCTAGGCTTGAATGAATTCTCAAACTTGAAACCACCTTAATTCATTGAATTATAACTAATAATTTTTTTTGTATAAATTCATTTAATATGCATTCCTCTCCAAAACACTATATTTTCATAAAGCATAATTGAAGGTAAGTTATACCTCTCAATAGATCTGATTGTAGGTGGTGATTAGAATTCTATGATTGTTAAGCCCTAAAAACTACCCCTTGAAAACCAAAAAATTTAAATTTTAAGATAAATTAAATTCATGAGGCTCTTCACATTAAAGTATAGTTTCATATCAAACTATTAGTACCTTTATCATTAGTCTCTCATCATATCATCACACATGCCTGACTATGTATGATAGTTTATAACAAGACTTTACTTCCTACTTGGTATAACCTTACAGAATATATTACAATCTCAAGAGTTTAGGATATTTGGATTTATTAATCCTTCATGTTTTCTCAACATATTTAACTTGTGGAAAGAACAAGAACCCTCTCCACTACATTCAACTTTGGAGGCTTGAGACTTAGCTAGTTGTAGATGTTGACTTTGACTTTTATAGAATCTTAACTAAGTATTGATAATTTATAATTTTTATAGAAGAATATACACAATGTTACTCTCAACATAATTTCTACAAAAATTTTATCATCTTACACTATCACTCACAAGTATGTTTTATCTCCATTTTACCTTGACAAGCATGTATGAATATATTAGGTTCACTTGACTGCAAGACTCATTAGGTTTATTTTCCCTATATTAATTTAAGACTTGATGATGATAGTGAGGTATTAATACTTCACCCAAAACTCTTTTAACTGATATGATCTTCAACATCTTCCATTTATCATACAAACCTAGTCTCTTTTCCTATCATGTCCATGATGAGCCTGTATGACATTCTACAAGGCCAAGACCTTCCTTTTATGTATTTCACCTTTGTTAAAGTCATGTTTCCATCCTTTTGAGAATTTATAATGAACATGGATCATTCCCATATTTTAATATATTATAAATTGCTTCAATAGGATCAAGACTATTTCATGATCACTAGTATATATCTCACAAAAGGATGAAACCTATAGGTTTGAGTTTCATTGTAAAAATCTCTTTTATAAACCATAACTGATTATACCATCCCATATATGGATTAAATATTCATTATTATACATATTTAAGGAGATAAATATTATAATAAAACTTTTCACAATGTAAGATAAGACCTTTCAACAATGTTTTGTTCAAGCATATCTCATAACACAGTCCTTAAGCTGAATACTAGAATGTCAATTAAAGAAGTTATAATAGAGTGTATATATGGTTTTATATAATTTAATATAATATTATTATGGTAAAACAAATTCAAAAAAATTTAATTCATTTAACCATGCATAAAAAAATGTTTAACCTTAAGTTCAAAACCTGTAAATTATTCTAATGTGGAGATTTATTATCTTCTTGATCTGACACATGCCAAGTAAGGAATGGTGAAACATAAATTAAATTTAAAATAACATATTAAAACATTTTAAATTTATTTAATTCATTGAACTTTTTTCAAACTACCATATCAAATAATAAAATTGGGCCTGTGGGGTTGACTAGCTCTTTCAAACTACCCTACCTTCTTAACAATTGTTTATAAAGGAGATGGGATGGATATAATGATAAATGTCACAAATTTTAATATTAATATTAACCCCTATTATGGAAAAAAATTTAGGACCCAACCCTCTCCCCTCTGTCTATAGCATGCACTTGAAAACTACCCTTATGAGCTTGTTAATGGAGTGATGGAGGAGAAGAAGCATGTTTGGAAATTTTTAAAACATTTGAGATATTTAAACACATTTATATGAAATTTATAAGACTAATAGAAATATTTAATTCGTTTTCACCTGCAATTGACCACCCTAAGTTAGTACAAACTCATAAAACTACCTTTTTGGTGTAAAAATTTAACTGTTTTGATGTGTAAGACATTATTATGATTTATTTATAACATTAATAAATTGAAAAATAATTTTAAGGAATTTAAAATTTCAATTAAACATGTATTTCATCTTTACTATCTTTGTAAATGGACTTAAATACCTTAAAAGCATCTCCAAGTGCAAAGAAAGCTAGTGTATGTTAGATGATATCATGTAAAGAAATTATATCAGTCAAAGACCCTATAGGAATTTCAATGACTTATTAACCATTTAATTTAATGTTTTATTCAATAAATTCACCTTGATAAGTCTTATCTTGGCCATAATTAAAACCTAGGTTTCTCAAAAAACATTAAACTTTGCTAAAATACCTTAATCTCTTCAAACAAGATTATCAAGTTGTAAACCAAGTGACCAATGAAAATAAATGACTTGATATAATATACACCATCTTGACAACTCTTTTCATACCCTTAGGTCCCACTAGACTGACTTTGAGGGCACTTAAAAGCTTGGCAAAGATATTACCTTAAACAATGCTAACAAAACCTTACAAAGACCACTTGGAGACTATCAAAGCATGACAAGCATAGTTTTGAATTATAGGGGTGACAATTTTACTTGTGAGGTTAAAATTGTCAACAATTATTTCTAATGGTGGTGGTTTTGAGTCCCAATTTAGCATGCAAACCAAGATGAACCATCAAGGAAAGGTGTAGTGATGACACCAATAAACTATGAGTACATGTGGGAGTAGAGAAAAAGGTCAAAAAAATGTTTATCTAATTTTTGGAATAATTAGGTCATCTTATGTAAGAAATAATAAATGGTGACTATGTTAGAAAATACTCCTAAATATTATCAAATGATATAAATGTATGTACAAACCCATATTATCTAGTTGAGACTACGTATGGAACATGAACAATTTCAAGAGAAGAGAATACAAGAATAGCTAATAGACCAAATAATACATTCTCATTGACCAAGTGTGTGCACATGAGTTAATTTACTACTTCTTGGAACTTATAAAGACTAGATACTACATATCTAATCATCATACTAGTGAATCTTACTTTGAGAACACTTTCTAGGACATTGCTCTACTATCAGACGGGCATACATAGCCCTAATGGAGTTAGCTCAATTCCCAATATAGGCCTTACTCCACTACCAACCAATTTATACTACCCATGGTGGAGTTGTTTTAATCACCTAGAATCAAGTTTTTATTTAAATTGATCTCTTTCTTTTCATTTCTTACCTTGATTTATCTTTTCTCTTTCCTATTTAGTAATTTGATTAGGGGTTGGGGACCACTGTATCAAATGAAAGGTATGACTATATATTTTTCACCATAGATTTCATTGTAGTAGGTTCATATAGAAAATCTATAAACCATAAATATGTGATATTTTTGCTTGGCTTCATGAAAATGTCTTCATTAACCAGATAGTTTTACCCAACTCAAACAAATTCAAAACACATACGATAGCTAAACATTTGAAACCAATTCATAAATAGAATCTGAATCCATAAACTACTTAGATTACTTACACACCAAAAGTACCACTCTCACTACCTACACATAAGCCTTTTGTTATTCATTCGTTTGAGCAAAAGGGGAGCTTATAGGGTAAAACAAGCATGCCAAACCAGAAATAAATAAACAATGAGGCTGAACCAACAACACAAAATGACAAAAACACAAGAAGAAAATTTAACTAAATAAAAAATAAAAAAATAAAACAAAAACAAATATATAAAGGGAAAGATAACATATTTATAGGAACTTACCAAGTTAATTCAAGCCTAGAAGTGAGAATGGGAAAAATGTTTATCGACAAGAAATGATACATAGTTAGTAGTTAGACACCTGATACAAAATGTTTTCACACTCTAGATTTTGGAAATATTTTTAAATATCCTACCAAGGAAACATATGTACTTATGCTTATGTTAAAATATATGCTCATGAACACTATACCATAGAGTTTTATCTATGTTATTTGCATACAACTTAAGAAAATTTACACTAACAATATTTTTATATGTAATTGACAAAAAACATTTGGGATGGGTTTGGATAAATACCTCTTATCATCTATTAAATTATGGTGAGGGGTAGGGGTGGGTATCAACAAATACCAGAATGGCCTATGTACATAACTTAGTAGAGATAGATTCTTCATGGTAGCTAGGTGGTCAATCAATAGTTGGCTACTCCTTGATTGAATTGAATGCTTTGATAGTATCTTCTTTGTCATCCTCATCATCTAGAAGACATTGGCTTGGTTCTTCCCATGTGAGTGATCTTCTAGACTTATCATTCCTGGCAGACATGTGCATAAAGTTTTGTTGGATTAGGCTATTCTTAGCTTTGACTCCCATCAACTTCATTTCTTCATAGTTTGAGTAGCCATGATCATAATCACATTCTTATATATTGGATACCATCACCATTTCAAGGATCATAGGGATAATACAATCCCACTCCTCAGGTTATTTTTTGGGATCTAACTCTTCAATTGGAAGGGTAAAAACTTGATTTTCTTCTTCTTTCGACCTATCATCAATAACATACAGGTGTTTCTCTTCAATATAAAGGACTCTAATGACATCACCATTTAGGATCAAGATAATTAGATAAAATATAAGGATATATATCTTACATTTTGAACTCTTATAACTCACCTTCTTTAGATGGACAACCTATTTCAGTATTAACTTCATCAATTGCATTCATTTTCAATGATGGGATAGGTGTTCACTACTACAAATGAGCTATTTTCACTTTGAATCAGCTTGTTAGGCATAGGAATAGTAACATATATCAAGAATGTCTTAGATTCATAACTATTCATCCTCTTCATCGAACTATTCCAACTCTTCCAATTCTTCATTCAACTAGCTACAAGAAGCTTATAATTCTTCATTTTGCATGTGTAACTCTAGTTATTCTAATTTTCAGCTAATAGGTCATTGGAGATAACTTCTTCATCATCATCAGAATCTTCTTCATCACTAATTTTTTGGACTAGATTTTTCTTGTAAAATGATGCATTATCAGTTAACAAGACCATCTCAACACTTGTATCATTTTCATGTATGTAGGTGCCAAATTATGAACCTTGGCAAGTGGTCTCATAATCTAGTTTAGGCATTTTTATTGTAAATTTACTACAAAAAATGGCATTGGATTATAAAAATCACTAAAATACACTTGATCACTAAAATAATGAAAAATATCCTACTCTCCATATGTTAAATTATCATAAATGCATGCATTAAAAATAATAGTAGAGTTCTCATTAGTTACAGGGAGGTTTGACTAGTTGTAGGCTTAATTGGCTAGCTAATTGACTTATAGACAAGTTAATAAAATGAGATTAGGTGTAAACATTTGGCTATCCTTATGAATAAAATGGGTCAGCACAAGATCTGTGTAGCATGGATTGTTGTTTAATTATGTATGCCTCTTAGTAGGTTAATGTGAGACATGTGAGTGCAGACATAGTTCTTCAAAAAAACCTAATGGTTAAGGGATCCAACACATTAATATAGATAATAATAATTATTCCCTCTATTTATAAGAAAGGGTATTTCAAACCACTATAAAACCAAAAAAAGTAGGTTTTATATGTGCTAACATGTTCATTATGCTCCCTATAGGGTGTGGAAAATTGATAATACAAAGAAATAGGGTCAATAGGCATGCTAAAATAATAAAGAAATATTTTTTCAAATTCTAACCATGTGGTAATGCATCCATTAGGTAGGATAAGCTACCAATTATATGCAACCTCATTAAGAGAATGCCTGATGAACTTTCCCATCACCAAAGAATTTGGGGAAATTTTTCCTTGAACTGCATGGAAGCTCATGCAAAGGTGGAGTCAAGTTGAGTGGGCCAAAAGAGTTACCCTAGGGGCCTCAACCTACCATGATTTAATTATAAAAAATAAGGATAACAAATCTGGGTAGAGTGGCCAAATTGTAGAACAAAAATGGAAAAGAATTGGCCCTGCTATAATGACCTCTTTGAAGGCCTAAATGTTTTATTTTGATGTCTAAATCCCATAACGTGTGTATTTTTTGCAGAAATCATCAAATTTATTTGGTAGTTCATGAGTAGTCCCTAGAATATTAATAGGGAATCCACTTTCACTTATCCATAAAAAAATACACAAGTGGGTCTAAATTTTAGTTTTCTAGTCTTAGAACCTAGAAAATCACTTGAGCAGAGAATCTAAAATGTTCAATTTTAAAAAAATGCACTAAAATTTTAGTTTTATATTATGGCCCTCCTTTTAGCACCAAAATGTTGATTGGCCCTTTATTAAAATGTCCAACCAACTATGGGTAGGTTTTTTTGACATACTTACCCCTATTGAAAGGAGGGAAATCCATATATCTTCACTCCCTAAGGTCTTTATCTCCTTAGTCTAGGCATATTGATCTTCACTCAATGGATCATTTGGACCATTCTAATATAAGGGTCCTTTATTGGTTCTATGAAAAATTTAAAACTTGGTTTTAACAAATTATGGTACTTGAACAATGTAAAAAAACAATGTGTGTTTTGTGTGATTAGAGTTTCGTGTAGGTGCTAAAAATAGAGAGACAAACATTCATTTAGTGTATTCACCTAATTACAAATTAGCATGTTTAGTTTTTTTTAAATTATTTGTGTTTACATGGGAAGTAAACTCATTAATTCATTCCATTAAACATATTCAATAGTGCATCAATAGTAATGGAAAGACTCACAATTGAGATATAACATTAAATATAGATTACATATAAACCCTAAGCTAACCAACTGAATAAAAAAGGAAAAAAGAGAGAAACAAGATAAAAAAGTTGTTATTATGAATCAAAATCCATTCATTTCAATTTCAAACTCCCATGGAACTAAACCATCACCTACCATGTGTGCACAAACATCAACAAGGACATTGCAAGAGTCTGAAGAGAAGAATGTGAAGGAGAAAACACACATTTACCATATGCATGTGCATATTGAAAGAAAATAAATTTCACCAATTTTTATTAATAGATAAATCTTGAGTACCAAAATGTATTTAAATTATTTACAATTGATCTATCTAATTCTTTCCAGCATAATAGTAGGGAAACAAATAGGGAGAGAAAAAAACAAAGTGGCGAGTTCAATGGTGTTTTGGAGCAACCAAGAGCCAACCCTTGGATTGTCAAAATGATCCAATATATAGAACTTGTGAATTTATCATGGTGTAATTTCTCTCCAAAATCTCCATCAATTCCATCAACTACCTCCATCCATGTCCATTTTTACCACTTTTCACTATTCACTTGCTTGCAAAGACCAAAATTGAATTTAGCAAAAACAATTAAAATAAATGAATAGTAAAATGGTAAAAAAATGTGAATGACTTTTTTCACAATCAAAATTGGTCAAAACCAAGGGTACTAGGAATATCTTAATCAAATCATGACCCTAAAACATCAAATGGAATAAAAAATATATTTTTGATCTCATGATATCATGAAAAGATGGAAGGTCACTAGAAAATGGTACTCATAGAACACTTTGGGTTTTCTAAACCTACACATTTTTAATTGTGCAGCAATGTTCATGTTTTTAAATTATATTTATAATCAAAAATTTTACTCCTTATAGACCTAATTTCACATCAATTTCTAAATATCATTATGTAGAATAGGCAGGATTATTGGGTTTTGAATTTACAGGTCAAGCTAGGTAAACTTAAATTGGGAGGCTGAATTACATTATGTTTGATGAGCTTAGGGATGGTGATCTTTGTAATGAGGCTAATAGGGAGCTTAGAGGTGGATTATTTGAGTTATAGGGTCTCAAGTTAGGTAAAGTAGGTCATGCATCATAGAGGTAAATGAGTTAGGATCAATTTTGGGTAAACTAGGGTGAGATCACATAGTATAGGAGGAAGGGAGAGCCATTATGGATTTTAATAGGATAAATCTTATGTATAATGGAGATGGGTTGAGGGTTCCCCAACCTAGTTTATGATTTTCCCTTGAATTACATTGATTTTAAAATGGTATGGTGGCCCTTAACTTAGTCAGGGGTTCTACCCCTAATTTCCATTACATTATCAAGTGCAGACCATGGGGTGGTGATATCTCAACCTAGTCAAGACTCCCAACCCAATTAAAATTATGAACACCACTAAGAATTTAAAATGATAACTATCTAAAAATGGCTCACCCAACTAATTATGGATAAAACCTTAGTTATAACTATGACATTCAATAAAACATTAAACCCAACCTAACCACAAAATTAATCCCAACTAAAAAATAAATTGATTTAACTCCCCCACATAGCTTGATCGGGAGTCTAAGTCTACTTAACAATGGAAATGACTTGACCCCTTCCCCAAGACTTGATAATTTTTAAACTTGGATAATTTTCATCCTAAAAGAGCGTAGAACACTAGGATTATGACAACGAGCCTCTAGGACTAAGATATTTTAAAATTAGGACCCATTTCATTCCAATGAGTCTAATCAATACTAAATAAAAAAATTAGAGATTGATAAGACATAAGCACGTAACTAAGAGAGATTTTCCACCTAGAATGTGATATTTTAATGAGATCTTGAAAGTTTAAAATGAAGGCCCAAAAGTCACTTTCGAGAGAAGTGCCAAACATGAAACTTGTTTGAAATTGCCTAATGAATGTAATTAAATGGGTTTTAGGAGCCCAAATGGTATGGAAATATATATGAACCCCTATATCAAGATAAAAAATTTTGAGAGAGATAATATATTTAGGCTTCAAATGTAAATTGGGAGGTTTTAACTATACTTTTATGTTAATTATAAAATCTAAAGTTGACTTGCACAAATATGGCTTTCCAATAATAGTGGTTTTGAGTCCTAGTTTGGAACATAAAATAAGATGAAACACTGAGACAATTGTTAATACTAGGTCCAATGAATTGTGAGTGTATGTGGGAGAAGAACAAAAGGTCAAAAAAAGAGGTTCCTTAATTCTTGAAAGAATTAGGGCATGTTTTGAAAGCAAAAACACACCTATGTGTATATGTCCTTAATAATGATCTACTATAATGCATTGCAATCCTTTGTATTTTAAAACTTAACACTATGAAAATTTTAACTTGATTTATGTGTTCAGACTTGGCTTAGGGACTATTCTTTTAAGGGGTTTTTATAGTTTAATGATTTAGGATAGTGCCTCAAGGATTTGTATATGTATTTATTAATGTAAAAATACATATTCCAGATAGATTCTATATACTAATGACCTCAGAATTTATGTCTATATATAAGACTCTTTGGTTAATTTTCATCATTACCTAAAATGTGTAATGTGTGGGCCAACCAAAGGGAGGGATTTGAATTTGAAAAATAGTCATTTGAAGAACCTAGGATGTTATTAGTGAAGGCAAACATTGTTGGTAATTAGTAGTGATTAATCATGTATTTCATTATATAAGATGGAATAAATAGTGATCTAAAGCATCATAAATATATTATTAGGATAATAGAAAATTTAAGCTTGGACTGGGGAGATATTTTATATGAATGATGTAAAATAGTATGGTAAATTCCATAGATAGGGAAATAAATAGGGATGAATGTGTATTAACAAGTATTTATAATAAAGATAGATTAAAATTGTTTTTTCCAAGTTTCTAACACCAAATTTATGTTTATAAATAGAGTTATAGTTGTGTCTATGTTCATTTCCACATATTATAATCCATATAAATCCATGGAAATTTTCTCTAAATAATTTAACAATGAAATAACTACTACTCTAATGCATGTCATATAAAGGTGAGGTGGGAAAATGTGATAAATTTACTATCAAATTGTTTCTAAACTTTTTTATCATCATGGATAGATAAAACATAAAGTTTAAGACACTATCAATTATTAGCTAAGGTATGACTATGTCTATATATTTAGTTAGAGTAAATATATTAATAACAATATATATGTAAATTGATTGATAAATGAGACCTCTTATGCATTGATAAAACATGTATACATTATGGGATGAAATTGTGTTTGATATAATTATAGTTATTATTATTATTTTTTTTTTATGATATCATACCATTCAACATAAAAATTACATCCCATTATGAATATTTATAAAACATATCATCTAGTTGAAACCTAACAATTGCAAGCTTCCCAACATATTTCATTTGAGAAATAACAACCAATATATTCCCAATAGTTTACATTTTATAATTTTTATAGAATTAATTATGTAATAAAAAAATAATAATTCTAATTATAACCTATATTCCACTAGGTTAACAACATTTTTATTTTGTCTAAAATTTAATTAAGATAAATTGCCTCTTAAGAAGCTAGTTGTCACTAGGTTTCAAACATTCCATCATGACTAATTTTATTAAAACTAATCCAATAAATTATAATTTACACTCTATTTTTAAATCATCCCCATAATTTTGGAGTGAATACTTACTTCCATTACTATGGATATTATTCAATAAAACTAATTGCAAATGGATAACCTTGTTAAATTACTCATGCAGGTTATTATTTATTAAAAAACTATTAGTTTTGAGGAGTATTATAAAAAGACATACATTATTTTTATAGAGATTATAAGTTTCATAGTCTAATAATTGTGAAGGAAAGAATTACTTTCCCACCATTATGGTTAGGGATGAAAAATCTTGTGATAAGCTTGGTTTATGAGAGTCACTTTTAGAAATAATATTTTCAAAGTGAAGTGTTCTTTGAAATATAACAGCTACTAGGATATAAATATATTTTTTTCAAAATAGAGAAAAATATATGTTTCCTCTTAAAAACTTAATAGTCAATAGGAATTATTTTTTATGCATAGTGTATGCTATAAGCCACTAGTCTTAATTTGTGATTCATGGAAGAGATAACGATTGGATAAATTATTCTGATTAAGGACAAAGGGAGATAATAGTAAATGGGAAATAAGTTCCCCTATTTTTTAGGACTCAATTGGTTTAATCCAAGTTCTAATAAATTTCAAATCCTTTAGTGGGGTGAGAAATAAAAATTAACCACTAAAAGTCCAATCCACTTTGTATATCTTTAGGAATACTACTAATGTTCGATTAAGTTATTTTACTTCCCATTCACACTTGCATCACACTATAATAAAATGGGAAGGATATTCATCACAAAATAATTATAAGTGAGAGGGGAATAGGTTATGAAATTAAGTGGTTATTTGACTAAAATAAGATCATTAATGCTAAAAATTGAAATCATACTTGATCACAATTATACCATTATGTACTAGGTCTAGTTGTAGCATAAATTCAAGAAACACAATGGGAAGTACTATAAGGAATTAAATAAACATATTATACTAAACTTATATTAAATTAAATAATATGAATGGAATTTATATACTGTACATAATGGCTTGACACAACTTCTAGTTAAATATAATAGAAATTCAGAGCCTATCAGACTAGATGTTACATAATCTAACTACATTTTCATTACTAATCAAACATTACAATTTATTATTAACATTAAAAAAAAAATCCACATAAAATTGAATATTATTAATAAATAAAAACAAGTATTTCAAACTAGACTAGTATCTATTTCAATGTTATTACAAAATCATTTGAGTGTGCCCTCAGGCAAACAATCACAATCCAAAACAAAATAAGAAAAAGAGAGGATTGAGCCTATCATAATTTATATAGAGTATAATATCTCCCCCTCTTTATAAATAATAATGAATACTACATTATATATAAAATACAATGGAACTTGTCCTCAAGTAGCACAAGGCTCCCACTTCTCATCATAATTTCCACTCTAGGCAAATGTAACTACAATATGTTGGAATAATCACTTCATTCAATGGAAATAAAAATTCAATTATATCTTTTCTTCCATGGTTATGACACCTATTTAATCAAAAATTTCCTCTTTACTCTCCCACTTTGGGCCAATTATATTATAATGATTCTTCCATTTGACCCTCCTAGGATAATATTCAAGTCAAGGAGTCACCATATCACTCCATATAGCCTGTTAACCAGTCAAACTCTTTAAAATCTACTTTGACTAATTATTTTATTATTCTTCTCAGCTCAATCCATTCTAAAATTTTGGTAGACCATCCAATTTATCCTTAGTCCTATATCCATCATCAATCTCCATGTGTCCTCCACTTTTTATTTCATGATGACTCAGTTGGATGATGTGTCCTCTAGGTCCACTTGTCACTCATCCATAATATTGTGGGTGCATTTCTTGGCCATGATAGCTTTCCATCAGGTCTCCAAGTCTACTTATCTACTTTTTTATACATGATATTACCTCCCCATGCTATATTACTATATAAATAACCTTGGGACTATAGGTCAGTAGGATGATGCCATGTAATGTAATCCTTCTAAATCAAAGACCTAGGACTATACAGATTGCCCTAGGTCTATAGATTAATGGGATGATGCCATGTGGTATAATCCCAGTAACCTAGAGTTTAAGGACTATAAAAATCAACACAATTTTATGGGTTATTAGGATGATGCCATATGGTGTAATCTCTCTAGCCTAGAATCTAGAAGGGTATATGGGAAAACTTTGGCTTCCAAGTCACCATGTTACCAAGATGATGCCATGTGGAATCATCTTAATGATCCATATGCTCAAAATAGTTAGAACATACCTTAACCTATGAGTCCCTGAGTCACCAAGAGAATACCAAAGTGGCATTATCTCAGTGATTTGGATGCATGGGTCCATTTGGATACTAGCTTCTTCTAGGTCACTAGGTCCTTGGGATCATGCCAAATGGTGTGATCTCAAGACCCCTAGGACTTGGAAATTTCTAATGAAAATGTCTAAGTCTATTAATAAATTGAGCTTGATGAATAAATTTGAAGTCTTGGAAACTATTTGCTTGTACACCAAATCTCAAAACACAAAAAATATTAGTCCAAGGTTACTTCAAACAAAAAATAAAATAGACTAAGTATATAATGAAAACATGCAATTTATCGGTGAAGGACATCAATATAACAGAAAATGATAAATCAAAATCATTATAATGTACTCAAATTTCCATTTTGAAAGCCTAGAATTGGTGAAATAAAAAATATTAAGGGCCATGTCAGACCTTTAACTCAAACACCCTAAAAGGCCCTAAGACTGAAAACTTAGATTTTACACACGAGCAATTTTATAATATATCTCATAATATCAAAGATAGGATAAGTTCTAAAGTAATATCATATAGAATCTTAGTCCTTTTTATAGTATAATAAGATAATTATGATCTGGATTTCTAAGGCAAGATTTTGGGAAATATTTAAAGATTATACCAATTATATAAGTCTAAGTCAAATTCCACTTGAAAGAGGATTTTCAAAGCAAGTTTAAAATGCATGATCCAAAATGGTCAAACTCTAAAAATTTAAACAAGTTAAAATAATAATAATATCAAAGACTAAGAAACTGATCAAGAGTGGTAAAAGGAAGTAGGTATGCTAAACCAAGAGGGTCCCCATTTTAAATTTGAGAATGGGGCAAGTTGGACCTGATAAATGTTGACATCTATAGGGATAATTTTATTTCAGATTTCAGAACCTAGACTATAAATCTTCGCACCTAGACAATAAGCACAAATTAAAAGATAATTAATTACATAAAATCATAAGGATGAAGGTACTGAAGTCTAATTTAATATGTGACATATTAAGTTCTAATTCATCCTTAGACCATTTGTGTTTGTTAAAGTGATTAATTATTTTTATATCCCATTGTATTCAAATAAATAAATTTAAACATGCCTAAAATAATTAGAATTTCTAAGAAGGAAAATTTTAATGTTTGGCTTGGGGGAAATGACATGGGAATTAATATAATACCATCGAGTCATTTATATCCTTCATAGAGATACCTATGGTCCCACTCATGGACATTCTCCATTTCCAACCATGCCAAAAAACATGTGATGGAGATTGCCTAAATCACCCTTTTGCTAAAAGAACTTGGGTTTTACATTTTTTTAAGTTTCCTTTTGATTTATTTATTTTTAAAATGTTTTATTATTTATTCCATTGAGGGTTGGCGACCAATCCATGGGTGCAATGATATAATCAAAAAATTAATAATTATTAAGACAATTTTAAATTAGTTTATTTCCTAAATTTTGATTTAGATATGAAATTAGGTGAAGTTTGATGCTTTCAACCAAAAAGTGAAATGATACTAGAATTCACATATTATGTTTTGAATCACTAGCCTTCATAATAATAAAATTATACAACAAAATTGTTTTACATTTATGGGGTTTTTCAAGAGTGGATACTCACTTTCTAACTTATGAAATTTGAATGATTCTCATGTATTTACACACCATGTGAAGTGACCAACCTAAAAAAATAGAAACACCTCAATCTCAACATTGTGGTTTCATTTTATAATTCTTCTTAGACCTAACATTGATGCAATGTTGGTTGTGAGTAGGCTTTATTTTCTAGACATGATTACAATAAATGGTCTATAAGGGAAGGTATAAAATAACAATTCCATGAGACCACCTTTAATAGAAATAATTTACCATGATATGGAAAGTAATTATCCTTAATTAATTTCTACTTTAGATAACACACTGGAAATACATCAAAGGTTCAAACAAAACCAACCAACTCAAATGAGTTGGGGGAAATAAATAGAAAAAACAAATCTAATCAAAAAAACAAAAGGAGGAAGTAAACCTAATATAAGAAAGTAATAAATAGTATATAGTATATAATGCAACAAACCTCTTGACTCATTTAAAATGGTGTTGGATGGAACATCTGAGAAGTAATGCTTTATAAACTATCCATTATCTAGAAATTATAGATCATTTCCTTGCAGATCTTTCGTTCTATTATCCTAGAAATTATATAACTTGATAAGGATCAGTCTAAAGAGGACTTAACTTAAAATTCTAACCTTTATTTTCATTGGATTTATCCCATAATTAGACCAAGTCTAAAATTAAAAATAATTTGACTTTTGCCTTTATATCAAAACATATTTTCAACACTGATTGATGCTTTCTAAAATTTTACAAGAATTCTTCTCTCATATCATCCATACAAACTAGGTCCAATAGTCTAGACTAACCTATCTCATTTTCCTCCATGTAGTCATTGATGACATGATATGTGGGTCTCTTGAGTGTTATTTGAAGTATTATTCCATGTCATAAACTATAATGAAATGGGTTCTCTTGAGAATCTTCTTGTGCTTTGTCTGATCAATGCACAAAGCATATTTGAGTAGGAGATGCCGAATACAGGGATTCTCTTCTACTAATTTCGTAATGACATTTAGTAATTTATTATTTGTGGACTCGGCCAAACCATTTCCTTAAGGGTAATATTTTGAATACAACTTTAGTTCAATTATATTCTGATATGCCCACTCAATCAACTTAGTTGATTGGATGGTAGGTCCATTGTCACACACCATTGCCACAAGTTTTCATAATTTGGTTGTAATTTTATTTTCAAGGAATATAATTACCTCCTTAATAGTGTTATTATTTGTGGATTTTACTTCAACCCATCTTTTGTAATAGTTTTTCACTATAATAATGAATCTATCTCCATATGAATAATTTGTATTTATGACTCCGGTGAAGTCTATGTCCCATTGATTAAATGGATGTTACTAAATTAATGGTTGAAGGGCAAAAACATCATGAGTTTCTAGTTTTACAAATATTTGATAGAGATGAGAATATCTCATATGAGTATGAGCATCCTTGAATAATGTTGGCCAATAATAACCAACCCTTAAGATGTTATGGGATGTCACACTACTAAAAGGATAGTTGTTACCTATTTTATTATGAAAATAAGTCATGACATCTATATAGTACAAGACACATTTATATAGTACATGAGTTCCTCTTTTGTTAAACATATTAGCTAAATCTCTTCATTATTTATATAGTACAAGACACATTTCCTTGGCATGTAGTGTGCAACCTTTAACTGTAATGTTCTGTTTTGGTTCTTATCTAGGCCACCTAATGGAATTCCATACAAAAGGTAGTGAAAATAGATTCATACCATGGGTTTTAATTTAGTTCATACTGGTTTACCTAGATAACCAAAATATAAGGGTCAATTTTAGAGATCAATTATGATAGATCTTGGCCTCAAACTAGCTTCATAAGCCTAACTTCAATTTCATATTCTTGAACTTTTGAGACCCAGCATCCTATTACTCCTCCAAGTTCATTCTACCCTAACATAATTTTGATATAAGGATCCAAAACCACGTCATAGACTTTATTCCTTATAGTGTAATGTCTAAATTTATGTGTTGCCTTTACCAGTACATAAGCTTTCTTATCCAAAATAGGGTATTTCAATTTAGATTCCTTAAAACTGGTGCTCATGAAATTTATAGGATGTTCTCCATCTTCAAGATTCTGAGTAAGGATAGCATCAATGGTATGATCATATGAAAATGAAAACAATTAGTAATATTTTTCATAATCTAGGATAACCAAAAAAAGGGCCTACATTATGACATATTTAATTTTCTAAAAGTCTTTCTTCTTGGTAGGCATCTATTCAACTTTATCTCCCTATTTTAACATGGAATCCAATTGTTTAGTTATCTCAATAAAACCTAAAATGGATTTCCATATGAAAATGGTTTTACCAAAGAAATATTTTAATTCCTTCTTATTTTTTTGTAATTTAATTTTATAAATGGCATTAGATCTATCAAGGTTAATTGAAATACCTTCATTTGCATAAAAAATACATTTCTTTGGGTTGAGTGAAATACCAAACCTACAGTAGAATTCAATGATCTTCTGTAAGTTCCTTAAATTGTGTAATATAAATTTGAAAAAAAATAAGTTATCCATATAAACAACAATGAAATTACCAATAAACCATTTGAATTATATGTCCATACCACTCTAGAAGGTGTCACCCACATTGATAAGTCCAAAAGGCATTTTATTATAAGCAAACATGGCCTACTTTAGGGTGAAGTCTATTTTCAATCAATCTTCCTTGTTAACTAAAACTTGAAAGTAGCCTTATAATACATCTAGGAAAGACATAATATCAAATTCACTAACCTTTTGAATGGCCTCATCCAAAGGCAATAAAGGATAATTATCCTTATCTAAAACTTGATTTAAATTTTTGAAATCTATGTAGAGGTGAATTTATCCATTTTTATTTATGACTGTCACTAAATTAGATACCCTATTTTAATCTCACATAGTAAATATTATATTATCTGATAATAACTTCTAAACTTCCTTTAGGATGAGTGGCTCAAAAACATGATTGACTAATATTTGGGGTTATCTAAATGGATTATTATCAAGTTTCAAGGGAATATCATGCATCATGATGCTAGAATTAAACACCTTCAAGTCATCATAAGTCTAAGAAATGATGTCTTGGTAATTTATTAACATCATCTATAAATTCTACATTTATTCTTCATTACACTCTATCCGTACAATGATGTTTTGATACTAATCAGGCATCCCCAAGTTAATAAGTTAAGACCTCTAATTAGGGTGAAGAAATATTTTAGGCTTAGTTTTAGTCCTATTTAATTCAAATAACCTTTATAATTATATCATTCTCTTTGTAATTTTATTATCCTTGAATATTAGAACCCCATTGACATCATATCATTCTCCATCTAGATCACTCTTCTCATCTTCATTAACCACCTACTATCAAAAGCATTAGAATTAGAAAGGAAATATAGGATGTGTTTATCATCATCAAACAGTTAAAAATTATTAAAATTATTAGGTACATATATACATGAAACCAATTTAATAAAAAAAATTACAAATTCATATTATCCAAAAGTGTAAGGTTAGTAGCATAAACAATTGGCTAGTCTACCATGGTGTTATCAGTCCTAAAAATGGTAATAATGTTAAATGGATCAAAGAATTATATCAAGTCCCAATCACGATGCTTGTATTTATTCAAATGATAAAAATTACATATAAATTTATTTCTCACCTAATTAATGACTAATTTAGAATCATTGTATAAATTTAATTAACAGACATTGTACCTAGATATAAACTATAATCCCAAGATAAATGTGTCATATTATTCTATATTTTTAGTATAGTGGAATTTAAATCTATAAGTATCATACTTAATCCCTATCCTTATTTAGATCATGCTCCATCGAATTAAAAATACCACATACTGGAATCCTAGTCTTGATAGAGTTATTTCTTCTTTGATAGTTTGGTGGTCAAGTTATAGAAACCTAAGTACATAGAGGTAAAATTGAATCATTCATTGATTGAATTTTATTATGTAATAATAAATTTCATGCATGGATATTTATCAATCTATATATAATTTTCCACTCCTCTTCATGTCAACCACATATAGGATAAGTTTGTTTCCATATAATCATTTAGATATTTAGACCATCCCTACTGAGTAGCATGTCATATGCCTTTGGGATTTCAACGAATTGTATGCTTTGAACCATTAAATTCTTGGATTATCCAACAAATATATATGAACATATAATAATTCCCATATAACCTTGACCTTAGGCTTACCCAACTTGACCACTACCTTATCTGATTTTACAGGGACCAATTCTAGTTTCTTACAAATACCTATAGGCATGAAATGTTTTGAGGCACCTAAGTCAACCAATATATTTGAAAATGTTGCCAAATATTTATAATATAAGTAATAAGGTCAGAATATTGATCTTTTATTTATGTATCACAACATTGGTATTTGCCATAACTTTTTTCTAGTTTGAGTGCCCTTTTTTATAAGAGACTCAAGGAATAAATCCATCTATTTAATCATTTGTGCCAATTTTTGGTTGTTTATATTGGACTTTATCCTTTTCATACCGCTATTTTTTATCTTGTTTTACTATTGGTGGGTTGGTTTTCACCTAATTTTTATGGAGATGGGTCATTTTTAGCTTTTGTGTCAAGAGGAGTATCAATATTGTTGCATGGTGTTGAGGTTGTCAAGGGTTGGGGTGCCCTACTCCTAAGATTATAATTCCCTCTCTAATACTACTACATAACCTAAACATCCTTGGTATTCTCCTCAAGTTAATTATCCCCTTGGATAGGAAAGTATAAGGTCTCTATAACTATAGATGTATCAGGTGATTTGGATGAAACAATAAAATTAGAGTGACATAAAACATTATGGATATTTGGAATAACCTCATATTCATTAATATACTTCTATAAGATTTCAAACACATTACAAAACTCAATGCAATCAAGTTCCCCATTCTAGGTTATGTTATTCACACAACACCAATTGGGTAGGGCATATCTATGATGTTGATTTTAGGCATTCTATTAGATAGAGACTCATCTTACTTACCTTGCCTGTTATTGGGCCTGTAATTATATTAGTAAGTGAAATTAAGGGAATAATTTACACTACTCAAACTTCCAAATTGATTTTGAAAACTAATTAAATCATTACTTAACCTTTAAATCATCCTTTAAATTACATCAAACTTTGGATTGGTTGATTCTTGATTGGATTTCTGAATTTTATTATTTATAACTAGGACTATAGTTTGGTTATAAGATTGTGGTATAGCCTCATTACAGACCTAATTTATAAATCCTAAATTTTTATTTGGAGAAGTGTGGAGTAGATTAATCTGATTTGTGATTGGGAGAAGTTGTAGCATTAGAATGTTCTAATTTATAGGAAGGATTATATTAAATGATAACATGCTTGGGAAGATGTTAGGACTAGGGGCCATCATCCATACTTGTGGATTAAGCTACCTATCAACTTTGATCACTTTTTCATAGGTGAGGGGTAGATTAATTATAGTTGTATCTCTCTTAAATATCATGGTTATCCATGGGTCTAAAGTATTTTTTAACATTTCCAATGTTAAATAATCATCTATCCTATATATGGTCACCACCTTATTATATATATTTTGAAAGTGGGAATTAAAAATGTTTATAGGTTCATTGGGATCCATTCTCATGAAATAAAATTGTTAAAGTGGACATTATGATCTACCACCTAACCAAAGTGGGCCAAGAATGTGTTACTCAATTTATTCCAACTTATAATTGAATCTTTAGGAAAATTAAGGCATCATTCATATACTGCATAAAGTAAGGTGAAAGGGAATATCCCACATGCTACATATTCATGATCAACATTGAGAAACCTAAGGGTAGTTTTATAAGACATGATGTTTTCTTTAGTAATCCTCCTAGTACTTAGGGTGAACCTTGGAAGGTACCTATTAGGGTTCCTAGGCAAATCATGCACATCACTTGGAAAATTTATTATAGACTTTGTTAACCAAGACATGGATACAATAATGGGTGGGGTATTTTATAGATATGTTGAGAGGATTAAATATTAGGCATGGATAAATTTCTTTCCTTCCTTTATTAGTTTTTTCTCTCCTAAATATTTACAATGGGAATATAATCAGTCTACCTCAGATTGATCGAGATCTAATGATTCACTCAATAGACTCCAATTTGTTTAAGATATCAAATATAACCTTAAACCAATGAAATATGAAAAACATAGAATCTAAAAGCTCATAGTAGATAATAAACTAATGTGACACTAGATATTTGGCATTTCAAACTAGACAAAAAGCAAGAACCTCCATATAACACCATTTTATGTTGGTTTCATTAATAAAATAAAATAAATTGGGATAATTACAAGGAGAAGGAATTAATTAAAAATATAATGAGTATTTAAAATGTTAAATCCCTCCTTATATCACTATTTTATATTGGTCTCAATTTTTGACCAAAGGTAGAGACAACTATTGGATTAATTATTTTAATTGAGGAGAAAGGAAGATAATAACACATGGGACACAAGGTCCCATAATTTTTAGACTTCATATGGTTGAATCCAAGGTCCAAAAATCATATTTTTGGGTGAGAAATGGTAATTAACCACCCCAATTTTAAATACACTTCATATTATTTTAGGCTTACTACTGATGTTTACTTAAGTCATTTTACTTTATGTCCACACTTGAATCACATTATAATACAATGGTAAGGACATTCATTAAAAAAATTATAGAAGAGATTGGAATATTAGGTCAAAAACTAAGTGGTTTCTTGAATTAAACAAGATTGTTAGTGCTGAAAATTAAAATCATGCATGATCACAATTATACCATTACGTACTAGTTCTAACTATATAAAAAATTGAACTTAATGGGTAAGATTATGAGGAATTAATTGAACATATTATTCTAAAATTATAATAAATGAAATCATATGAATATATTTTATCTACTACACATAATGGCTTTACATAGATTCAAGTTAAATATAATAGAAATTCAAAACCAAATAGACTAGCTATTACACAATATAACTACATATTCATTATTAAACAAGAATTGAAGTATATTTTTAACATTAATAAATTTTATTCCATAAATAAATTTAGATAATTACTAAATAACAAAATCATTTTCAAACCATATTGGTATCTACTTCAATTTTATTACAAAATCATTTGAGTCTACCCGCTAGACAATCATAGGCCAAAGCAAAACAAGAAAAAGAGAGGATTGAGTCTGTCACAATTTATGTAGATTCTTAGTGTATAATATCTCCCCCTCTTTAGAAAAAATAATTTAGACTCTATTATATATAAAATATAATGGTACTTATCCTAAATTATCATAAGGCTCTCACTTTTCATCATAATTGCCACTAGCAATTGCAACTATAATATATTAGAATAATCCCTTCTTTTAATGGAAATACAAACTAATTTCTCTCTTTCATTTCATGGTTTTGACTCTTATCTAACCTAAATCATCCTCTCACTTTTCCCCTTTGGATTGAGTATTTTAAATGATTTTTCCATTTGGCCATTATGGGAGAATATTCAGGTCAAGGAGTCATTAGATTGCTCCATATAGCTTATTAACCGATCAAACTCTTTAAAATAAACCTTGACTAACTATTATCTTATTCTTATCAATTCAATCCTTTCTAACATTTTGATATTACATTAAATTTATCCTCATATCCTTCAGATGTCATTAATTTCCATGTGTCCTCTACTCACTCCTTCATGATGATTCAACTAGATGATGTGTCCCTACATTCAATTTTCATTCATATATAATATTTTAGGTACATTCTATGTCCATGTTATCTTTCCATTTAATTCCCTAGGTCCACTTATATAATTTTTTTATTGATCTTGCTTCCCCCTACTTTTTGACTATACAAACTGCGTTAGGATTATGAATTAGTGGGATGATGCCACATGGTGTAATCCCACTAACTTGGAGACCTAGTACTATATAGACTACCTTGAGTCTATAGATTAGTAGGATGATTCCACATGGTTCAATCACATTAATATAGAGGCTAAGAGGGTATAAAATAAAACTTTAGATTCTTGGTCACTGACTCACTAAGATGATGTCACATGGCATCATCCTAATAACTTAGAGGTTGAGATCCACTGACACAAACTTCAACCTATAGGTCCATGGGTCATTACGAGGATTCAAGGTGGCATCAACCTAAATAATTAGAGGTCCAAGCCTATTTGGTTTCCAACTACCTCTATTCATTGGGTCCTCATGATTATGTCATGTGGCATGATATCAAGATACCAAATACTTAGGAATTTTCAATAAAAAATACTAAATGTTTTTATCAATTGATGAATAAACTTTAAGTCTTGGAAACCATTTTCATGCACTCCAAATCTCAAAAAACTTAGATAAAATATTAGTCCAATTTTATTTCAAATAAATGAGAAAATTGACTAAGTATAATATGAAAACATGAATTTTCTCTATGAAGGACATCAAGATATCAAAAAAGGATCAACAAAACTCATTATAAAACACTTTAATTTTTGGCTTAAAATCCTAAAATTAGTGAAATAAATAAAATTTGAAGGGCCACATTAGACCTATAAATCAAACACCCTAAAAGGCCCTAAGATTGAAAATTATAATTTTACAATTAAGAAATTTTATAAGAGATCTCATAATATTGAAGATTGGCTAAGTTCTAAAGTAAGACGATATATAAGCTTAGTCATTTTTACAATGTAATGAAATAATTATGAGTCAAATTATTATGGCAAGATTTTTGGAATGATCTAAAGGTTATAAAAATTACATAAATATGAATCAAATTTCATCGAAAATAAGATTTTTAAAGGTACATTAAAATACATGATCCAAAATGGTTAAACTATATATATTTAATCAAGTTTAGATAATCATATCAAATACTAAAAAAATAATCAAGAGTGGAAAAAAGAAACATTCATGTTGAACCAGTAGGGTCACCATTTTGAAATCTGAGAATGGGGCATGTTGGACCCAACACAACCTAAAAGATGCTACATTTCAAACAGTAATGTCATAGATATATCATTCAAATTAAAATATTGAGAGATTATTCATCATTTAATATACCATATTATGTTAAGAGTAATTAGAATATCCCATTTAAATCTTAAACTACTTATTGCTTTGATATTACCCTAACTATGCATAAAATAAATATTTTTCACTAAAATGATAATTGATGAACAAGAATAATTGTTTGGATTAAGGTAAGCCCACTTTTCATCGATATGGAACCCAACTCGAGCACATCAAGAGGTCTAGGCCTCCCCTTGGCATACACAAGAAATAAGGTACAACTCACCAAGAAGTCCAAAATGACCCAACCAAGAGAGGAAATAACAATATAAGGGAATAATAACCAATTTTTAATAGTTTAGAAACTAGCCAATTTTAGTTGGACCAAAAAATAGTCTAGACTAAATAAGCGAGAGGCCTAGGTCACAAGAAGAACCAATAGGGTCCCCAAAGAATCCAAACCCAACAAAGATAAAATAGAAACCACCAATATAGTATTTAATTGGATCTAGAACTAGCTTGGGCATACTAGGAGGCCCAAATCTCCATAAAGCTATAAGTAATTGATGTAGGAACAAAACAAGTGGACGCTAAGCCCTTAAATAGAACCAAAACATTTTATTTTGACTAGATTAAGAACCAAAATAAATACATAGGTGTTGATAATATGAAACAAGTTCCCTATGGCACCCAAACATATAATTTTCAAAAAGGAGGTGATTATTCTAGTGTTTGACTGGATCTGGAACCAACCTAGGCACACTTAGAGGCCTAAGGCTACAAGAAGAGGAGTAAATAAATGTGAGGAGGGTACCCCAACATAGATAAAGATAGATCTAAGTAGGTTTCCCTGTAGAATCCAAATATGGAAAAATAGGTCATAAGGCACACTCAAGACCCTACATCACTGGCATGAAATAGAAATTTGGAAACATCATGGATAAAACAAAAATCACTAAAGACATAAAAGAAGTGCCTAGCCACCAGCCAAAAAAGAGAACTTAGACCTCCTTTAAATTTTACAATAGGATATGGTTCATAAAATTCAAAGGGGGTGGATTATCTCTTTTGGGTTTGTAAATCATAAAATCACTAGAGACTCCCAAGTTTATGAGTGAGACCATACAACCATTTCCTTCTCTAAAGATATGGTCAAGTCTAGTTTCTTAAAAGGAAGACAAAAAGGTCCTAGCATATCTAAGATAATTCTTAATAGTCCAAGAGATTTATAAGGTCCCTTTGAAATATTTCATGATGTTTAATCAATCACATTCAATATCTAACTTTGAAATCCCTCTATCCCTATCCATATTAATGCCCCAAAAGCTTTCTCTAACTTATGCAACATGATTTGTTTGGGTTCCTAGCTTGTCTACATAGTCAACCACAAGATTCCCATTATTGTCTCTAAACACCCCACCACCTTGATATAGCCTTGGGTTACCTTTTGAGGCACCTTCAAAGTTCATTTTATACCATCCTTTTGGTTGAGGGGTGTATTTGGTTGATTCCCAAGAGGGGTTATTTCTCAAATCAGGTCTCTAAGGAAGATTAATATTATATAGATCAATAACACTTAAATTATCCTTGATGCTCCCTTTTAATTTTTTAGAATCTCAAATGCTAATTTTGCTTGATATCCTCAAAAAAATTTCCTTGACTGATCCACCACTCAGAGACTTTTCTCTAAAAAACTTGTTGTTTCTTTCCTTCTGGATTCCCTAGAGAAAGTGAGGGAGAGTGATATTCTAGAGAAGCTTTAGAGCCTTATGTTTCCAAGGTGGATTCCATTATATAAATAGGTCTCAAAGGGAATCAAGTTGAACACAAGATATTTTAAGAGATCATAATAGAGAATAACAGGTAGAATTAACATAATTGCACCCTATGAAGATGTGATTAATAATTTCCTCCTCTTCCATACAAAGACTATATCTATTGGGTACCTAAAGTCCCCTAACCTTAAGGTTATGAATAGTGAGGATTATGTTATAAAATTATAATGATGACAAAATACCAATTTTTGGGATCAAACTTTTATCCCAAAACTTGGACCAAGAGGGTTCAGGGTCTATTACATCTTGATCCACAAAAATCCTTGATTTAACAATATAGTCACTCATGGGATCTAGGTGCCAAATAATCTTATATTTTTTGGGAAATAATTAAAAGTGGATATTTTCAATTTTATAATTTACAATATCAAAAAAAAAAATTTGGTCCTTAGTTGTTCCTAGAAAGACTAGTTATTTTCAATATGAAGTCAGATCGTTTAGGGACCAATACTATCTGACTTTACTCCCTATTGAAGATTTGAATAATTGGATGATGTACTTATTTTTTATAATTACTAATATAGGGAATTTGAATATCCAAGGGTCATCCTAAAAATAAATGGTTATTCTATCACCCATAACCCACTTGTGGACTTTACACAATAGATATCTAGTTTTGATCACTGCTTTCCAAAATATTGAACCTTAGCAAAGGACTTATTTATTTAGAAGGAAGTCCTCTAGCTTATTTGTTAGGTACTTAAATTTTATAATGTTATTCCATATATTTTATTCTTTCATAATTCTTAGGGATTTCTTTGCTAATAGTGTTCTATTCATTCCTTTGACTTGCCATAATCCCAGTCCCCCTCTATTTTGAGGTTTACATATCTTTTCCCAATTGAACAGAGTAATTCTATCTATATATTCCTTTCCTAACCAAATAAATATATTTTGGATCTACTAAATTATGTATACAAATTTAGAAGGAATTTTGAAGACTTACATCCAATAAATCGGCATGCTCTACAAAAAACTCTTAATTAAAAGGAGTTTACCTTCTTGGGATAAGTAATTATCCTTTCAACTAGATAGATTTGTCTAAATTTTGTCTAGGAGTGGGTTATAATCCTTGATAATTAGTGTTTCATTAGCTAGGGGTATACCTAAGTACAAAGTTCTAAGAGATTAAATTTGGTAGTTTATAATATTATAAATATGGTTTTAAAACTCGACCTTGGTGTATATGAAAAAAAATAGAGCTTTTAAAAAAATTAATGCTTTTCATAGACATTGATTCATAGTTTCCCATTATAATTTTAATGGTTCTGGCTTCCTTGACAAAAGACATTCCAAGAATGAAAGTATCATCTACAAAATTTTGGTGGGTGATTGATGTAAAATTTTGGGAAATTTGTATTCCTTTAATAAAACTAGTCTATCTATCTTCCTGAAGCATCCAACCAAGTGCCTCTACTATAATGATAAAAAGATATGGAGAGAGAGGATATCCTTAGTAGAGTCCTATTTAAATTTCAAAATAACCCATAGGTTTTCCATTGATAAGGACCAAAAATTTTAGGGTAAAAATGCAATTAAGGATAAGCCTCTTATATAATTAACAACATGAATCTCCATGAAAATTTATCATAAGCCTTTTGGAAATCCATCTTGAGAATCACACCTAATATTTTGAACTAATCGAAGGAATCAATATCCTCATGGATCAAAGTGGTGTTATCAGTTATCTATCTACCTACCACAAATGGACTTTATTAATTTGAATTGAATTTAAGGAGTAAAGGTTGGAGTCTTAAAACATGAGTTTTGGTTTAGATATTATAGAATGTGTTATAGATATTGATTGATCTAAAGTTTTTTATCCAAATAGCTCCTTATTTTTTATAAATTATTACCAAAAAAAATACTATTAATTTGTTTAAAGATAGACCTTATTCAAAAAAATTCTACTATCATAGCTACCACCTCATGTTGGATAATTTCCCATAAATGCTAATAAAGAGGGGATGAAATTCATCAAGTCCAAGTATCATATCACCCATTGAGAGTTCCATTTTTTTAGCTTCATCATTGGTAGGTTGCTTTATAAGGTCAGTATTGTCTATAAGATCAATAATCCTATTCAATAGCCTAAGAAAGCTTCCTTCAAGGTCATGGTTAATGGGATGGCTTCCATAGAGAATGTTTTTGATATAGTTGACTATTTCCAATTTTATCTCATCTTCATCATTTTATTTGGTATTTTAATCTTTGATGAGTTCCCATATTCTTAGGGTATTCCTATTTGTGCACATAGTTTGAAATTATTTTCTTTAGTTTATATCTCCCTCTTTTAACCATGTGTTTCTAGATATCTATCTCCAGTATATCTCCTCCCTATTTTTAAGATTAAGTAAATTACATAGGAGTTATTTTTCCTTCCAATAAGTTTCTTGATCCATTCCATTTTCTTGGATGTGTTCTTCTAAAGAGATAAGATCTTCTGCAATTTCATTTTTACTTGTAAATATGTTTCCAAACACTTCTTTATTCTACACTTTGAGATTTGTTTTGATAATTTTGAGCTTAGAATGTAGTACAAACATTGATTAACCATTAGTCTCAACATTCCACCATTTCTCCATGGTTTCTCAAAGTCCTAAATGATCTAACCACATCTTCTCAAACTTAAATAGGAGACTCCTAATTATATGGAATTCTTATTTAAGAAAGACTAGGGGATTATGGTTTGAGCCAAATTTAGGAATGACTAAAAGTCTATAGTATGAGCTTAAATCCTAGTCCAAATTTAGAAGAAATATGTCTAGTCTAACTTGAATATTATCCACCCCCATTCTTTTATTAGTCCAAGTGTATGAGGCTCCACATAATTCCACATCTTGCAGATTATTTCTCATGATAAAGTCATCCATACTCTAATTGTGTTTAGGATTTCCTCCCTTCTTATCTTTAAGGTTCAAGGGGGTATTAAAATATCCATCCACCATCTAGTACCACTAAAATATATAGGCTTTGAATTTAGATAGTGCTTCCCAAAATTGGCTCCTTCTTATTTTAGTATTTGGTGCATAAATATTTGACAGTATCCATTTCTTATTTGAAACTAAACAATTAAATAAAACTATTATTTTTCCTTTTTTATTCCAAATGAACCTTTAATTAAAAAATGAGGGGGTCCCAAAGGACCACAAGACCTCCAAAGGCCCAAATAAACCCTAATCTAATGAAGCTAGACTGATTCTAAATAGAATTTCTCAAACTCTCCAAAGCATCAACAAAAATATTTATTTATTGAAGTAAGAGAAAACATGGTTTTTTAACTTTACTATTATTCAAAATAAGTCATTATTTATTAGGGTTATTGATCCCCCTATTATTACATAAATGGCTTTCACTATGAGAAGGGGGAAATAATTGTACCCTTAACCAAGGGGTTGATCAACTCCCTATTCTTATCAGATCCATTAATTTTTCTTGTTTATGAAATGTTTCTAGGAGAGAAGTCCTGGATACCAAATAGAAGTTTAGCTTGTCTTCTATCCTTACCCATACCATTACCCCTCTTATGAGGGTCTTTAGAATTTTAGGGTCTCCAAAAGGTTCTCCTAGCTAGTTGAAACTCTTGTGGTTCAAAGGAATCTACCCTAAAGCTGAAATATATCCTAGTAATTTTCATATGAAATGGTGGCTCCATACTAGCCTAACTTCCCCAAATATTTTATATTTGGGACAATTTTTTGGTAAGCTAGCCTTTTTTATGGGGAAACCCTATATACCTAATCTAATGTGCTCTACTTAGGACTTTAGAAAGCAATTTTTTCACCCATTATTATCCCACATTTTTGGATAATCCTTCTAGTTTAAATTCAAAAACCCTAATGGGTACAGGGGAAACCTTGTTTTTTTCTTCCAAGGTGGGACACATCATGGATATATGACCCCACACATCATAGTCCTTTTAGATTCTAGTCTCATTCTCATAGACTATCCCTTGAACCCATTTCCCAAAATTGGATTTTAAATATATGAATCTTAGTGCAATATCACTATTATTCACTAGTACACATACTCTTGTAATAATTATCTTATTTTTGGAGAATGAGGTTCTATCCACTTTAATAGGCCATACAATTAATCTTGAGGTCCCCATAATAAATTCATCATGCCATAAATATATAGGGATTACAATAAGGTTAAACCAAACTAGGAAATATTTTGAGAGGTTATAAAATAAGTCCAACCCAAGCTTCCATTTTGAAATGTAAAGCCAAGAATTGCCCATGAACCATGGACCTTTTATAAGGGCTCTTTCAAAGTCATTGTAGTCAAAAAATTTAACCAAGAAAAACTTTTTAATAATTATTCTTACATCCAAAAAACCATTCAAACTCCATTTATGTTTAACCCATGCCATACAAATTTTAATATTAGAATAACCCATTGAAATATTAAATTACTTGTTACTTTGATAAAACCCTAACCATGCACAAAAGAAATGGGTTGTCATTGAAATGAAAATTAATGTACAATAATAATTTTTCAATAACCCTCAAATAATATATTTCTTAATTCCCTAATGCATTATTATGTTTTTTTAAACAAAATTATAATTGAGTTTCAAAGGGGAGTTGAAAGTTAGTGACCATTAATAGATAGTTAAAAGTAAAACTTAATGATAATTTTCCTCCTTTAATAAACCTGATGATCTTCATAGTAACTAGAATACCCTATGTATACCATAAACTAATCATTTATCAAAAATACCCCTATTCATGTTCAAAATAATTGGACTGTTGCATAAACAAGGGTTATAATAAGATTATAAAGATAACTATGTTTTCATTCTCTATCCTTAAATAAGTGATTTTTTAATTCCTTAATATTTTTTTAGGTTTTGTTTAAAACATGAGTATATTAGAGTATAAATGGGGTATTGTTATATGAATTCATATGGCATGGAAAAAATATAATGAATTAGACTTTTGAAAACCATTTTCAAAAACAATTGTGTTTTTAAAATGTGTACATTATTAAAAGCTAGCGATCACCAGGTTTGTAACATTTTTATTTCTATATACATTATGGGATGATATTATTATCTTAAATATTAGTGCATCCTTGAGATATAGTAATCATTAGGTTTATACCATATTTATATATATAATCCCATATATGTATCTAAAGATAGTTTTACACCTTTTTTACATATAATTACTTTTTTGAACCTTGTACGCTTTAAGTTCACATTTTTTGTTGAAATATAATTGTCTAAAATAGTTCATAAAAAATCCTAATGTCCAAATATGAAAAAAATTATATGGCATATGATGTCCTCAAATATAATATACTAAAAATTTACATACATAATGTTTTACAAGTATTACATTAATTGACATCCACCTTGCATGGATTATGTTGATTATGAGCATGCTTTGAACTTAGTGGTCTCTAGCTTTAAATTGTTATTTAAGGATAATTATTCATATAATAAGGAAAAAATATAGTTTGGTGTAGAGATAATAATAATCTAGTTCATCATGTCTAGACTACAAAGTTTATCCACTTAAAAAACTAAGAACATATTTATTTTCTATCAAACATCCTTTGTGACATATAGTAGATAATTTTAGAATATGTCTCTTTCCTAGTATCCACTAGACACACAAATTATGTAGCTTGCATATACGAGATGATTTTAGATACATTATTAATTAATAAATGATTTTTTATTTTTTATTTAAATATAATTATTTTTGTTTATTGTCTATGTATTATTGTGCATAAAATATGTGAGACATATCATTAATTTCAATAAATCCATACATATTCTTTTAATTGGTATTAAATATGAGTGTAGGGATCCATATAAGAGTTTATTTCCAAAATATTTGAAACCAATTTAGAAACCTAAATTTTTTATTTAAGTATAATGTTTTGGTGTGTTTGATATGTATATATTATTGATATTTTTTATATGTAAAAAGGATTTTTGATGTACCGTGTCAACTAACCCATACATATTATTTGAGTTCATACTAAATATGAACATAGGTACCCTTATATGGAATCAAAATTCCTTCCCATGGAACTTATACTGACAAACAAGAATATTGTGCTTGTGTTATATATTATATATATTTTAATCAAATCACATATCTCAGGTGCAATGATGTGGTAAACATAAATATGGATGTTGTAATGAAATAATATGTTAATAAGGATTACCTTGTTAGAACCTACTAACTACTAGGTTTGTAACATCTTATTTATTTATAACCCTTATTTCAAAAACAATATTCACTAGATTCATATGAATACTATTTATTTATAATGTTATGTTTAGAACCTAACATTATTTAGGTTACATAATGCTTAATCATGCATGCTTAGAACATAGTGGGTGCTAGATTCCAATTTTTCACAAACATATATTAGTATGCTTAGAACACATATGACATCTAAAATTTTATAAACTACACAAGCCCAAGTGAAGATATGTAAGCCACCCATAATACTAGGCTCAGGACATATATTTTATCATTAAAAATAAAAAATATAGAGAATGGGAGGAATGGTGTGCTAGAATATTATATCATTTCAAATACACAAATAATGATTATAAATTTGCATTAAACATATCATTGTCATTCAATTATATCATCCTCTTGGTTCCTATCTTTATTTTTAAGGTTTTACTCTAATTCTATAATCAAAGTCTATTATAACAAATAAACTTTTCTAAATGGGTAGAATATTTTAGAAGGTGTGATAAATAGAAAATATATAGGGGAAGAATATACATTGACTGAAGATATATTACAAAAAGTTAAAAAAAATTTAATTTGATTTAAATATATTTAAATAAATACATTTTTCATATTTTTCAATTTCTTACTTAGTTTATATATCTATTTTTTATATTAATGGCTTCCTATTGTTAAACCCTAGTTTTATAAATTACCTTTATTGAATGGGTGGAAAATTATTTTTAAAAAAACATGAAAAAAATGGTCATATTATCTCAAATTAAATCAATTGGATTTAAATTAAGAACAAAGTTAAATTTGTTTAAACTTTACTGAAGGGGTAGAATATTTTAAAATGTGTGACAAATAGAAAACATCTAGGGGAAGAATATATATCAGTTGAAGACATATTACAAGAAGTTAAAAAAATTCAATTTGGTCCTAAATAAATTTAAATGATTACTTTTTCATATTTTTTAATTTCTTATATGGTTTATATATCTATTTTTTATATTAATGGCTTCTTAATGTTAAACCTTGGTTTTATAAATTACCTTTATTGAATGGGTGAAAAATTATAAAAAACATGAAAAATAATGGTCATATTATCTTAGATGAAATCAGTTTGATTTAAATTAAGAAAAAAGTTAAATTTGCTTGAAACCTAGCATCCCATAAGTTTCCAAAAGAAAATGTATTATATTATACTTGTCTACATATCTCTTTCAAATGATTGTGTATTTTAGTTTACTAGCACTTTTATGTATTTTTTAGAATTAGAGGATTATTATGGTAAGAATAAAGTTTAACAAATAACATTTATTGAAAGGGTTCTATATTGGAAAATTTAAGATGAATAATTTTTTCACTATTGATATAACTAGACATATTCATCAAGATCTTCCAATCTTCAGTCCCTTTAACTAGAGAAGGTATAAATAGCCTTTATTGGTTGTATTTTAAAAAACTATTAACATGAAAATTTTATAAATGTCTATTTTAATAATTTGACATTAGATACGAGTTAGAACTTAGTGCTAAGTAAATTTAAATAATTGTCCTTTTTTAATTTGTTAAGTGCTTTGTTTCATCTTATATCTTTAGAGATTATAAATCCTTCAACCTTAATACATTTGTATGATAATTTAGACCCCATTTTATTCAGAACTAAAATAATTTTATTTTTTGACCACCTATAACAAAAATCCATGTGTCCTATTATAAATGGTGGTTTACAAATAATCAATGGTTATTAAAATGGTATTATCAATTTGAATAAACTCCATGACCAATATTTACCACATGGTATAAAAATAACCAACTAGGTCCCAATAAACCATACAACATAAAATAATATCATAAGACTTCTTAAAAATTGGTAATTGAATGTGTGGCTTGGATTTTTCCACACCATAATAATACCATTCTATATGAACTTATATTTCAGCATATAACATGATGGATGAAACTACATTGAATCCATATCTTAGAGTGGCCATCCTAATATTTAAAATTATATTCTCAAACATGTGGAGGTGGATGGACTTGGAAACCTTAATCATTTCTATCCAATTTTTCTCATCATTGATTGTATCTAATTTATCTTAGGTTAGTCTAATAAAAAAAACCATAAGGTGAAACTACGTAAGCAAAAAACCTAAACCCTTGTAGCTACTTAAAAGTCTAGGGTTACCTTGAAAATGGTCGGTGCTATTAGGGTCCCACTTAGTAGGTATTGGAACTATAAGTATATTATTTTACAAATTAAATTAAATAAATTACTTGAGCCATGTATATTAATATGAATGGAATTAAAATAAGTAAAATTAGTGATTTGGATACAAATGGATCATGTAAACTAGTTATATAACTTGATCAAGTTGCATATTTATCGTAGAGATCTAAAGAGACTATTACCAAAGAGATCCAAGTAATTAATAATATTATACAACTTCAATCCACTAGTGATTCTAAATTCTTACAAGTTTTTATATGAATATTTAATAATAATCTTATACTAACGTATGTTTGGAACATGGAAGACAATAGGCTCATAAAATTCCTAACCAAGTATTTTTGGAACCTAGCGGGTGTTAGATTATTAGTTGTCACACAAAAATTCATAGGACATCTCAAAATTTGATTTTGGAATGCATATAAGTATTATAAAAACTTTAAAATATTATTAATGAAGTTAATAACAAATATAAACATTGTGATGAAATATTATATTTTTAAATATCACCTTCTTAAAGACTAGTGGTTCAAGGTTCCTAATATTCTTAAATGTAAAATGTTTTTTTGGAACCCATTAGCCATTATATTCTTAGTAATAATATGAAATTTATGATACATATTTTAAACCTAACAACTTTATCTTGAAATAATTCAAGGGCATCATCAAACCTCATTTATAGGTAATATTTCCTTAGACCTTAATCACCAATTTTCATTTATGTATTTTAATGTACTTGTTTATATATCTCTTTTTTATTATTAATGGATTCCACTTGTTGTAATATAATTTTATAAATAACATTTTTTAAGGTGTCAAATATTTCAAAAATCATGGCGAATAAAGGTTTCATTATTTATACAAATATACATCTTTGTCTCACTTTTTCATATCAGTGCTAAGTAAATTGAAATAATTACCTTTTCAAATCTATTTAATTTCATGCTTAGTATAATGTTTTATCATTTATTTATTTTTATGAGAATATATTTGGGATTTATCTCGTATGAGATAATATCTTTAAATTATATTATCTTAATTGATTTAAATTGATGAAACTTATAGAAAAAATTGGAACCTAGTAGTTGCCATGTTACCAAAATTTTAATTTATGTATTAAATTTTACTTGATTATATACTCTCTATCTAATCAAAGACTCTAGATAAATTTATTGTGTAAAATATAGTTTATCCCTCCTTAACAACACTTTAACTAGTTAATCACTCTTTAATATTTTTAAAGTGGGGGATTCATGAGGCTCCCAATTTTTATAGGTTTTATCTATTAAAAACCATGTCATAATTTAATTGTTTTAAAGACATATCAACTATGAAAAATGTGTTTCCAGTCTTAATAAATTTCACAACCAAGGTTAAAATTCTAATTAAGCCTAGGCAAAACATGTATCGCAAACTAATATTTATTATTAATCACCATGGATAAAAGAATATGTGGATTTAATTTGGCTAAGTTACCACACCTATAATATTTATTTTTAGATGATCTTATATTACATTATACAACATAGGATGAATCAACGTCAATTGTATAACAACAATAATTCCAAATTTTTAGCCTTGTTTAAATTGTAATAATTTTTAACGCGCTACCACAAAATATGTTATCCAACGATGCAATATTATTGAATAGGAACAATATTTGTGTGCTTCAAGTGGGCCAAAGTATTCATTTCCCACTTGAATGGATTATCACTCTAGGTGGAGGATTTGTCTTTTTATTGCCAATAAATATTTATCCACCAAAGTAACCTTGTATATAATCCTTGACATACTTCCACAATTTATGTTCTCTGGGATAAAATCATTTGACAATGGGATTCTCAAACATGTGGTTTTGGATGGACTTGGTACCCTCTACCATTTTATTATACTTCTGTAGTGTAGAAAATTTCTCTGGGGTGAGCCTAATAAACTACCACTATAAAGTGAAACTAAGAAAGTAAACAAGTGATAAAAATGAAGCTACTCCCCTAATAAGATCACATATATTATAAAACTTATTTTATATGCATACCATGTTGAAAGGCTTCCCACAAAGGTGACCCTCTAAGATATAATTACCATTATACCTACATTATTTACAAAGTTTAAGTTTTTAAAATGCTTGAAATGTGTAGATTTATTTGAAGTAAATTAATACATGTAATTAGTGAGTTACCTACAAAAGGTTCCTATAAAATAATTTTTAGAAACATATAGTTTAATATGTATCACATTATTTGGTTAAATTATCTTTGTAAGTCTATAAATTTATGTTAGACTTATCAAAACTAATAGAAAATATTTTCATGTTATATAAGAATAAATTTGCAATGTTGATGTCCTATATGTACGTAGAAAATTTATATGGATGTGACTTTTTCTGAACATTAAAATATTTTTAATGAATGTCAATTTCAATTTTTTATTATAGAATTGACATTGTACTTAAATTTTGATCCCTTCACAGGCGTGTTTGATAAAATAATAAAATTATAATCAAAGACATGCAATCTAACCCAAAATTAAAAAATAATTAATTTAGGTGGAAACTTCCTCTCAAATATAAAAAATTATATTTAACATATATTCAAAAGTGAATCCTATTTTTTTAATTTTCTTAAATGTTCTCAATGAAAATGTTTTATGAAACACATATTGGTCAAGTCCTATTGCATAGTATGAATTAAATTGTCTTATATTAGGGTTAAGGACTGAGGGACAATAATTATTATAGGTAAAAAAAATAAAATGACTCTTATATATGATGTTAACATCAAACTTAATAATTTATATATGTGAATTAAAAACTCTTAAATTTTTACCATTCGAGATAAATCATGATGTTTCTTAGGATTGTCTTATGTGTTTATTTCAAATACACCCTTTAGAGTTATAAATGTATTAATTATTCTTAACATATCCAACATGATTTAAATAACTCATGGAAATCAAACCAATTAAAATTATGTGTAGTACATTATATAGTTCATATTTAAGAAGATTGTACATAGTATTTACATCACCATCATATAATACATAATTACATAGTCAATCAAGGTTAAATGATGCTAATTAAATATTAAAAGAACTTAATTCATATCCATTTTAAATTTTAAACATAATTAATCTTTTAATGCTAATAATTATTATATCTCTTTGGATACCTTTACACAACTAGGCTTGGAAATCTCAAAAAAGTATAGGGTGTCTAAATAAATACTCTAAATAGACAATGAACAATTATAAGAATATATAAAATAATCCACCATGAAATTATAAATAGTTTTTGTCCTATTAAATAGAGATTAAAATATTCATAAGGTAATTTAATGTCTTTTTATATTAAATATTCTTACTAAACCAAATTCATATAACATTCAAATCCAAGAAACTACTTATGACAATACTAATAGGGTGAAAAAACATCTTACAAAATTGAATGTATAGTTTATTTAAACTATAGTTGGTTATAGATGATCAAGTTACCTTGTCATGACAAGATAAATCCTACTTGTTTCCTATAAGTATTAATTATATAAATCATATGATATGAAAAGTAAATTTATATCGATTCATCTAAAGAGACTCATATCATATTAAATAATTTACACTAACTAAATGGTAACTTGGGTGTTAAAAATTGAACAAGGTTAACACACAAATAATATTCTATTCAATATATTTAATACATTTAGGATACTTATTTATAATATGAGAGTCAAATAAGTGTTATTAGTCATTTATTCTAGGAGTCAACACTCATCCCAATTTACTCAATAAGTATATCCCTAGTAATTCTACACACATTACTGACAAGCCCATTATTCTCTCAACACACTCCAAATATCTCTCTAGAGATAATATATGTGATTTGTTCTCACAAACCACTCACACACATTACTATATTTTAAACTTACCTAATTTTACTAACCCATAAAAAATATAATGTGAGCACTAAAACATTTTTGTTAACATTCTCCCCTTAGTGTGAACATGGTGGAAACATTAATAACATATTTTTAATGTGCCACCTTAATGCTTGCTCATCATCTGGATGGTTTTTTAAGGATAATGAAAAACCTCAAGGATGATTTTACAAGTGGTTATCCAAAAACTAGACATGATGATATACAAGTGTCTAACCAAAAACCAAATAAGATGATTTTAACATGGTTAACCAACAAACAAAACATATTAATTTTACTAGGATTGACCAACAACCTAAAGATCATGATATTGTAGTAATTTTATCATCTCTTATCACTATCTTACATTATGGGAAAATACACATAAATAAATCTCATTTATTAAAAATTTTAATAGGAATACTTCTTTTATTCTTATTCACTACCACACAAAGGTGGAAAAAAACACATAACTAAATATTATTGCCACAACATCATTATGTGGCCCTGTTTCTTGTGATAGATGAGAGGAAGTTGAATGTCTTCCTTCTTATGTTACCTACATCATCATGTATGTTTATACTTACTCAAAAAAATGGTATTTGAAGCCAATTTATATGTCATTTTTTATCTTAAGACCCTCAAACCCCTCCCCCTCCCAAATGAGATTGACTATTTTGACATAAGAATGTCAGTTACCCCAAAAATATGTCCTATACATAGGATGGGATTATATATTTTTAAAATATCTTCAAACTTTATCAACTCTAACTCTAAATTTTGACTCGATTTATTTTGACAATACTAGACCAAATAAATTTATATAATTAATTACAAAATCCAATATTAGATTTAATAAATAAAATGTGGTATGATTCTGCATTTTCAAAATATATTATATTGTTATGACATTGATATTATGTTGTCAAGTTGGTTATTGGCTTTTATTTAAAATAGCTTGTATGGGTTATTGGTTGTAGTAGCTTTGGGATGTGTGCTTAATTATGTACTTAATTATTTTATGGACTTATTATTGTTGTTGATGATATTATAAATTTTTATTAAATTATTGATCATAGATATGATGTAATTTATGTCCTTTTTGATGGTTTTAGGTCATATCTATGAGCTAGGTACATGTTGGAGGATGTACTCCTAGAATTGAATAAATTTTGAGCATGTTGAACATGTCTGATAGGTATACTTGTTGATTTTATTTTGTCCTTCAGACTCCTTGATTAATCATTTCAATTATCAATTATGGTCCTTTTAATTATTATTATTGATTTACCTTATCCAATGTTATTTTTCATTATTTACCATTACCTTTATATTATGTGTTTTGGTAGCTACAATCTTTATTTCTTACACACAACTCCATTCTATTTTCTTCCATGTAGGATTATGATTCTTTTCTTCATCCCTTCATTGATCCTTTTAACCTATTTAGACATGCTACCTAGATCTAGGTCCTACCATTGACACCTTGGAACCCTTAACACCCCACCCCCTTAGATTAAACCTTTACCTTACCTAATAATTTACACTAAGATAGTGACATGTTATTTTAATGACTTGTTATCATGTTTTATCATTGGTATTAAACTTGGTTTAATCAGTTGTTTTTAAATGTTCTAATATTGATTTATGTTAATAATGTATTGGATTTGTTTTTAACTCTATTTATTATGGAGGGTGGCATGGATGACATAAGAAATTAATGTTAATCTATTTATTTGAGGATTAATACAAAGGTTAATCCCTAACCCACATTCCTGTTAGTGGGAAATTATATTAACAACCAAATCTTCCAAATGTGCCATTAATGGTAAGGTTGGAAAGGGATTTTCCTTGGGATATGTAGGTTTTTATTTCATCCCATTCAATGTGGAATTGAATAGGGTATGGGAAAAATGGATGGAAGGAATGGGATTTGGATGATAGACAAAGGGAGTTAGGAAGATGGAAGGATGGAGGAGAAAATAGTAGAAGGATTAGATGGTTTTAATGGTGTCCATGATGGATTTTGAGAGCACACAATAGTTATTGGAGAGTTATATAGATTTTCCTTTATCTATTTTGGTTCTAGGAGTTTTCTCCATTATCAATTAAGTTATTTTGTTCTGGTTTTTATTATTGACGGGGTTAGATAATACTAAGAGACTACTTATGCAACTGAAAGGCTTAAGACTTATGGGTGTATATTCATATCACATAAATGATATATTAATATATATCATTGCATATAAACTTACAATGGATATATATATGATATGCAGATGTCTAGTTCTAATCCCTTGGTTCTGAATCAACTTTCCATGCATTATTTTTGTTGGCTTACCTATATATGACTTGTTTTGGAGTTATGTGTTTCACTATATGTTGGTTTAGATTTGAATCCAAATTTTTACATTCACCAAATTTATATGGGTTGATGTAGTAACTTGTTCAATAGGTGGCATCTACATGTATAAGCTTATATAATGTTTTTATAGTGTTGATTGTGTTTTTATAAAATAAAAAAAAGGTGAACACATTTCATATATGTAGGTGACTATGTTGTTAGAAAGGTGAATACATTTTTTATGATGGTAATTTAATTATATAGGTGACCATGTTTTTATAAAATAGTAACTATGTGTTTCCTTTTAAAGTGACTATGTTTGATTTAAAAAGGGTAACTGCATTTGTGTAAATGAAGTTTCATTTTTTATTAAAAAATGATTAATTCTCATATGAATATTAATACATTTTTCCTTTTATTTTAACTATCTTTCCTCATAATGATACTGGCATGTGGAATGACTTGGCTATGTGAATGTTTTATTTTTCATATTCTGGTCATGATGCAATCTGGGTTGTTGTATGGACTTCATTGTACAAACTCTTATATTTTCACTTTTGTTGATTTTATAGTTATTTGGTTCTAAATTTTGGCTATTAAATCTATTACAACTCAAACCCTTTTCAAGATGAATAGGATATTTGATGACTATGTTATTTTGGAAGGTTAACAGGTTTAAAAGTAACTATGTTATATTCTATTTTATGACTTTAAAGGAAATTAATTTACATGAATTTTTTAATAATATTTCATTGTATCATTTTCATAGTTGATAATTATGTATAGTTGATTTTTTATTCTAAATGACATTATGTTTTCAACTAGGTTTGGAATGCTTTGTTATACTATGGGTCGACTGCATTATTTGTTTTCATCAAGCTATTAAACATATACATACATATGCATGTATGTATGTATGTATATATATATATATATATATATATATATAATGATTTATTATAATATGGATCGACTGCATTATTTGTTTTCATCAAGTTATTAAAAATATACATATATATGTATGTATGTATGTATGTATATATATATATATATATATATATATATATATATATATATATATATACATACATACATACATACATACATACATACATATATATATATATATATATATATATATATAAACATCATGGATTTGAGTCATAATTATACTAGGATGTATGAATTGATTGTGTAGGCTTCATCATGGTCTTAAATTTTGACCCTGGTAATTCATTTAATTGAGTTATGATTATTATTATTTTAATTCTTGATTATTATTATTTTAGTTTATGAATAAATTGTTTTTTTTATGATTATGTTGTTTTATTTTATGGCTACATCCTTTTATTAACTATGTTGATCTTTGCACTAAAGCTGCAAGATATACCTATGGATGTGTGTTGACTATAAGTGTGTGTGTGTGTATACATAAATTTATCTTTGAGTTATGACCATTTAGTCTTATAATAGTATGAATATATTATTAATGGAGTCATTTTGATATTCTGAATAAGTTGATTTAAGTTTATGATATAAACTGGGTCATGTATGGAAATTCAAGCCAATTACTCTTGAAGGGATGTCTATGTGATTTTATGATATATTTGAAACTTCAAGATACCTATATTAAATGGTACAAATATATTTAAAGAATATGGAAGGAGTCTAAAAGAGTTTAATTAGTTGTGTTTAAATCACCAGTTTAGGATTGAGCTTTTATTATGTTTCATATTATTGTTTTAATTGAATAATTTAAGTTTTCACTTGGATGTTTTTGGTTACTTTTTGGAGTGCATTGATTCTCATTCCTAGACTAGACCTGAATAATAAAAATTATATATTATGGGTCTATATGGTTAAGTTTGACCATAATTTAGATGGGGATATAAGTATGATAATTTGAAGGATATATAATGTATCAAATTTAATCCATTCTATATAATTCAAAAGCCAAGTTTAACCTTCCCCACTCCTGATCTATACTACAAATGAATTAATTATTCCCATCTCATTTTAGAATGATATAATTGTATTTTGTGTATCCTTTTATTTTCAATATGTCTTTTGGTTTAGAAGATCATAATTCACTTCATATTCATAGTTACCATAACCATCATCCTATTGATGATTGGGGTGGTGAGGTCCATCAATGGTTGGGCTCATAGGATTGGTTAGGTCAACTTATGTTGAATAGTTCATTAGTCTTCAAATTTATGCTTCGATGAATTTGCACACATGTATGGAAGATGGTAATAATTTAATTTGTTGATTAGATTAATTATTTTTATATTTTGTTAACACTAATTATATCTGTTAGATTTGATATTATTAGTATGCAAACCTTGTTATTAATCATGATAGATACTAACTTGGGTTATGAATGCATTGCTGAATCAAATGGGAATTGAATATTATATGAGGTAAATTGATTATTGGTTGAAGGTAATATACTTCAGGTATATTGTATTATTTAATTATTGGATTAACTCTTCATTGATTTAATGTTCTTTTATAATTATATCCAAGCTATATTTAATTTTTATATGCAATAAATCCCTATATATATTCATTATTATATTAATTCTTGGGTACAAACAAATTTATCTATGAATATTATCTTTGGACATACTTAGATGTTTACACTAGTTTCTTAATTCTGAAATTTTGTTGAATTAGAGTGATCTTAATTAGATTATATAGATGATTATATATAATTTGGGTTGTTAACTTGTATTGACTAAGTTAAAATTGACTTATCACCTTATGTATACAAATACATAGATGCATATGGATCTCTTAATCATTTAAGTAATTCATAAACTTTTGTAACTAGTTCATAAGAAAGACAAACCAGATCCTTCCTCCAAACATACGTTTCAGACATAACTAGTTGCATAGAAGGTATGTACTCTGCATACATTAATCTAAAATATATTATCTCTTAAGTCATGTATGTCACATATGTGTAATCTAAAATTTAATGAGTTAACCCTTGTATTATTTAATAAATGGAATAATAGTTAACTAGAAATCATAATTTCATAATAGGAATGCATAATATTTTTGCATAGATTAATTGCATGATTATGTAAAGGAAATTGAAGGAAATTATAATAATATCTTATAAATATGATAAACAAGATATATTTTACTCTATTCTATTTGATGATACTTAGTTGAATAACTAATATTTGTATGCTTGTTGATTTATTTCACATTGGGTTGTATGTATTTCACTTCCTTTTTGATAGCTGAACTTATATGCCTCATTTCCTTGGCTACCCAATATATAAATTTATAAGAGTTCCTTAAGTGGAACATTTTATTTGGGTTCTAATCAACTTGAAACTTGGGTGAATTCTATTTTCTTGATGATGTTGAATTCTATGTTTGATCATTATTGTTGTGTAAAATGCTTGCTACCTTATTTTAGTCTAGCTAAATTATAAATGTATTCCTAACGTAATGATATATTTAGCCACTCATTTATGTGATTATGGAATATTATATGAAGATAAATGAATTCTTCTTAATTGGATATCTAATTTGGATTTACTATTGAATGATTTCATAGATAGTTTAGATTTAATTGATTGAATTTCTTAAGCTCTTTTAATATCGCATTAGTTATGCTAATCAAATGGCTATATGTTTGTGCTTATTATTTGTTTATAGAATAACAATGTTGATTATAACTATATAATTAATCATTATTATATAAATAGCATATATGTTATTAAGCAAATGATGTATGAATTAATTATACAAGTAGTGTAGTGAACTTAAAGGCCATAAGGAATTATGACTTCAGTTGGTATCACTATGGAACCTTGTATTCTAAATTTGTTTCCATTTATCCAATAATATGTATTATGCTGCATGAATGATTAAAATCTACATGTGTGGAATTGATTTTTGGTTGTTTATTATGTTGTTTACCTAAATTATAAACATGTATCTTAACATAAACATATGATTAACCTAAATGATAACTTAAGGTAATAGAATTTTCCTTCCTGGTTAAACTATTCCTTTAACTTAACCATCTTGAATCAAGATTGAAACCTAATGAGGAGAGTGAGGTATTTACTTAGGGTTAAGGACCTAAAAATAGTCCTATGTGAGAGTATGAGTGCCAAATATGGTGCTTGGTTTCTATCCATGTATGCATACACTAATATGCCCCAAACCCCATAAAATGAATAATATAAACCACTTCCCCATAACAACTTTTATATGTGCTTACCTCTAGTTAATTACCTTAGTTCATCTCCTTCAGTTATGGTTATCCGTAAGTGAGTGCACTAAATGTTTATTATTTGCATTAGCAAGAGAAGAAAGTGGGTCTAACATGAATCCAAAATGTACTTTGATATATAATTCAAAAAAAAAATGGGATTATTTCATCTAGTATTAGAGAAATTTTCTATTCTTGGGAACTTTGAAAACAAGTATTCTTCTTACAATTTTTAGATCTTTTAAGTTATCACTTGTAATTTATTAAGACGGTCAAAATGTGATCAAAGGGAGGGAATATCTATGGGAATCATTTTAATGTCAACCCAACTATGGGTAGAGGTAGAGGATGATGAAGGGGTCATCATGGTCACATTCTCATTCATAACAAAGAAAATCTACCTATAAATAATGTTGACAGTAATACATAGGTACCTAATGTTAAAGCAGTCGATGGGAATCCAACTAATAAGCATGAGGATATTCATAGTGGAATTTAATAGCCTTTGACACCTTGTAAGGAAATATTGATAACCAGTCAAAAATATTGAATAATCTTGAAGGGATATCCCCAAAGGAAGTACTCAGATTAGAAATGAGGAAAGTGGAAGGACCTAGATTCAATAACTACCTTTGACCATTATTGACCTAATCATCAATGAACTAAAGAAGATTCCACCACCTACATTTTTAGGTAAGGAATCAGGTGATGTAATTGATGAATGATTGTTACACTTTAAAATTACTTCAACTTTCATAATATGCCATCTAATGTGAAATCTAGAGTGATAACCTATCAATTAGTAGGACCTATATCTTTATGGTGGAATCACCTTTGTTCTATTAAAGGATATCATCATTTGAACTTATCCTGGTCTATTTTTGAAACTCATTTTTATAATATATACTTGAATACAAACTATAACGATTAGAAAATCACTAATTTTTATCTCTTGAAGCAATACAACATGTTTTTTGTTGAGTATGAGATTAAGTTTCTTAATTTGTTGCATCATGTGAACTATATGTATGATAAAGAAACCAAGATTACTAACTTCAAACTTAGGCTTAAGAAAATACCAATGCATGATGTTAACACAATGATCCCAAAGACTTTAGCTGTAGTGATCGAATCAGCCTATAGGGCTAAGGAAAAAAAAGTCTCACTAAAAGGCAAGACAAAAGTTCAAGTCAAATAAGCAACAATCTAAAGCAAAGAATATTTCTCCCATGAACAAAAACTTCATAAAATATGATAATCACCATAAATTTTTAGGAGGTAATAAAAATTTTAGTAAGTTTTCTAATCAAAATAAGAATTTCAAGTCCCATGGGTCTTCTAAACCTAGTTCTTACAAGAAGGAACAACATCAAAACAACCAACATGGACCTGCCACAGGTGCTAATACTATTCTAGTGGCATCTTATAGACCAATTGTTTGCTTGGAATGTGACAGTAACCACTATAAAAAGGACTATCCTAAGTTGAAATCAGGGTAAGGAGTGAATCATAGAGTATATGTTATTATTGATAATCATAATGCTAACTTTCAGGGTACTCAAATTAAAATATGAGGTATAATTAATGGTTTTTTCTTGACTATCTCAATTGATTCTAGTGAAATAGATTACTTTATTTATCCTTTTATTACTAAGCAATGTAATATTAAGCCCATCTTGATAAGAGAAAGTTGGGAAGATGAGTTTTGTACCAACAAGAAAGTGCCTATTCTTGATTGTTTGGAACAAGTAGAATTAGATCTTGGTGTATTTAAGACCAAGGTAAATCTTTTTCTCGTGCCTTTAGGGTCTTATTATCTCATCCTTAGGATGGATTGGTTGTATGAACATCAATCCACACTTGATTGTGTGGGAAAAAGAGTGTAATAATCCAATGACCCTGGCCAAATTATTGAATTGTAAGGCATGCAAGGGTCTGTAAGACATAAAATACTTTCAACCTTACAGCTAAAAAGAGTTGTTAGAAAAGGATGTAAGCTTTATGCAGTCCAACTTTAGTAAATATCCAATGAAAAAGATTTGGTGCATGCAATTTTTCCTATTTTGAGGGAGTTTATGGATGTTTTTCCTGAGAAGCTACCTAGTTTACCACCCAAGTGAGAATTTGAATTCTCTATTGACATCATACCCAAATCTACCCCTACTTTCAAATCACCTTACCACATGAATGTGGCTGATATATAAGATTTAAAATTTTAGCTACAAGAAATATTGGATAGCAAAAGCATCTAGCTAAGTGTGTCTCCATGGGGTGATCTAGTAGTCATTGTGAAGAAGGATGGTACATTAAGGTTTTGCATTGATTACCACATGCTAAATAAGGTAACAATAAAAAAACATTATCATTTACCTAGAATTGATGATTTATTTGACCAAATTAAGGGTTATGTAGTCTTTTCTAAGATTGACTTGAGATTAGGCTACCATCAACTAAGAATTAGGGAAGAGAACATACATAAAACTACTTTTATAAATTGATATGGGCACTAAGAGTTCATAGTTCTACCTTTTGGCTTAACTAATACACTTGTAGATTTCATTAATATTATGAACAACATATTTAGATACTTTTTGGATAAATTTGTATTTGTTTTAATTGATGACATTATTATTTATTCTAAAAATGAGGTTGAGCATGATCAACACCTTTTTCTAGTCTTGCAAATACTAAGACAACATAAGCTATATGGAAAATTATCCAAATGTGCACTTTATGAATCTAAAATTCATTACTTGGGACATATTATTTTTAAAGAAGGCATTGATGTTGACCCTGATAAGATCAAAGCTATTCAATATTGGCCTTCTCCTACTAATTTACATGAAGTGTGTAGCTTCATGGGTTTGGTCGATTATTACCATCATTTTGTTGAGAACTTTTCTAGTGTGGCCTATCCCATCACTTCTTTACAGTGTAAGTGAAATAAGTTTATGTAGACCCCTAAGTGTGAAGAAACATTTAATAAGCTAAAAGGGATACTTAAAATAGCACCTATTCTTATCATATCAGACCCAAATGGTAACTTTGAAGTTTGGTTTTATGCTTTTAAATAAGGCTATGGAGACATCTTGACTCAAGATGGTAAGGTTGTAGCTTATGAGTCACAAAAATTAAAAGATCATGAAAATAACTATCCTACGCATGACATGGAGCTTATTGACATTATTCATGTACTCAAACAATGGAAACATTTCCTACTAAGAAAGCCTTTCAAGGTAAAATTTTATCACTAAAGTCTTGAATATTTATTCTCTCAAGAAGATTTAAAATCACACTAGTACAGGTGGATGGAATTTTTAATCAATTTTGACATAGATATATCATATGTTAAAGGAAAATAAAATCATTTATCTAATATACTCAGTAGATTCACATACTTTGTAGCCTTATCAATGTTACAAGAAATTTTAGAAGTTTTTTTTTGGATTAATAGCTTGTTGATATATTTTTCCATGATGTAAGAGTAGGTTTGGTTGACGAGCCTATAACAAAAATATTTTCCAAAATTTGTGTTGCAAAAGATGTCCTGATAAGGCATAAAGGTAAAATTTATGTACCCATTTTAGGTGACTCAATAAAATTTGTGCTTAAACATACAACACCTTATTATGTTCATCTAGGGGTTACAAAAATGATGCATGAGCTGAAAAAGCTCTCTTTTTGGCTTGAAATGAAGCATGATATCATTGAATTTATAGTGAAATACTTGGAATGCTAGTAGGTTAAAGATGAGAATTACCATCCAAGAGGGTTGTTGAACCTCATGATATTCCAAGAGATAAATGGATTGTAGTCTCACTTGATTTTATTACGGGGCTACCAAAATCATGTAACAAACATGATACAATCATTGTGGTGATTGATAAAACCATTAAAGTTGGCAACTTTAGTTTTGCAAACTTAAATGATGATGCTTCTATGTTTATGAAAAAATTTGTGAAGGAAGTGGTTAGAATCCATGGTATACTTAAAGTGATCATATCAGATCAAGATAAGTTATTTACTTTAAGGTTTTGGTGTACATAAATTGTAACCTTTGAAACAAAGCTAAAATTTAGTTCTTCATATCATCCAAAAATGGATGGGTAAATGAAATAGCTCAACCAAATGGTTGAAGATATGATACACATGTACGCAATGGATTAGTAAATAAAATGGGAGGACTACCTTCATCTAGTTGAATTTGCATATAATAACTCTTACCATTCAACTATTAAGATGGCTCTATTTGAAGCCTTATATGGATGTAAGTACATGACAAATCTTGTTTTGAATAGCTAACAAGGTTATTTATGGACTTGATTTTCTATTGGAATATGATAGGTAGATGGATTTAATAAGGTATAATTTAAAAGTAGCTTATGATAGGTAAAAGAATTATGTAGATCAAAAGAAAAAACCATGTCAATTCAACATAGGAGACAAGCTTTTTCTACACATTAGAATGTAAAAAAATTCTATTGAGGTTGGAAAGGCTTTCAAGTTAACACCACATTTTGTCGAGCCTTTCAACATTGTGGAAAATATTGGCCCTATTACTTATTAGCTAGCACTTCCTCCTTTTTCAAAGATTCATGATTTTTTTCATGTTGCTTTTCTAAGAAAGTATATACTTGATCCATCTCATTTTTTGGAATTGAATAATTTATATGTCATGGAAGAGGAAAAGATCTAATTGGAAATATTGATAATCTCTAAACCATCATAGCATTAAGTTGTGTAACAAAGATATATAATAGGATTTGGTATAATGGGACCTGCTAAGTAAAAGGAGCACTACTTGGGAAGGTGCTCATGTTTTCAAGAAACATTATACATGGATTTTTGAATAAGTCATTGGGATATCTCCCTTTAAATAGGGGGAGGATGTTATGATTCTACATTTTCATAATCTATTTTTTTGTTATGACATTGATATTATGTTGTTAAGCTAGTTATTATCTATTATTTTAATTTGAATATATGTGATATTTTTTGTAGAAGTGTTGGGTTGTATGATTGGTTTTGTACTTAATTATTTTATGGGCATATTATTTTTGTTGATGATATTATAAATTTTTATTAAATTATTGATTATCGATATGATGTGATTGATGTTTTTTTTTTGGTTGTAGGCCATGTCTATGAGCTAGGTAGATGTTGGAGGTTTTACTTCTAAAACTAAATGAATTATGAGCATGTCGAGCATGTCTAATAAGTATACTTATTGATTTAATTTTGACCTTAGGAAACCTTGATTAATCATTTTAATTATTGATTGTAGTCGTTGTACTTATTATTGATATTGTACATCATCTAATGTTATTTTTCATTATTTACCATTACCTTTTTATTATGTGTTTTGGTGGTTGTAATATTTATTTATTACACACAATTACATTCTATTTTCTTCTTCATAGGCTTATGATTATTTTTTTCATCCCTTCATTGATCCTATTAACCTATTCAGACATGTTACCTAGACCTACCCTTGACACCTTGGTACCCTCGACACCCCACCCCCTTGGATTAAACCTTCACCCTACCTAATAATTTACACTAGGGTGGTGTCATGTTATTTTAATGATTTATTATTGTGTCATTATCCTTGGTATTAAACTTGGTTTAATCAGTTGTTTTTAAATGTTATAATATAGACTTATGTAGATAACATATTGGATTTGGTTTTAACACCATTTATTATGGTAGGTGGCATGGATGGTAGAATTAATTAATGTTAATATGATTATTTGAGTATTAATACAAAGGTTAATCCCTAACCCACATTATTATTTATGGGCAAATGGATTAGAAACTCAATCTTCCATATGTGCCATTAATGGTGAGGTTGGTGGGGGATTTGCCTTGGGATACATAGGTTTCTCTCTCCTCACATTCAATTTAGAATTGAATAGGGTATGGAAAATCTTAGAGGTTCTAGGTTTCACCTTTGAAAAAAGTAGAAGTGTTCAAGTCCTACTGTCAAACCTAGTCTAACATCTGAATGATCCTAGGCTATGGGTTACCTAATTTTAGGTCAAACCTCCATGGTTTTTAATGAGGTTAGCTCCTTAAATATGAAATTTTATATCTCTCTTCTTAAAAATTGATCTATTGGGATGAAAAGGGGAGAAATTTCATGAATGAAAACCTACTTTTAGTGTGGTGATGCACCAAATGTTTAATGATCCACTCCTAACTTAGACACTTCTATGACTACTAATGAATATAATAGAGATAAGGATTGATCAGATTCTATGACAAGGTTCCAAACATGAGTATTTTGGATGAAGTTTGTAAATAGACCTATAAATTGAAGGACAAAAAGAGATAGGTTTAACTAAGACACTATGAACTTATGGAACTTCAAGAAAAACGTCACTAGCTAACACTTCACATAACCTACAAGAATATAATAGCCTTAAATCAAGGTACATGAAGGACCTACAGATGATGAATAGATAACATACATTTTGTAAATCAAACTTCAATAAAGTACACTTAACATTAAACTAGAATCTAAAATTGGCTTATATTGCTTCAAAAGAGTTTTACATAGTGATTTTAGTATAGGTTTGTTATACCCAATCAAGGGATGCCAATCAAGAGTTATAGCTACTATTTATATGAAGAAATAAGATAAGAGAGAGAAAATTTGGTATTAAAGGGGCTGTTAATGAGCCCAATTCCACTCAAGATAACCACCACCACCATCCTTCTTGATCCTTCCCTAAATTAATGTCACTATATCTTTCTCTAATGTGATAGAGAATGTGAAGATAAAGATCAGTTGCTGGAAGCAATCCCCACCATCACATGAATCCTTCTCAAGATCCTTGATGTTCCTTCTATCATTGCTTACATAGTCATCATTCTTCCATTACTTATAAATCTTGAATATAGATATCTTATGGATGAAAACCAATCACCCTATTAGATTTTATATATCCATGATTGCACTAAAGATATATAGGCTATGGCTTTTGATCATAAAATATAAAACCTACATCTAAAATATTTTAAGAGGTTTTGTAGAGATTTAATGGTGTTAGATGACTTTATAATATCTATTCATGGTGACTTAGATCATGTTTGATCTTGAATTTACTCATTTTACCTACTTGGGGTGGAAAAATCCATTGTCCAACATGTCCACCCTCATGGCATCTCCTTGAAACATTTGTTTTGGTTTGATCTCGATCACATGTTTGACCTCTATTGAATTCCTTTAGATTTTTACTTTTAATTTTAGACATTGATATTAATCCAAGCCTTCGACATTGTAATCATAATAACCTTCATCATTGGTCATCGATATATGATCCTTATTGGACAAACACTGTTGGATCTTCTCTCTTGTGCATCATTGGATCCTTTTGTATGAATGGATGTGGGCCATATATCTTTTGCTAGTTTAATATGGTTGAGACACTTATCAACCATGCATTTGTCCTCAATATTCTCTGACCTTCTAACCCATCACTTGTCATTGATCTGCCTTTGCATGATGAAATGTGCACCATCTATCTATTTGGTCCTACTAGTTTTATCTTTACCTACATGCCATTAGATATACTATGAGCTTGTAAGATCATGTTACTTGGAAGCTATGAATTCATCCTTAGATATGCTAACCTTTTGACTTGATTCTCATCATTTATTTTTGATGTATGATCAAATGTACCCCATTGGATCTTCAAGACCCACTGACATTGTTAGGTTATTGCTCATCATTAGATCTTTATTTGATCTAATTATAATCATTGATCTTTAGACATTTGAATTCAAATGGCTATTTATCAAAGCTTGAACTTGACATCCACATGCCCATCTCAAACTATTGGTTTAACTTTAAACACTTGTAACTTGAGATAGCAAGCTAATCAAGTCACAAACTTTGCAGAACATGATCTAGGCATGAATAAATTCATGTCCATGCAATATATTGGCTTGAGAGGATCCCTTAGTGCATTTATTAAATATGTAATCAGATTGACCCATTTGTTTCTACATGAAGTTATTATGATATTCTAGTTCTTTTATGCTTGTGTAAGAACTTTTAAGGCTCAAAATAATTTTTTGAGACATGTGAAACTTTATTTATATCCATGAAGATCATGATCACCATGAGAACCTACTTCCTCAAAATTTGGCAAAATACACTCTAAGTTTATGTAAAGTGTTTCAAAATGTTTGCAAGCTACATGTGATCTTTGGACCACTCATTCCATTCAAAAATATATTTAGCACATCCATTCAAGAAATTTTTTGTCATGTGGGCCAAAATGGCCATCAATTTTGGTGATTCAACTAGATTGACTAGCCTGCTAATCATAGAACCTATAATTTGATTAAGCTTGGTCATGATGACTAGACACATGAAGTAATACTTATAAAAGGATTCTTCCTGACCCCTAAAAACACTTTTGAAGTAATGAGAGACACATAATAATAAAAAATCAAAAAAATACACAAAAAAACTACATAAATAGTAAAAAAATGACAAACACATCAATGTGCAAGAGCACTTGGAGGTAAAGATAGAGTTATCTACCCATGTACAAAGACCATCAGACAACACTAGTAATATAATTTAAGATACCTCCCATTAACAAGGATGGAAGTCTCTCTCCATTCAACTTATCAAGATAAAAGGAATTTATCTCCTTAAAACCTATGATAACATAAGGCCCACTCCAAAGACTATCAAACTTGGAGTGCTTTCCTAGTTTTGCACAGTCCTCATCCTATTTGAGGACTATGTCACCTTGTTAAAATGTCTTTGAGGAAGCTCTCTTGTTGAATGACCTTTTCACTTGGTGCTTATTAGACCACATAATGTGCATATCAATTTCCCTTATCTCCTTTAGATGTTTAAGCTCATTTAACCTTATCTACATAGCATCATCATCTAGGAGCTCAAGTTGATGTGTAAGCTCTAATACATGAAGTTTAAGAGATATAGGAAGTTTAGATTATTTCCCATAGATAAGAAGGTATGTGGAGTGTCTATTATATTTATTATGTGTCACTTTATCTACCCATATGGTAGTCCTCAATCTAGTATGCCACTCTCTCTAAGTATCCTTCATAGTTCTCTTGATAATCCTTAACAATTTTCTTGTTTGTGGACTCTTCTAGTCCATTGCCATGTGTGTAATAGTTAGAGGATTCCTTGAGATAAATTATATGTGAAAGATTCCACTCACATACCTTGCGCTATTTAAGGCCAATGCATTGTTAGAAATGATTGTAGAAGGAACACCAAATCTTGTCACAAGGCTATCATAAAATTCTAAAATAGAATCTTCGTTGGCTTCCTTGAGGGAAGTTGCTCCAACCGACCTTGTAAAGTATTTTTTATGTATAATAATCCATTTATTCCATTTAATTTAAGAGGGTTGTATCATCCCTATGAAATCTAAGCCCCATTGCATGAAAGGTTATTCTACTTGTATGTGTTGCAAGGGAAGGGTAACTAGTTTCTCTTTGCCAACAAACATTACACATTTTATGCATTTCCTTACCCCAAGAGTGTGCATATCTAAACATTTTGGGACAAAATTACCTAAATCTAGTGATAATAGAGGTTTTGTTCTTGGAAACAAATTTCCCACCAGCTAAAACATAATGGAACTAATCAAGCATCTTATCTATTTTGCTTGATTCCACACACCTCAAAAGTATGCCTCTTATGTCTCTCTTAAAAATTAATGCATATATTAGGACATAAGTTATACTTTTCAACCAAAATTTCCTTCTCTTATATCTATTTAGTCCCATAGGACATTGGCATAACTCAAGAAATCTAATTATATCATGTGTCCAACTGGAAGGTGTGTTATCTACAGCTACTTATTGTTTGTCATAGACTGCCAACACTTGATCTTTATCTTTTTTTGCATCTATTACAAGGTTTTCACATAACCCATTTCCCCTTACAATATTTGTGACTTTAAACTCAATTTAATATTTGATGCATTTTGTCACCCATCCAACTCTTTTCTCATTAACGTCTCTATTGAGTATAAATTCTTTAATATTTAGGTGTGCCACCATGAGTATGATCTTACTATTAGAGACCATGTTCCTAAATTTATTCAAAACTCTCATTATTGTACGTACATGTCTCTATACAAAGTTATATCTATTATCATACCCCTCTAAGGCTTGATTAAATAAAGTAATAGGTTGTTCCAAACCTTTCTCATTATGTTGCATCAACATGATAGAGATTGCATCTAATGTGTTGGATGGTGGAGCTTGATATTATTATAATGCTCAGTCCTTGACAGGGAGGTATGAGGGGTAAATTCCCCCTCATTAGGGTTAGCATGTGGGTCAAGGGGGGAGGTGACCATATTTGGAGCCCCCTTGGTGGGGGTTTGGGGGCTACCCCCCTGAAGCAATTTTTTTTTAAAAATGCATTATAAAATATTATAATTTCATAATCAATCTAAACCATTCACTATTAGGTCATAGATATAATGGTATAAATTATATTTGTGAATTTTTTCCTATATATGTAACCCTCTTTTGATATGAGGGCATGATAATCATTGTGGCATATTGTGAGTGAGTGAAGAGGATATTGTAATGGATGTATTTCATGTTTTTCCCTTCATTTGTTGGACTAAATAATAAGAAGGAATGGCTATTTATGGGTGGATGTAGCCCATATTTGGTGAACCACATTAAATCTATGTCTCTATTATGTTGTGTTTTTTGCATTTTATTTCCATATTTATTCATTAATATTGATCTATGTTCTATATTCCTAACATAACATAGATAAGGCATACAAGTAGAATTCCTTGTTAAAATCATGATTAAGAAGTGTGGGGCATAAGATATGGAATCCTTGATGGCCTCAAAAATCATCTTACCTTATTTGGTCAATGTAAACTCCTTAAATTTTATTAACATATGAGTAAGAGGCTTGACCATCTTTGCAAAGCTTGGGATAAACCTTATTATAAAAGTATTATTTCCGAAGAAACTCTATAGACCCTTCTTGTATTTGGACAAGGTTAAGGATAAGATGGACTCAAATCTTTTAGTATCTATTGAAAGACCATCCTTGGACACTACATGGCCTAGGAAACTTCCCTCATGAAAACTAAATATACATTTTTTAGGATTCAATGACACACCAAATTCTCTACATCTTTCAAATATTAACCTCAAGTGAGTAATGTGATCAGCTAGGTCCTTTGAGAAAACAATTATGTTATCTATGTAGATGAGCACCATTTCATTCATCAAACCTTCAAAGGTAACATCCATTTCCCTCTATAAAGTTTATCTAGCATTTGATAGTCCAAAGTACAGTGGGTAATGGTGTTTTAGGGACACCTTATTGAGGTCCCTAAAGTCAACATATAATATTATTTACCCATTATTCTTCCTCACTGGTACAAGGTTTTCCACCCATGAGTAATGCTTAATTTTAAATATTATTTTTGAATCAATCAAATTAAATATCTCCCTTCTCATGAACTCCACTTTTGGGTTGATAGGACTTTATTTCTACCTGACTGACCTTGCATTGCTTTCTAGTTCAATGCTATAATGTAAAAGTTTGGGATCAAAACCCTTCAAATCCTTGTATTCCAATGAAAATACATTAGATAACTCTTTGCATAAATTAAAAAATGCAACTCTCTCTTATGTTGTTTTAACCTTTCCTAAATTTAACAATTTATCTTTGAATATCTCTATCCCTTTATAATTTTCCTCCTTGGCTAAAATACATGCCTTACCTCTTCTCACTTGGTCATATTCATTTAATATGTTTTCCAATGTCACAAGCCCCTTAGGTGGCTTTTTAGATCTTAGTTTCACTATCTAATCACCATACTAATGTTGGAATTTGTTTTGATTCTTATGGAAAAATTTTACCTCCTACATCAAAAAAACATATAATTTGATCATCATTATCAAACACTTGCTAACTGACCTCATTATTAGGTACATCCAACCTTCATATGACCTTAATCTTGTCTTGACTCTAGTTACCTTTGACTCCTTCTACAACCTCATACTAGGCTCTAATGGTTGCAAGCCTATCTGTATGTTGATTTGCCTCTCTTTGTATGGATTGTATATTGAATGATAAGAAGTCCTCTATGATATCCCATACACAATGCTTGTAAGATTTCAAATGATGGTTTTTTAATGTACTTATGTCTCTAACTTGTTGAAAAACAATCTCACTATCACCCTTGACTTGAAGAAGTTTGACACCTCTTCTTATTGCTTCTTGCAAACCATGTAAAAGAGCCTCAAATTTAATTATGTTTAAAGTGAAACTAAATTGGTATCTTATGGATAAATATTAATTTTGATCTAATGGTGAAACCAACATGGCTCTAACTCTACTACCATTCTTTAAACTTGAGCCATCAAAGAATAAATTCCATATACCATCTTCTTCTTGAGTGGTGTTAGTTATTTAAATGTATAGTAGCACCCTCTTCATGCATACAATATGCCCTTAAAATTACTTCTTCAATATTAGTGTAGGGATTAAATTCATGATTTTCAGCTACCCATTCATCCAAGTATAGGTATAAAATGCCTTCAAGATGATTATAAGGCTCTTTCTCACTAGCATTTTCATCCTCATTTAATATGGTATAGTTGAAATTTATAAGGTTAGGTATAAAGGGCTATAGATGGAACCTAGAGATAGGTTCTAACCTAATAGTGATCCTAGTCCCATATTTGGCCCTAAAAACTATGTATGACTAGTCATAGGACAAATATCCCCCATTTTTTGTATTAAATTGTATATATAGGCATAAGGAAAAATATGGGGTTAGGTCTACAACCATTACATCCTGAGTAATGACATACTTTGGGAAAGTTTCCAATGTGATCTTAACATATTTCAATATACCTATTATTTTAGTGGGGGAAACATCCAATTGGAGAACACCTTTTTCATTATGCACATACTTAAGTTCAAGCTTAGCTACTATGGCTTTAGGCATAATTGAGGTTGAAACACCCGAATCTATCATACAATTATGCATTAAATAGTCCCCTATGATTACTAACAAATAGAATATAGGGGGCTTGACAACCTTATAGGGATGAATAACATTATGAACTTGACCTTGGATAGGATCTTGACTAGGAACTTGAATTTAACAAGGTTGACTACTATTTTTGAAAATAGTATTAACCTTATTAATTGTCTTGTTCATATGAGAAAGCTTGTAGAGCTATTGTTAAAGGTTATCTTTATGATCTAGACTAGATAGAGCATCATACATAGACATAGTGACATTAGAAATTTTCATATGATCCATAATACTAAAAGGAAAACTAGTACCTTTGGACTACATCTTGGAAGTAAAATATCACTTAGCACTTGAGTGACATGAGGAACAAAAAGAGACTTATATTTTTTTCAATGATGTTGAGGTATTTTTGAGTTATAGGAGATTTAAAAGCTATATTTGAAGTGGTAGGTTGGTGACTGACTTGTGAAGGTGTTGAAGAAGCCATAGGCTACCCCAAATTCTCATCCAACATCCTCCTTTTAATCTTTGTATTGGCTATAACTGGTTCATCTACACGTTGTGTAGTCTCCCCCATGTTTACCACTACATGCTCAAACATATGATCCCATTCTTAGAAGTTTATGCACATGGTGTTAGATTATGCCTTACCCATACTCCCTTGATGTTGAATTTGGGCTTCTGATGATGTCATGGTAGACATGTTATCTTGATTCATTAGAGGGCCTTATGGTGAAGGAGGCATTGTATCATGTCCTTGGAATGAAAGATCATGTTGTTAACTAGGATCCTGATACATTTATCCACTTATAGCCATTACCTTCTCATTGTAATACCCTCCTAATTGCCATTGACCCTCTTATGTAAGTTTGTTTTATGTGGGGACTAAGGCTCTTGATCTACTTGCAGTTGTGGGGTTGTAACTATTATAAGATATATCTTAAGTAATTTGGCCTTGGGTTTATTTATTTGATGGATAAGGGGGTATATTATAGGATTAAGTAGGGTACTGGGCTTGGAAGGGACCTTGGTATGGCCTATATGAAGTCTATTGTCACTCTAGAGCCACTAGCTTATTTTTTGTGCCTTCAACAAGTTCTCAATCCTTAAAAATTTGTCCACTTGACTATCATTAGGTTGGGCTTGATTGTTTGAAGTGGGAAATGGAGAAATGATAGGCGGGGTTGGTTGAATATTAGGAAAAAGTGGCATGAGTGGTCTTGGCATGAGTTCACCTACTTGTATCAAATATGTTTTCACCCTTATAACTATCTCGTAAGCCCCAAGTAGAGTTATCCCTCACATAGATTGGATCATGACTATAATGTCTTGATTTAATGCTCTCAAATAGTAAATAAAGGAATAATTGGGTGTGGGTTTGATGATGACAGGGATCCCATCCCATGTCTTTTATAATCTATAGTTTAAACCAACCATAGATTCTTGGGGTGACCTCTTGATTGAGGTAAGTTATTCAACAAGTGATACATGGTTACTTATATCCATAAAATGTTTACATAGGCACTCACCAAAATCATCCCAAGTATTTGTTGAGGAAATAGATAGAATCCTATACCATTATAGGGATTTTATCTCAATGATATGGCTAGTAGTCTCATGGCTATATTATCTTGCATGATATTATGTACTAAATAAAAAATTTCAATGTAAACTATATCTTTTTAGGGGTGGTGGAGTTTTCTCTTGTAAATTATAGAAGACTCTTCAAGGAGGTAGTAGGAATATCATCATGTTGATGAAGGTTATGAGGGATACCACCATTGAGGGGTACAAAAGCTTGCATTCTAAGCCTTGCCATTTACATAGTGGGGGTTGTACTACTTAAAACAATAGGATGACCAAGAGATGAATGCTTCTTTTGAGGATAAGGATTTGTCTTATTAAATATTTCTCTATTATATGAAACATAAGGTAGATAAATGAATTCAAAGGGAATACCTTTACCAGATGACCTTGTAGTAACCTTTGGCATGAGAGGTTTTATTTTGATGATGGTATGAACTCTATAGCTTGGAGAATCTTTAGCTTCTAATGATGATGGATGTCTCCCTCTACTATGAATAATTCTTCTCACTCTAGACTTTAACTATGTCAAAGAGAAAGGGTCCCACCAGGCATGCCAAATTTTTTTGGAGGTTCTAGGTTATACCCTTTCTAAAAGTAGAAGTGTTCCAGTCCTACTCTCAAAACTGTTCTAACATGGGAATGACCCTAGGCTATGGGTTACCTAATGTTGCAAAAGACCTCTAGGGTTTTTAATGAGGCTAGCTCTTCACACATGAAAATTTGAATCTTTCCTCTTAAAAATTAATCTATTGGGATGAAAAGGGGATAAAGTGCATGAATGAAAAACTACTTTAAGTGTGGTGATGCACCAAATGTTCAATGATCCACTCCCAACTTGGAGACTTCTATGACTACTAATGAACCCAATGGAGATAAGGATTGATTAGATTCTATGATAGGGTTCCAAACTTGAGTATTCTGTATGAAGATTGAAAATAGACCTAAAACTTGAAGGAAAAAAATATATGTCTAAGTAAGACAGTATGGATTTATGATACTTCAAGAAATATCTCACTAGCTAACACTTCAAACAACCTGCAAGAAACTAACAAACTTAAATCAGGGTACATGAATGACCTACAGATGATGAATAGACAACATATATTCTATAAATAAAAATTTAATAAATTACAATTAGAATTAAACTAGAATATGAAATTGTATTATATTTATTCAAAATAATTTTACAAAGTGATTTTAGCAAAGCTTTGTTATACCCAACCTAGGGATTAAAAAATCAAGAGTTCAAGCTAGTATTTATAAGAAGAAAGAAGATAAGAGAGAGAGAAAATGTAGCACTGAAGGGGTCATTAATGATCCTAATTCCACTCCAAATAACCACCACCACCATCCTTCTTGATTCTTCCCCTACATTAATGTCACTATACTTTCTCTAGCATGATGGAGAATGTGAAGATCAAGATCAATTATAGAAAGAAATCCCCACCACCACATGAATCCTTCTCAAGCTCTTTGATGTTCTTTCTAACATTCTTTGTGTAGTCATCATTATACCATTACTTCTAAATCCTAAATATAGATCTACTATAGATGAAAACCAATCACAATATTGGTTTTCATACAGTCATGATCACACTAAAGATCTGTAAGCTAGAGCTTTTGATCATAAGATGTAAAACCTATGTCTAAAAGCTTTTGATAGGTTTTTCAAAGATTTAATGGTGTTAGATAGATTTTCATGATCTAATATTGGTGACTTAGGTCATGTTTGATCTTTTATTTACTCATTTTACCTACCTAGGGTCGTGAAATCCATTGTCTGATGCATCTACCCTCATAGCATCTCCTTGAAACATTTTCTCTAGTTTGATCTTGATCACATGTTTAACCTCTATAAAATTATTTTAGATTTTAAATTTTAATTCTATCCATTGATATTAATCTATGCCTTTGGGATTATATCACTTTTGACCTTCATCATTGGCCTTTGATCTATGATCCTCATTGGATGAACACCATTAGATCTGCTCTCTCATGCAACATTGGATCCTTTTATATAAATAGACATGAGTTGTAGATCTTCTTCCAATTTAGATATGTTGAGACACTTTTCAACCATGCATTTATCCTCAATATTCACTGATCTTTTAACCCATCACTTATCATCTATTTTCCTTTACATGATGAAATATACACCATTGATCTATTTGGGCTCACTAGTTTTATCTTTGCCCACATGTCATTAGATCTACTACAAGATTGTAATATCATGACACTTGGTACCCACATGTTCATCCTTGGATACACTAACCTTTTGATTTGATGTTCATCATTGATCTTCATATACAATCAAATGCACTCTATTAGATCTTTAGGACCTATTAACACTATCAGGTGGCCACTCACCATTAGATCTTTCTCTATGTTGATGTTTCCATTTGCCTCATAGGTGATCTTAGTGTTGAAGATCACTTATAATTTTAGGATTCTAAGAATCTGTGGAATGAGTTGTAGTTTATGGCAATTTTAATTGCCTATGATGGAATAGAAGAAAAGTAATGCAAGAGTTATCCACCATATTTATATGATTTGGTGGTTGAGAGCCACCTTTTTCCTAAATTTATATATCTTTGTTGTTGATGATGGATTATGATCAAAATTATAACTACAAACTATTCTAAATGAATATTTACAATGAAATCTAAGCTAAAGTGAATCATTAAAAAAGGAGCAAAAGAGAAAAGGTATAGAATAAAGAATAATATGATTGCAAACTTATATCTCAATCATTATGAAAAAGTTCTAATTATATTGAATATACATGAACCAATTTATGATGTAAAATAGTGTAAACTCAGATTGCACCATAAATCAGGTAAGCATCAGAGGGAATATAAAATCATAAGTAAGAAACATGTTTGCTTTACAAGTTTGCCACTTTTAATTTGAATAAAATTAGCACATCCAAATGCAGAGCAAATAAAATGAAGCATACCTAAGATATTTTTAATTAATCTAGAATTACCACAAATTAACAACACTATGATAAAAAAGTAGTTCAAATATGCAAAGAACCATTCAAATTTAGGATATCAACATGTAATTGAGAGATAACATTGGCCTTCAACACATTGTTTAGACAATGTTTGTAAAATTCCTCAGTTGTATTAAATGATCTACTATAGAAAAGTTGTTCAAAGTCTCCACCCTTTACAAAATGAAAATACTACCTTTTATAGAAGGACAAAGCAACATCCTTATTAGCCATGTTGATAATGAATACAAAAATAAAGACATCTATCTTTTTTATAAAGTTTCTAAAATACATTTATTAAAACTCAATTAAAAAGAATTGGTTTTCATTTATCAATTTGAATTAATGAGAATCTCACAGGATGCATAGCCTTTCTACTGAACTATTGGGACAATCTATTTAAAAATCAAATGGCTCTATTTGACAAGTGGTTGAGTATAGACAAATAGTGAAATATAGCCATGAAGCCAAATTTAGGTCTTTGTATCTTTTGATGTAAAGTAGTAGGTGAGTTGAAATTTGTTGTATATGATCTTGGCATAAATTTGAAAAAACCCATTTGACCATTTCTCTTACAGCTGCATCACATGAGACATGTAGCTTAATAAAATTGCCTACCAGGCTCTTTTTGGACCCAAAATGTTTTGAAGGCCAACTTTGCATGCTTGGAACTTTTGATGCACTAATTAGCATGATCTCAAAATTAGTGAACATAAGCAAAGCTCCTATTGATTCTTCTACTTACCTCATATGTGGTTTTAGTTTGGAAAAACACTTCTCATTTTAAGATTCTGAGAATCCATGGCATGAGTTGTAGTTTGTGACAATTTTAATTGCTTGTGATGGAATAAAAGTAGAGTAATGTAAGAGCTATCCACAATATTTATATGATTTGATGGTTGGAAGCCACCTTGATATTTAATTTATATATCTTTGTTGTTAACGATGGATTATGATCAAAATTCTAACTATAAACTATTCTAAATGAATATTTACAATTATATCTAAGATAAAGTGAATCATTAAAAAAGGGGCAAAAGAGGAAAGGTATGTAAAAAAGAAGAACATGATTGTAATCTTCTATCTCAAATATTATGACAAAATTATAATTATTTTGAACATACATGAACCAATTTATGATGTAAAATAGTGTAAACTCGGATTGCATCACAGATCAAGCAAGCATCAGAGGGAATATAAAATCATAAGAACTAGGTTTACTTTAAACGTTTGACACTATTAACTTGAATAGCATTAGCACATTCAAATACAGAGTAAATAAAATGAATCATACCTAAGATCCTTTTAGTTAATCTAGTAATACCATAAATTAACATCCCTATGACAAAAAAATGTAGCTCACAAATGCAAATAACCATTCAAATTTAAGATATCAACATGTAATTGAGAGATAACATTGGCCTTTAACACATTATTCAGACTTTAAAAAATTATTCAATTTTATTAAATGATTTGTTGTATACAAGTTACTAAAAGTCTTCACCCTTTACAAAATTAAAATACTACCTTTTATAGAAGGACAAAGTAGCATCCCCATCAACCATGTTGATAACAAATACAAAAATGAAGACAGTTGTCCTTTTTGCAAAGTTTCTAGAATACACATATTAAAACCCAATTAAAAAGAATTGGTTTTCATTTACAAATTTAAATTAATGAGAATCTCATAAGATGCATAGTCTTTCCATTGAACTGTTATGACCTTCCATTTAAAAACCAAATGGCTCTATTTGACAAGTGGTTGAGTATAGACAAATAGTGAAATATGGTTAGGAGGCCAACTTTAGGTCTTCATATCTTTTGATGTATAGTACCAGGATAGATAAAATTTGGTGTATATGATCTTGGCATAAATGTGAAAAAACTTATGTGACCATTTATCTTTTAGATGTAGCATTTGAGAGATATGGCTTCATGAAAATGCCTACGAGGCTCTTTTTGGACCCAAAAAACTAGTCAAAATGCTTTCAAGGCCAACTTTGCATGCTTGAAACTTTTGATGCAATAAGTTGCATGATATCAAATTTGGCTAACATGTTCATTATATGAGGATTAACAAACCTATTTGACCATTTCATTTGAATTTATATCACATGATAGATATAGCCTCATGAAAATACCTTTTAAGTTTTGTTTGAGTTTTCTGAAAATGAATGGACAAAATAGTGAAAATGCATTGGAGGGAAACTTTATACATTCATAACTTTTGATTTATTATGTCACATGGTGTCAAACTTGGATAACATTTTTCTTGTATGAGGTTTAACAAACCCATTCGACCATTTCTCTTGAAGATGTAGTGCATGTGATATACAGTCTCATGAAAATGCCTACTAGGCTCAATTTAGACCCTGCAAAATTGGCCAAGTCTAGAAAAAGAATAAAAATGTGTTCAAAGGTAACTTTCCATGCTCATAAATTTTTATTCACTAAGTCACATGATCTCAAACTTGGAAAACATGTTTCATGCATGAGGTTTAACAACACTGTTTAACCATTTCTCTTGAAGATGCAACATATGTGAGACATGTTATGTTCAATATGCCCACTAGGCTCTCTTTACACTCCTATTTTGATGTCCTCACAACCATATTTGACATCCCAAAGACCATAAAATTTAAGCTTGTATGTATTTTTATATGGGATTAAATTTTCATCCTTGCAACTATCATGTGACATCCACGCAACCATCATTAACATCCCAAAGAACATCAAATATGTATTTTTACATAGGATTAAAATTGACATCCATAAGACCATCATCTATTTTTTTTCCAACTTTACAATTTTTTATCTTGAAGCACATAACTCACTAAGGCATTAAATTTATAAGGAATGGACTTAATACCAAAACATGCCAACCTACTAAACCCGTTGGTCTTGAGAGATTTCCAAATGCACCTATGAAATGTTGAAATGAGCCACTTTTCATGATTTTGCATGACATTCATATACTTGTCAAGAAAATAATCTGAAACTACTTTTGAGACAACTTTGAAGGCTAATAACATTTTATGCTCTATGTCGCATGAGCTCAAATTTGGTGAACATGTTCCTTTTAAAAAGGTGAACAAACCATTTAACCATTTCTCATATGGCTATAGCTCATGAGAGATATCACTTCATGAAAATGCCTACTAGACTCTTTTTGGACTCCTTGAAAAAATGGCTATGGGAAAATGATAGATTTTATTTGAGAGACCAACTTTGAAGGATAATAACTTTTGATGTGATTATGTAGAGGACCTAAAAATTTGGGTATATAAACTTAGCACAAATGTGAACAAACCCATATGACCAATTTTACTTGACCCATCTACATGTGGAAATGGTTATGTCAGGAAATTACCTACTCATATTTTTCTACCACTTGACCAGAATGTCTAGATGAACACAATAAAGGACTATATAAAAACCAAGCACTTCTATACTTACTCCAGGCACTCTTGACACCCCATAAAGTATATGTAACCTATCTATAGACTTTTTATCAATATTTATTAGTGTTATCTCCATGAAACCTATACTTTCAATTTGCAGGGCAAATCATTAGTAAGATTAGACAAATTAAAGTTTAATAATGAAAAGTGAATAAACTATTTTATAAAATAGGATGATCTTAAGATTAAAATAACATTCAAACATGCCAAATTTTTAGTGTTAAGATTTAAATCATCTCAATGGTCCCAATTTTCAAGAAAATGGGGGTATGTTGGCCTCAAAAAATGGTGACTGATAGGAGAAACATAGAAATATGTTAGAATCTAGAGACTCTAATTTAGATAGATAAATAATCCATCTATTATACTTGATTAATTCCATCATCGAGACTAGTTCATGGTTGAAATAAGTTTTGTGTATGCAAAATTAGGATCAAACATTTAAAACATAGCCATGCTGTGTGTGCTTAGATTCCACTTACTATTTACCATGGGATTCAAAAAGCAACTTATAGGTTTCATGTCTTTAATCATTAACATCTGATTGGGAACATGTTTAGATATTCATTAAGAATCATTTTTTTAGCTTAGGAGAGGCTTGGGTATTGCTCTGTTGCTAGCCAAGTATCCATAACCCTGATAGAGATGCCTTTTGTTCCACTCACGACATTTCTCCACTACCATCCAAGCATCCATAGCCCTGGTGGAGATTACCAAAATCACTTTTACTTGGGAAGCTTTTTATTTTACAATAATCTTTTTTTTTGGCTTTCCACAAAGGTTGGGAACTAGGTTAGCTAGGGTTAGGGATCTAGTCAAGTGTTTTATTTTTAGATAATTTCCTTTGGCTATGACCTTTATCCCAGGCAAAGATGTTTGTTAAAAGCAAACATGGATATGTTTCAATAGGTCAATATTTCATTTCACACATGCAATTATTCTTAAAATCAAGTTTATGTCAAGATAATATACAAGTTCTTATGGAATATTTAACTTATTCATTAGTCTTTACCAGTTTCCCTAAATCATGACATCAAGCTTCTGGTTCAAACTATGGTTAACATGAGAGTGAGGTTCATACCTTCATTCTTGAGTCTTTTGGAATTTTGAGCAAATTTGAACAACTTTGATCTAGGTTTATCCCAAAAGGACTTATTTAGAGAAAAGAACAAAACAACAAAAGAAAACAAATAATAGAAAGCAATAAAGAAGGAAGATAAAAAGGAAGTAAACACACACACACACACACACACATACATGTTTATGTACAAACAAGGGACAGGAAGGAAAAAAATGAAAAAGAAAGAATGGGAAAGAAACTGATCTACATCTGGGAACAAATAGAAAACTATTTAATCTACTACAACACCTTGAAACTTGAGTATTTTTTTATTTCATCTTCCTATAGATGGAACCATTTGTATGCTTGTGTCTTATAGATGGCATGAATTGATCTCCTATGAGCCTCCTTAGATGCATGGATCAAAGATATGACTCTAAGACCCAATTATCTTCTTCCCAAATTCTCCTACTTTATAGTAGGAGTGTTAGTTCTACTTCATTCATAGATAGGTATTGGTATATATCATCTTCACTCAATAATGGCAACTCATTTTGCATCTTTAAACTGATGTCATCATTAGGTTCTTTATGAGATGGAAGTAGACTACCAATATTTACATAAGAATATTCCAATTCATCCTAAAAGGCATCTTCATTCTAATCAACTAAATGATGTCCATCTGAAATCTCATCATGAGAAAGATGCTAGTCCCATATTGTAGTCATATTGATGAAGTCATATGATAATTCTTGATTTGATGCACATACCTCATCTTCATCTTCAATGAATAAAGAAAACTCTACTACCTAATCAAGCTTCAACTTGTCTTGGTTTGATTATTCCAAATAATATCATCTTCTAGGAGCTCTAGATTATGGTGAAGTTATTAGATAAAACATCCATGTGTTCTCCCATTCTATCATCTACTATCTCCAGCTCTTTTATCCCATTCAAAAAATCATAATATGACTTCTTCCAATGATCATCATCTTTAGGGATATTCTTTGTTTTAGAAATAAACCTATGTGGACTGCCTTCCTAGCTACCTTCTGAAGAAAGATCATCTTGTATTTGATCCATATCCACCTCCAAAAACTCTTCTTATTCATCTACAGATGTACCAATGATGAATTCTTATTGATATTTAATTTCAATTTCTTTAATTATCTAATCTCTATCTTCATCTACATCCTCAAATAAAAAATTAATGGCCTGTATGAAACCTTGAGATGCTCTTGTAAAGGTAGACGTATTTGCAACAAAGTCTTGATTAAGCACAATTTCAAATGTTTCAAAAATATTACAATGATAAAGCAAAATAATATCATTGAAACTCATGTGTACATCTTAAGATAATACATTATTACTACTATAAAACTCATCTGCAGGCTTGTCTAACCTTTGAGAGGCATAATTTTTGACATAGCTTTCCCTTGTATTTCCTACTTATTTTTACAACTACAAAAAATTAGTGTTAAGCTTTTGGATCATTTATAATATCAATTCATTTGGACTTTTTTGTGTCTCAGACTCATGAATTAGATCATTATTACTGGTTATGGGTATTGGAGTTCTATGATTTTATAGATAAAATCTACTTATAGTGTTATTTAAGAACTCTAGTTTTTTACCAGGATATGTATGACTTAAGGGAAAATGGTTTTAAATTGGTGTTAAAGTAGGCATATTAGGGATGAAATTATAGATGGACCAATTTGAATCAACATTATATGTAGAATATGCCATTTGATTCTGGGGCTACATTTGATCATTAATGACTACAACTTCAGAATAGGCTCGGGTCAATGTGTTTATGACTAGAAGAAATATTTTTAAGAACATAGAGGTCAAGGGATATATATCATCCTTATAAATATCTAAGGTTAAAACCTCTTCAAGTCTATAAGGAGATACAGTCTCATTAAACATCTTCTAGAACCTAACATTAAAGGATCTAATGGTTTCATTAACATCCTTTTTAATGGTGGTGAATTGTTGATATAGAATACATAGACTAACAATTTTACCAAATTGATTAATGAAGATATTGTTAAAATCATTCCAACTAGTAATTCAATACTTTGGAAGGTTAATAAATCATTCATAGGTAGCATCTTTAAAATTAAATGGAGATAATCTACAAGCTATGTCTTCATGAATTATAATCAGCAAACTCAAAGTAGATTTGAATGACTTAATATGTTCTTCAATAGTAATAACATTATTGGGATAAAATAAGGCAAATACCTTTTTATATTTCAAGGAATATTATACACTATACCTGGTACATTTATTGAAGAGCCACCTATCCAAGCCATACTTTGAACACATGAGTACTCTAAGCTGGTGAAGTAGATTGAGAGCTTGAAGATTTTTGCTCACCTCAGTCTTACTTTGGATAATTTTAACCCAAAGATTGGTTATCTTATTTAAAATATGATGTGTTAAGTAAATATTCATAAATAACAAGGATTAAACTTGCACATTAAGCTAATTTTGTAAAGATATATATAAAAAATAACAAAAAACATCAAATTTTAACTAATCTAGCCAAAAAAAATGTCCTCAATTATGTAAATATGGTTAATATTTACAATCTTAAGTTAAAATAAACCTATATTTTAAAAAATATAATAATATTTGATCAAAATAAGCTATTTTAACCTCAAATACTTTAGATTTTAAAATCTTAATCCATCCTTAATAGAACTTACCATATATCTTCAAATAATAATAATCTTTGTCTAAATAAGCACAAAGATTAGTCTGAAACTATGAAGATTAATGACCTTTAAACAAATGAGCAAAGCATTACAAAAATATGTAAAAAATACATCAATCTTTGATTAAAACACACTAAAACTAGAAAAGATCATACAAATTCACAAAAAAATTCCCTCCTTCTAGCACTAGCAAAGCACTTTTTGATGCTTCCATTTGCCTCAAAGGTACTCTAGTGTTGAAACAAACTTCTCATTTTAGGATTCTAAGAATCCATGACATGAGTTGCAATTTATGACAATTTTAATTACCAGTGATGGAAGAGAAGTAGAGTAATGCAAGAGCTATCCATAATATTTATATGATTTGGTGGTTGGGAGCCACCTTGGTCCTAAATTTATATATATTTACTGTTGATGATGGATTATGATCAAAATTCTAACTACAAACTATTATAAATGAATATTTACAATGAAATCTAAGCTAAATTGAATCATTAAAAAAGAGGCAAAAGAGGAAAGGTATGGTAGAAAGAAGAACACGATTGCAAATTTCTATCTCAAACAATAAGACAAAGTTCTAATTATCTTGAACATACATGAACCAATTTATGATGTAAAATAGTGTAAACTTAGATTACACCACAAATCAGGCAAGTATAAGAGGGAATATAAAATCATAACTAAGAACCAAGTTTACTTTACAAGTTTACCACTGTTAACTTGAATAACATTAGCACATCCAAATGCAGAGCAAATAAAATGAAGAATAACTAAGATCCTTTTAGTTAATCTAGCATTACCATAAATTAACATCCCTATGACAAAAAAATGTAGTTTAGAAATGCAAAGAACCATTCAAATTTAAGATATCAACATGCGATTAAGAGATATCATTGGCCTTAACACATTGGTCAGATAATATTTTTAGAATTATATAGTTGTATTAAATTCTCTATTGTATACAATTTACTCAAAGTCTCCCACCTTTACAAAATTAAAATATTTTCTTTTATAGAAGAACAAAGCAACATCTCTATCTACCATGTTGACAACAAATACAAAAATGAAGACAATTGTCCTTTTTGCAAAGTTTCTAGAATACATATATTAAAACTTAATTAGAAAGAATTAGTTTTTATTTATCAATTTTAATTAATGAGAATCTCACAAGCTGCATAGCCTTTTCATTGAACTATTGGGACCTTCAATTTAAAAACTAAGTGGCCCTATTTGACAAGTCACTGAGTATAGACAAACAGTGAAATATGGTAAGAAGGCAAACTTTAGGTCTTTGTATCTTTTGATGTGTTTTAGAAGCTGAGATGAAATTTGGTGTATATGATCTTATTTTAAAAAACCTATTTGACCATTTCTCTTGTAGTTTTAGCATGTGAAATATTTGACTTCATGAAAATGTCTACCAAGCTCTTTTTAGACCCAAAAAACTAGTTAAAATGCTTTAAAGGTCAACTTTGCATTCTTGAAACTTTTGATGCACTGAGTTGCATGATCTTAAACTTGGAAAACATGAGAAGAGATCTTTTTGATGTTTATTTTATCCTCACAGGTGGTCTTAGTATTGAAGAACACTTCTCATTTTAAAATTTTGAGAATTCATGGTAGGAGTTGTAGTTTGTGACAATTTTAATTGATTGTGATGGAATAGATGCAAATTAATGCAAGAGTTGTACACAATATTTATATAATTTAGTGGTTGGGAACCACCTTGGTCCTGAATTTATATATATTTGATGTTGATGATGGATTATGATCAGAATTCTAACTACAAACTATTCTAAATGAATATTTACAATGAAGTCTAAGCTAAAGTGAATCATTAAAAAAGAGGCAAAAGAGGAAAGGTATGGTAGAAAGAAAAACATGATTGCAAGATTCTATCTCAAACATTAAGATAAATTTATAATTATATTGAACATACATAAAACAATTTATGATGTAAAATAGTGTAAACTCATATTGTACCACAAATCAGACAAACATTAGAGGGAATATAAAATCATAAGTAAGAATCATGTTTACTTTAAAAGTTTGTCATTGTTAACTTGAATAACATTAGTGCATCCAAATTCTGAGAAAATAAATGAAGCATACCTAAGATCCTTTACATTAATCTAGCATTTCCATAAATTAACAATCCTATGACAAAAAAATTTAGTTTAGAAATGTAAAGAACCATTCAAATTTAAGATATCAACATGCAATTCAGAGACAACATTGGCCTTCAACACATTGTTCAAACAACATTTTTAGAATTATTTAGTTGTATTAAATTCTTCATTGTATACAAGTTTATCAAAGTCTCCCCCATTTACAAAATTAAAATACTACCTTTTATATAAGGACAAAGCAGCATCCCCATCAGCCATGTTGACAACAAATACAAAAATGAAGACAATTGTCCTTTTTGAAAAGTTTTTATAATACATATATTAAAACCCAATTAAAAATAATTAGTTTTCATTTAGAAATATAAATTAATGACAATCTCATAGGCTACATAGCCTTTCCACCAAACTGTAGGGACTTTCCATTTAAAAACCAAATGACTCTGTTTGACAAGTAGTCAAGTATAGACAAATAGTAAAATATGGTTAGGAGGTCAACTTTAGGTCTTCGTATATTTTGATGTCCAGTAGTAGTTGAGATGAAATTTGGTGTATATGATCTTGGCATAAATGTGAAATTTTTTTTTTGATCATTTCTCCTACAGCTAGAATACGTGAGAGATATGACTTCATGAAAATGCCTTCTAGGTTCTTTTTGGACCCATAAAACTAGCCAAAATGCTTTGAAGTCCAACTTTTCATGCTTGTAACTTTTGATGAATTAATTTTAATAATCTCAAGATTGGAGAAAATTTTCATTTTATGAAGGTTAACAAACCCATTTGACCATTTCATCTAATGTTGCAGTGCATGAACGATACGACCTCATGAAAGTACCTTCTAAGTTCTATTTGAGTTCTTTGAAAATAGCTATGGAAAAAATAGTGAAAATGCATTGGTTGGAAACTTTCCACATTCATAAATTTTGATGTATTATGTTACATGATCTCAAACTTGACAAACATGTTTCTTTCATGAGGGTTAACAAATATGTTTGACCATTTCTCTTGAAAATGGAGTGTGTGTGAGATATGGCCTCATGAAAATGCTTACTAGGCTCAATTTAGACCCTAAAAAATTAGCTAAGTCTAGAAAAACAATAAAAAAGTGTTGAAAAGAAACTTTTTATTATTAGAACTTTTGATGCACTATGTCCCATGATCTTAAACTTGGCAAACATGTTCCTTGCATGAGGGTTAATAAATCCATTTGACCATTTATATTCAAGATGCAACATATGTGAGATATGCTATGTTCAATATGCCCACTAGGCTCTATTTACACTCCTATTTTAACGTCCTCACAACCGTATTTGACGTCTTAAAGATCGTCAAATTTAATCTCGTATGTATTTTTATATGGGATTAAATTTGATGTCTTTGAAACCATCACATGATGTCTCTCACCTATCATTGACATCCTGAAGACCATCAAATTTAATTTGATATGTATTTTTACATGGATTAAATTTGACGTCCACAAGACCATCATATGTTTTTGATCAACTTTTCAATTTTTTATCTTGAAGCACAAAATTCACCAAGGCACCAAATTTATAAGAAATGGAATTAATACCAAAATGAACTAACGTACTAAACCCATTGGTCTCAAGAGCTTTCCAAATAAACTTATTAAATGTTGAAATGAGTCCCTTTTCATGATTTTGCATGATGTTCATATACTTGTCAAAAAAATAGTCTAAAAGGGTTTGAGATCCAACTTTGAAGGATAATAAATTTTGATTCACTATGTCAAATAATCTCAAATTTGGTGAATGTGTTCCTTGGACAAATTTGAACAAACCCATTTAACCATTTCTCCTATAGTTGTATTAAGTGAGAAATATAACTTCATTAAAATGGCTACTAGACTCTTTTTGGACTCCCTGAAAAAATGGCTAAGTATGGGAAAATGACAGATTTTGTTTGAGAGACTAACTTTGAAGGCTAATAAATTTTGATGTGATTATGTGGAGGACCTAAAACTTAGAGCTTATAAACTTGGCACAGATGTGAACACACCCATATATGACAAATTTTACTTGACCCATCCACATTTGGAAATGGTGATGTCAACAAAGTACCTACTTAGATTTTTTTGCCACTTGACCAGAATGTCTAGATGAACACAATGGACCAGATGAAAACCAAGTTCCATACTTACTTTAGGTGCTTTTTACAACCCATAAATTATTTGTAACCTATTCATAGCCTATTTATCAACATTTTTCAGTGTTATCTCCATGAGACCTATACTTTACATTCACAGGGCAAATCATTCGTAAGATTTGGCAAATTAAAGTTCAATAATGAAAAGAATATAAGCTATTATATAAAATAGGATGATATTTAGATTCAAAAAACATTCAAACATGCCAAATTTTTAGTTTTAAGGTTCAAAGCATCTCAAGGGTCTCAATTTTTAAGAAAGTGGGTATATGTTGGCCTCAACACTCTGATCGAACACTGACCATTGATCTTGGGACATTTGATTTCAAATGGCTATTTTCCAAAGATTGAACTTGATAACTACACACCCATCCTAGATTTTTTGTTCAAATTTAAACTCTTATAACTTGAGATAACATCTCATCAAGTCATAATATTTGTAAAGCATGATTTAGGCATGAGGAAATTCATGTCCATGCAATTTTTTAGCCTAAGAGGCTCCCTAGATGTATGTATTAAATGTGCAATTATATTGACCCATTTGTTTCTAGATGATATGTTGATGATAGTTTGGCTCTTCTATGCTTGTGAAAGAACTTTCAAGGCTCAAAATGAGTTTTTGAGACCTGTGAAACCTACTTTATGTCCTTGAAGATCATGATCACCATGATAACTTGCTTCTTCAAAATTTGACAAACTACATTTTAATTTTACTTAAAGTGTTTCAAAATATTTGCATGTTATATGTGATCTTTGGATCACTCATTTCATCTATAACTCTATTTAGCACATCCATTCAAGTAGAAGCTTGGCATGTGGGCCAAAATAGCCAACTCAAAAAATGGATGAAAGAATGGGAGTTGGATAGCAGATAGAGGGAGTTAGAAAAATGAAAATATGGAGGGGAATATAGTATAAGGATTAGCTAGTTTTAATGGAAACCATGATGGATTTTGAGAACACACTGTAGTGCTTGAAAAGTTATAGATGTTTTGTTTTATCTATTTGGCTTTTAGGAGTTTTTTATGTTATCAAGTAAGTTATTTTGTTCTAGTTTTTCTTGTTGATGGTGTTAGATAATATTAAGAGGTTGCTTATGTAGCTATAAGTATTAGGTCTTTTGAGTGGATACGTAGACCCCATAAATGATATATTGATATATGTGATTGCATATGAACTTGGAATGGATATATACATGATATATGGATGTTTGGTTGAATCCCCTAGTTTTGATTCAATTTTACATGTGTTCTTTTTATTGGCTTACCTATATATGACTTTTTTTGGAATTATGTGTTTCACTATATGTGGGTTTAGGGTTGAATTTTAATGTGTACATGCATCAACTTTAGATGGGTTAATGTAGTAACTTATTCAACAGACCTACATGTATAAGCCTATAGAATGTTTTGATAGTGTTGACTATGTTTTTATAGAAGAAAAAAGGTGATTATGTTTTATATATATTCAATTGTATTATTATAAAGGTGAATACATTTTTTATGATGTAAATTTCATTTTTATATAGGTGAATATGTTTTTTATAAAATGGTAATTGTGTGTTTCCTTTTAAAGTGATTGTGTTTGATTTTAAAATGGTAACTGTGTTTGTGTAAATGGATTTTATTTTATAAATAAAAAAAAGATTGCCTCCCTTATGAATATGACTACATTTTTCCTTTTATTTTAATTTATTTTCCTCATGATGATAATGGAATGTGAAATGACTTGGTTGTGCAAATATCTTACTTTTCATATTCTGATCATGATGTAATCTAGGTTGTTTTATGGACTTCATTATACAAACTCTTATATTTCCATTTATGTTTATTTTTATGGTTATTTGGTGCCAAGTTTTTATTTTAAAATCAATTACAACTCAAATCCTTGTCAAGATGAATAGGATATTCAATGAGTATGTTATTTTGGAAGGTTATCAGGTTTAGAGGTAACTATGTTATATTCTATTTTGTGACTTTTAAAGAAATTAAGTTACTTGATTTTTTTTATAATCTCTAGTTGTATCATTTTCTTGGTTGATAATTATGTCTGGTCATTTTGTTCTTCTGAAGGGCATTGTGTTTTCAACTAGGTTTGGAATGCTTTGTTGTACCATGGATCAACTACATTATTCATTTTCATCAAGATGTTGAACTTATACATGCATATGTATATATAAATATAAATATACATACATGTGTGTGTGTGTGTGTGTGTGTGTGTGTGTGTGTGTGTGTGTGTGTGTGTATACATACATACATACATACATACATAAATACATACATATATATATATATATATATACATACATACATACATACATATATACATACATACATATATATATAGATATATACATATATATATATATATACACATATATACATACATATATATACATATATATATATGTATATATATGTATATATACATAACTATATATATATGTATGTATGTATGTATGTATATATATATATGTATGTATGTATGTGTGTGTGTGTGTGTGTGTGTGTGTGTGTGTGTGTGTGTGTGTGTGTGTGTGTGTGTGTGTCTATATATATGTATGTATGTATGTATACACACACACACACATATATATATATGTATGTATATATATATATATATATATATATATATATATATATATATATATATATGTATGTATATCTATATATGTATGTATATCTATGTGTGTGTGTGTGTGTGTGTGTGTGTGTGTGTGTGTGTGTGTGTGTATGTATTTATGTATATATGTATGTACACACATCATGGCTTTGAGTCATATTTTGACTTAGGTAACTACATTATCATATTTGTACTTGGATGTATGAGTTGACTATGCAGGCTTCATCATGGTCTTAAATTTTAACCCTAGTAATTCATTCAATTAGGTTATGATTATTATTATTTCGGTTTATGATTACATTGTTTGATTTGATGATTACATTATTTTATTTTATGGATGCATCATTTTATTAATTATGTTGACCTTTACACCAAAGCTGTAGGATATACCTATGGATGTGTGTTGATTGTGAGTGCATGTGTATCCATAAAGTTACCTTTCATTTATGATCGATGGGTCTTGTAATAGTATGAATATATTATCAATGGAGTCATTTTGATATTCTAACTAAGTTGATTTAAGTTTTGGATATAAACTAGGTCATGTATGAAAATTTGAGCATGTTGCTCTTGAAGGGATTTCTATGTGATTTTCTACTATATTTGGGACTTCAAGCTGCCTCTATTAAATGATACAAATATATTTAAGAGAATATGGAAGGAGACTAAAAGAGTTTAATTGGTTATGTTTAAATCACCAGTTTGGGATTGAGCTTTTATTTTGTTTCATATTATTCTTTTAATTGAATCATTTAAGTTTTTACTTGGATGTTTTTTGTTACTATTTGCCATTTTGGCCCACATACCAATCTTATGTACAAATAGACTACGTTGTTAATAGATGTGCAAATGAACAAAGTTATGGATGAAAGAAGTGGTCCAAAGATATTATTTTTCTCACAATGATTTTGAAACACTTTGAGTTCACTTAAAGTTTAAATTTCCATTTTCTAATACATGGACCATAGTTGCATAGCCCCCATGGGATGCTAAGAATGCATGGAATGGCTTAGAATTGCATGGAATACTTTTAGTTTTTCATTGTGTTCTTTTAGACACTTGGGCCTAGTGACAAAAGTTTTAAGTATGCACTTTTTTGACATCATAATTTCCACATATGGACAAGTTACAGAGATTTGGTCTTATGGGTTTGTTCACATTTGTGCCAAGACCATATTTGCCAAGTCCTTGGTCCTCTACCAAAGTGCATAAAAAGTTACAAAGGTCCAAATTTGGCTCCTCGGTCACATTCTACATGTTCTCCCATACTTAACCAAATTTTAGGGAGCTTGAATAAATCTGAGTGGATAGATTGAAGATGTTACATCTCACACATGTGGTAGCTTTTGGAGGAATTATTCAAATGGGTCTATTAAATCTTAAGACGAGAACATATGCGCTAAGTTTTGGGTCATTTTATGAAGTGTGAAGGAAGATATGCATATCCAAAGTGGCATCTCAACCAAATTTCACTATTTTTCCATACTTTGCCATTTTCAAGAGGTTCCAACAGAGCTGAGTGAGCATCTTGAAAAGGCCATATCTCACACATGTTGCATTTGTAGGGGAAATTGGTCACATGGTTTTGTTCATCGTAGTTCCTAGTTATTATGGGCTAAGTTATATGTCCTCCATTGAAGTGTGAATGGAATTATGCATGTGAAAAATTGGCTCCTCAATCAGATTTCGCTAAATTTCCATACTTAGCCATTTTGAGATAGAATGTCACACAAAATCATATGGACTAGCTAGCTTGAGAATTTAATATCTTCACCTAGGAAGATCTTGGGACTAGTGGATCAAATGGGTTAATCCCTTTTAGTAATAAAAATGTCTCCTAAAAATTTTGGTGCCTCCATGTTTCCCACACTTCAAGACAAATCTACAAAGTTGGTCAAAAAGCATAAGATGTTCATATTAACATCAAAATAAAACTCAAGAAAAAATATATCTATGATTAAATTTAATGGTTTTTAGGACATCAATTACATTCTATGGGATACCAAATGATGGTTAGTGGGACATCAAATTTAAGACAAAGCAAAGGCATCTTATTGAGTGTAATGTTGACAGTCATGCAACCATCGATGATGGTCTCACAAACATCATTTGATAAGAGTGATGACATCAATTTTAAGATCATGAACTAGCTGTTGAATTTAAAATAGTGGGTCCCAATTGATCTAATGGTCCTCATTTGATCATACACTCAGATCTAATGGTGAGTGGAGGTTAAACGGTTAGGAAATCTCAAGCACAAATATGGGCATGACAAGTGTTAAGGACATGTTCAACTGATAGAGCATTGATGGTTCTCAGGAATTCATACTGATCAAAATAAATGGAGTGAGATGAATTAACATGTCAATGAGTTGAGTTGTATTTTGACAATCAATTAGAGCAAAAGCAAGCCCAATATTATTAATGGAGGTTGAGAGGTTATTTTTGACCATGAACATAGGGTTTTGAGGGATCATCCTGCCACTATGGAACCTCAACCAAACACCATTAAAATTCCATATGATGTAGTCCAGCATGGAGAACATAAAATAACCACCCATGTAGCTAAATATGGACCTCTAGCTTGTAAATTTGTGTCATAAAGGGATCCTTCTCTGACTATGTTTATCTTTTCTAGTAAAAGGAGCAAATATTTCAAAGGGGTGCCATGAGGGAAAAAATTTGGACCCTAATAGTTCATTATATGGAAAATATACTTGAAAGGGACCTTTCTTTCCATTATTCACACCACTATTACTTGTTAGAATCAGTTTACAAAATTACACGACTCTAAATAATGGATTTGAGTGTTGTAACTACACTATTACCAGGACCCGGCTAGAAACATTTGATCCCACCGTTACAGCTACCATGGAGCATCACTGAGAAGATATTTTAATGACGTAATGGACTAGAGTTCCCTAGACCAATTAGGAGGGGTTTAAGTGAGATTAATTTATGGAAGTTATTATAACAGATTTTCAAAAGGGTTTAAACTCATTTGTTTCCCTTTTGAGTACCAAAACTCCCTCACTCTTACTTCTTACCTTATATAAATATAGCCTTTGAGCTATTATTTTACATCCCTCTCTTGGGCATGACTATATTCTACTAAGATTGAGACTTGTAATATCTTGAGATAAATAGATGACTATTTTTAGATTTCATTATATTAGACTAGTGTGTTCATGTCAGTTTGAGTTGTATAAGTGGTATAGCCTTCTCCCTTGATAAGTCTTGATCTCACTTAGCTGGTAGTTTATCTAGTTATGTAGGTTATGTTTAGTGTTCAGTTTCATTTGACCAAATCCAACATTGGGCATATTGACTGGATTAGTTCCTTGAACTAGGCCTATCCATCATCTCCCTTAGGTTTTGCTCACTTGATGAACCTCTACATGAAATATTGATGCATGGTAGGCATTTGGAGTTATAGATACCATCATTTGTTTCCATCTCACTAGTGTATTTGAGGCTCAAGTATGAGTGGATGGACAATATTCATGGTGCATCACCAAATTTTAGAATAGATTTTACATTATGCAAATCTCTTTCCCCCTTTTTCATCCCAACTAGTCTTAGATTTATAAATAAATGTCTAAATATTGAAAATATGAAGAGCTAGCCTCATAAAAAATCCTATAGGTCTTATCTAGTTATAGGCAACCCACAACCTTAGAACATTCCCATGTTATTCCAAGTATGGGTCATACTTGAATGAATTTGATCCCTATTGAGGTGTTATCTAGATAACTAAAAATTCTAGCACGCCTAGTGGGACCGCTTTTAAGTGCCTTGAAGCCTACTCTAAAGACATTAGAGGGAATTTTTAAGTTGAAGACATTAACAACATCATCTACAACACACCTTGATTATATTCAATCTTTTTTGATAATTTTTCAATCAAATTCAAGTTCAAATATACCATTGGTTTCATGATTACAAATGTAAGAAGGGTTTTTCATGGTTTTGATTTAATGCACATATTGCATAATGAGCCATGGAGTCCTATGAGGAATATTTCTTCTCTCCACCCACATATCCACCTTACCATATCCCAGATGACCCATCTAATCCATATACTCCATATTACCAAGACCTTACACCATATTTTCAGCCCCTCTATCTCCATAGAAACCTCCTCATCCTCATGACTAGTATTATTCTAAACATTCTAACCCTTTAAATATACCTACACTAAACATTAGCTATCTACATTCAAAAATTAAGATATTAGGAAAAGAAATAGATAGGTTACAGGAGATCCTTAGATAGTAGAAAAGGGGAGAATGTGAAACTCTTATTGCTCACCAAAATTTTCCTACAAACCAGCCATAGTCATCTAAATTGGTTACCCCATCTCCCTTTCTTGCCTCCTTGGTCATAGGAGATTTTTTGGCTCATAATTGTTCACTTAATGACAAGGGAAATCTCTCCATTATTCCTAAACTAGTAGTAGATCATTTGAATATGAGGTATGAACCTATACCTGATGTTAATTTACAATGGAATGGGTCTATCATAAAATTATTTGGTATTGTTAGAAACCTCCAACTCATTTTTCATGACTGCCCCAAAATTTTAGTTTTATAGGACTTTATTATAATAGATTTGTTTCCTCATTTTTGGGTAATGACTTCATGACTAAGGTTAGAGGGTACTTTTTCAAATACTTATCTCGTAAGGTGTTCAATATTGAATATGGTGTGGAGGTGAAAATCAAGTTTGATACACTCTCTAAGTTCCATGTTTGGCATCTCCCCCCAACCACCCAAAATTTAGATTTCCTTCACCTTCCTTCTCCAAAGCAATCCACTTGTGCTCAATATCCTATGCCTACCAAAAAACCTGAGGTGATACCCATGTGGAAGCCTTCATTGGCCATGAATCCTAAATTCATCACTCCCACCCTTAACAAGGAGGATAAGAAATAAAAAGTAGGTGTAAAATATGTTATTGGTCCTTGATTTATTATTAATCTAACAATTGTTACCCATTTTCAAATCTCTCCTCAATCCTAAGAAATTCCCATTAGATCATTAAAGATATAGTTGGAAACATACCCTTACCAAAATCAATCATCCTGATGTTATCTATTGCCCACCCACCCTCTCCCCTATTGAAAAGAAATAAAGCATACCAAAATTAAAATTGGATCATTCAAGCATAATAGACAAACCATCCAAGTTGGTAGAGGAAGGGTCAATCATTCAAGAGAATTACAGTGATGCAATTGAAATTGAGTGTCAATAACACCTTGGGGAGGACACTTCTAGTGTCAATGAAGAAGAGATTTAGATTGGGACCCTCATACACTCCAATATATTAGAAGGTAAGCATGAGTAGGAATTGAGTGATAAAGGGTAACTACATTGTCTTAATGATGTGATTGAGTAAAATGAAACAAAAGCTAATATTTTTATAGGAGATAAATTAGATGGTAACATTCATAATAATGTTATTGATATTGAATTCAAGAATCCATTGGAAGACCAATGGCAACACTTGTGTTTAGAATTCTTGGGTGAGTTTGAGTAACTTAGTGTGGTAGATTTAAGTAATGAAAATAAACAAAAAGATAATGTTTCAAATGAGGAAATTAGTGCCACTTTAGAGGTGCCATTTCAAGAATATCTTCTTCTTGAGTGGACTAATGATTTATCACCCCCTTTCTATTGATGAAGAGGATGAACAATCCTCAGTTGATCAAGAGCCTTATAATGACCTTGTCTAATAGAAAGAGATGGATAATCAGCCTAATGTCTTGTAAATAGATGATATAAGTAGAAAAGAACCTTGTGGTTTATATATTAACCAAGATGGGATGTCATTTTGGGAAGACTTAGAGGACTTCTACCTAAACCAAAATGCCTCACCACTACATCAACCAAATCCCAAAGAGAAAGAGCCCATCAAGGATGATGTGATGGTTGGCCACTTAAAGTATAATGAATTGAATTAGTTGTAGCCCTTGAATAAAGAGAAGATGAAGCTCTTGATGCAACAAAAAAGAGTTTGGAAAGAAGATGATTAGGTCTTATATCCATATCTTTAATCCCTATACCTAAGAATGGAGGTTGGGATCCCAACTATATCATCCATAAGACATGGATATACAAGTTCTCCTATATGTAAGAATATGCCATCAAATAGAATCAATGATGTTTCAAAGATCCATGTTATATCAAATAAATTCCCTTTTGACCTGGAGGAAATCTTGTTACTTTAGGTTAGTTGTTATAGGTTTGTCTTGTTTTGATAAGTGAGTAGCACAAGTAGTATTTTACTCCCCTTTTCATTTTTTTGTAGGTTATTGGTCCTTGTGTTATTATTTTAGGTTCCCCTTCTATTCTATTTTGTTTTAAGTGGTTAGAACAAGATGGGCACATTGTATGGGTTCTCTTATATAGACATGCATACAACCCATGCGAGTCACTAGAGATGATGGTCATTTTGGCCTACATACTAAGCTTATGTCCAAATAGACCAAGTTGTCAATGGATGAGAATATTAACAAGGTTTTGGATGGAAAAAGTGGTCTAAAGATCTTATTTTGCTCACAAGTATTTTTAAACACTTTGAGTTCACTTACAGTGTAAATTGTCATTTTCTAAGACATGGTCCATAATTGCATATCCCCCATGGGATGCCAAGAATGATTGGAATGGCTTAGAAGTTCATGGAATCCTTTTGATTCTTCATTTTGTTCTTTGAGACATTTAGGCCTAGTGATAAAATTTCTGAGTAGGAACTTTCCTAACATCATAGTTTTTATGTATAGACAAGTCAGGGAGTTTTGGTCATATGGGTTTATTCGAATTTGTGTTAAGACCATATTCACCAAGTCTTAGGTCTTCTACCAAAGTGAATCAAAAGTTACAAAGGTCCAAAGTTGGCTCCTTAGTCATATTCTTCATGTTTTCCCATACTTAGCCAATTTTCAAAGAGCTTAAATAAAGCTAAGTGGATAGATTGAAGATGCTACATCTCACATGTATGGAAGATTATGGAGGAATTGATTAAATGGGTCTATTTAATTTTTATCCTAAAACATATACATTAAGTTTCAAGTCCTTCGATGAAGTACGAAGGAAGATATGCATATCCAAAGTTGGCCTATTGGCCAAATTCTATTTTTTTCCATACTTAGCCATTTTCAAGAGGTTCCAGTAGAGCTGAGTGAGTATCTTGATAAGGCCATATATCACACGTGTGATAGATGTATGGGAAAGTGGTCACACGGGTTTGTTTATCTTGGTCCCTAATTTTTAAGTTATAACTTCTAGGTCCTTTGGCAAAGCATGAATAGATTTATGTATGTGCAAGGTTGTCTCCTCAATCATATTATACTAAGTTTCCATAATTAGCTATTTTTTAGCTAGGGAATCATGCAAGATCATATGGACTAGGTAGCTTGAGAATTTAATATCTTCATTTAGGAGGCTCCCAAGATGAGCAGATAAAATGGGTTCATCCCTTTTGGTAAGAAGAAAAAACATTTCCTTAAATTTTGGTGCCTCCATGTTTCTCATGCTTCAAGATATAAATCTAAAAATTTGGTAAAAAATCATAAGATGTTCATGCTAATGTCAAAATAAAGCTCAGATAAAAATCTATCTATTATTAAATTTGATGGTCTATAAGACATCAATTATGTTATGCAAGATGCTAAATGACAATCAGTAGGATGTCAAGTTTAAGATAAAGGAAAGACATATCTTATTGAGCATAAATTTAATGGTTACATGAATATTAATGATGGTCATGTGAACATAATTTCATGGGAACAAGGTCATCAATTTTAAGACCATGAACTAGCCATTAGCTTTCAAATAGTAGGCCCCAATTGATCTAACGGTCCACATTTGATTGTACACTAAGATTTAATGGCAAGTGGAGGTTAAAGGGTCAGTGGATCTCAAGGGTGAATGTGGGAATGACAAGTGTCAAAGAATCATTCAAATAGTAGAGGATTGATGGTTCTTAGGAATTTATACTAATTAAAATAAATGGAGCAAGATGAGTCAACATGTCAATGAGCTGAGTTAGATTTTGATAACCAATTAGAGTAAAGTCAATCCCAAGATTCTCAATGGAGGTTGAGAGTCTATTTTCAACCATGAAAATAGGGTTTTTTAGGATCATCTTACCACCATGGAATATCAATAAAACACCATTAAAAATTCATATGATGTAGTCCAATATGGAGAACACAAAAGAACCACCCATGTGGCTAAATATAGACCTCTATCTTATAATTTTTCATCATAAAGGGATCCTTATCTGACTGTGTTTGCCTTTTCTAGTAGAAAGTGATAATATGTCAAATGGGTGCCATGAGGGAAAGCAAGTGGACCCCAATAGTTCATCATATAGACTAGCTAATTGAAAGGGACCTTTCCCTCCAATATGCATGCCATAACAACTAGTTAGAAGTAGTTTGCAATAAGACATGATTCTAAATGATGGATTAGAGTGTTGTAACTACACCATTACCAAGACCCAACTAGAAAGATCTTGATCCCACCATTGTAGCCACCATAGAGCATCACTAAGAAGATATTTAATGATGTAATGGATTGGAGTGCCCTAAACCAATCCAGAAGGGTTTGAGTGAGATTGAGTTACAGAAGCTATTGTAAAAAAATTTCAAAAGGGTTTGAACTCATTTGTTTCCCTTTTGAGTTCCAAGACTCCCTCTCTCTTGCTTCCTACCTTTTATAAATATAGCCTTTGAGCTATTTTTTTCCATCCCTTTCTTGGGCATGACTAGACTCTACTAAGATTGAGCCTTGTAATCTCTTAAGATAAATAACATGATTGTTTTTATTTTTCATTATATTAGACTAGTGTGCTCATGTCAGTTTGAGTTGTATAAGTGGTTGAGCCTTATCCCTTGCCAAGTCTTGATCTCCCTAGTTAGTAGTTTGTCTAGTTTATCTAGTTATGTTTAGTATTCAATGTCATTTGACTGAAGCTAATAGTGGACATAGTTACTAGATTAGTGCCTTGAAATAGGCCTCTCCATCATGTCCCTTAGGTCTTTCTCACTTGATGAACCTCTACATGAAATGTTGATGCATGGCAGGCATTTGGATTCATAGATATTGTCATTTATTTCTATCTCACTAGTGTTTTGGAGGGTTAAGTATGATTACATAGACAATATTCATGGTACATCACTAGAGCTTAGAATAGATTTTACTTTATGCAAATATCTTGCCCCCTTTTCATCCTAACCAGTCTTAGATTTAGAAGTAAAGGTCCAAATTTTGAAAATTTGAGCTAGCCTCATAAAACATTCTAGAGGTCTAGTATAGTTATAGGCAACCCATAGCCTTAGACCATTCCCATGTTAGTCTAGGTATGAATTAGACTTGAATGAAATTGACCCCTATTAGGGTGCTATATATATAGCTAAAAATTACTTCTTGGAGTGTGTTGATTATCATTCCTAGACTAGACTTGAATAAAAAAAAGTATCTAATGAGAGTTTGGATGGTTAAGGCTAGCCATAATTTGGATAGGTATCCAAGTATGATAATTTAAAGGATATATAATGGATTAAATTTAATCCATTATATACCATTTAGTTAAGGTTAACCTTCCCCACTCTTGATCTATACTACAGATGGATTAATTATTCCCATCTTACTTCAAAATGATATAATTGCATTTTGTGCATCCTTTTGTTTTCAATATGTCTTTTGGTTTGGAAACTAATTTTCTTATAATTCACTTCATGTTCCTAGTTAGCATAACCACCATATTATTGATGGTTGGGGTAGTAAAGGCCACCAATAGTTGGGTTCATAGGGTTGGTTGGGTGGACTTGTCTTGAACAATTCATCTGTGTTTAACTCCATACTTTAATGACTTCACACATGTGTATGGAAGATGGTAAAAATTTAATTTGTTGATTATATTATTATTTTTCTATTTTTTTAGCACTTATTATAGCTTTCATCCTTGACAATATTGTTGTTCCCAAAATCTATCACTTGTTTTTGTGGACAACATGCTGATCATTTTGGTCTTGCAAGCCAAAATGGTCTTTTTATTTCTTTCAAAATGTTTTGAGCAGTTAATTTTTTCAAATATTCAAGCCTTTTCAGCTAAGAAAGTCATAGGTTCAACAGGTGGGCTTTCTTCAAAGCAAGTTCAAAACACGTAAGGCATTTCCTTAGTGTTTTGAGGATGGTTTAACACAAAGGTGCAATCATAAGACTTAACGATGGACTTTAAACAATTGGAATGAACCATTGAACCATTAAACCCCGCCTCTAAAAGTTTCAAAGGTTTAATGAGTTCAAAGGTTCAACAACTTCGGTGGACTTAAAGAAAAGAAGGCTTTGAAGAGTTAACATTGAATCGTTGAACCATTAAACCTTGAACTTCAAAAGGTTAAAAAGTTCAAAGGTTTAATGGGTTCAACAAGTTCAAAAGACTTAGAGAATAAAAGGATTTGAAGAGTGAAGATTGAACTGTTGAACTTTGAACCAAAAAGAATTCAAAGGTTTAAAGTTTCAATGAGTTCAATAAGTTTGACATACTTAGAAAATGAAAGGATCCAGAAGAGTTCAAAGCTTCAAAGGATTCAAAGAAAGAGAATGAACCGTTGAACCATTGAACCTTGAACCAAAATGGTTCAAAGGCTTAAAGGGTTCAAAGAGTTCAAAATTACAAGTGGAAGCTTCGAGTGAATGGAAAAAGTGGAAGATTCCAGAAAGAAGTTCAACAAGATGGTTTAATTGAAGAAGAAAAAGAAAGTGAATGTGGCCCTTCACTGAATCGTTAAACCTTTGAACCATTGAACCTTTAAACCAAAAGAGTTCAAGGTTCAATGTTCAAAGAGGTTCAAAGAGACCAGTGACATCCCCATGGACATCAATTTTAGGGTGATGGAATAATTGTTGATTTTCAAAAGGCCTGAGAACAAGCTCAGTGACTAGCCTAGAAAGGAGCCCCAAGAGCCCAGATCGCCAAGAAGAGACATAACATGGCAAGGAAAGATAAAACAACTATAGGAAATCTAGAAATATATGTAGGAGAGTTATTCTAGTAGGTGGAATAGTCCACCAAGTGGACATCAGAGAACATAACCATTCAAAGGCATGGCTTATTTTTTTGCATTAAGTAAAGGTGAATGGATAGCTATGTAAGCATCATAAAGAAAACCAGATAACCCATGCTTAGGAGAAGATATTTGAGATGATTCAAAATGTCAAAGTCAAGGCTAATGACCTATTCCAACATGGCCCTTTCACAGATATTTAATGCATTCAATTTAGCATGGGCTGATTTCATGAAAACAAGTGCCCAAGTCTTTCTTGTAATGTTATATATTATAATCTCTCTTTTGGTATAAATGATATCTCTTTGTTATTAGAAGTGAAGCTCTGCCCAAATTGAAAGACATTCCTGAGACTTTGAGCTTAGATTTTTAACCATATTTTATCAAGTGAATGAGAAAGCAAGTGACCTTTCAAACTTTGTGTTGAAATAGCTTGTGTTATCTAAGAAATTATTCTTATGTCTTTTCCCCTAAATACAGTCTTATCCATTTAATCAAATAAGCAAAACTAGTGAAATAAGCTGGAAGATATTCTGAAGTTGATTGTGGGAGACTTTGTGCTACAATAATTGTCTTCAGCCTATGTTTTGTGTAAAGGATACTAGAGAGACTTGAGCTCTCTTTATCCTTCATAATCCTTTTACTATGTTGTAGTTAAAGTGAAGACTTTGGGCTATGCTTCAAACTACTATGATCCTTTGTCCTAATCAATAGGAGAGAAAATGAAAGACTTTGTGCTTTCATTGGTTTCTTGTGGTTTTTGTTACTACCCAAGAAGAATCCTATTGTTGGCTGAATATCACTTCCGAAATAAGAGAAGTGCCTTTTAAATAATTACACTAGAATTCTCATCTATTCTATGAACATCATCTCTTAAAAAAGAGAGATGGATGAAATGATTTCACCCCTATGTGTATTTTCAGCGTGTATATAAGTATATAATACTTTATAGGGAACCTCCCCTTGCTGAGAGGAGAGATTTATTTCATTCTAGCTATTGTCACCACACCCATTTTGCTGCATAAATCTCCTTATGTTGTGATTGATGTAACCATTTTGCCATCAGTTAGATGGTGACAAAATATTCTCCACACAATTTTTGGTGACTCTGTTGGGGAAGAACATGTAGCTTGAAGCCTCAAGCTTCAAATTGAAGCAATTTCAATTCTTTTCCATATCCATTTTTACACTCTGGCAGATCCACTGTACACATGAAGCCAGAGAGCTTAAGGTATTGATGATCCTATATTTGAGTTGGTGTAGCTAAATAATTTTGATATTTCCCCTCCAAAAACTCACCTTTAGTGAATTAGGAGTTTTCTTCCTACAAACATTAGGTCCCCAATACCAGGTAAAGCTAATCTTTCCTCTACTAGCAGAGCTTTGTCCATACATATCCCACAGAGATTTATTATCCCTCCTTTCAATAGCCATATTGTGGTAGCTCGAGGCCCTTGGGGTAATACTTTTGGTCCCTTGAATATGACCCCACCTCTACATGAGCTACCCCATAGCTCAAGGAGAAATTTCTCCAAGTTCTATGGTGATGGGAAGGTTCATCTTGATGAACATATAGCAGCCTTTTGCATAGCCTATGGTGTAATATGTGTTGAATATGAAGAAATTACAGTCAGACTATTTGTGGAGACGTTATAAGGCACTATTGTAGACTAGTTTTATCATCTACAAGCATAAATAGTGAGTGACTGAAACACTCTCAAAGCCAAATTTGAGGCCAGGTTCAAACCTGTAGAAGATGCTCACACCCTATTAGCCCAGCTTACACAAATGAAGAAGGATCCTCATGAACCCATGAGAGACTTCATTGCTAAATTTGACAAGCTGAGGAATAGGATTCTGACAATTGCTCAACTAACAGCTAAGAATATTAAATGCTTCTTCATCAATTATTAGCTTCTTGAAGTGAGTTTCTTGTTGAGGTGGGCTGGCCACATAGATCTTGTTGCATCTTAGATTTTGGCCACTGAGGTTGAAGATGACCTTATCTTGGCAGGAAAGATAAGAAGAGATCCTAATAGAAGTAAATCTTCTTCATCTTCTGAATATTCTTCTACAGGTACCACTCATCCTATGGTACAAATACTAGCAAATGAATTGCTAGCTCTAAAAAATCAAATGGCACAAGAGATGTCTACTCCTCCTTATTAGGATATACCAAGGAGGACATTTCCCAACCATTTGTATTAGGGCAATGCTACCAAAAATCAAGGGCAACTAAATCATCTTCCTCCCCCACTAGGGAAACTTGCCATTGAAGTAGCACCAGCTAACTCAATAGTTGGTTGTCTTGAAACTAAATTTTATTTTTCTTTCCAACCTGAGTTGAACCAAGAAGATGATGTTGATCTCTTTGTAGAAGGCTAATAAGAATCAGCTGGTGACTCCAACATTGGTTTTTTGAATTACTAGGATGAACCCAAAAGTAAAGGTGAAGCATTTGATGGATCATACATTGTATTTAATAGGTCCCAAAACTAGTCAACTCAACAAGAAAATAAATAAAAAATAGGGGAAGAATCTTGACCAGAAATTTCAATTGTTAAATGAGGAACTTCACTGCTTTTCCAATCAAAGGACCTGGTGATCACTAAAAAAGTAAGTATCTCAAATATTCCTTCACCTTCTGCTTCAAATTCACAGAGCAGTCCTACACCCAATAAAATCTAGATTGATGGACTACTTTCCTCTATTTGTAATTCATTTTAATCATTTTATATAATTGATCATGTTAAGAAGACCAAAATTCAAATGTCTGAGTTTGAATTCTTGCAATCTAACCCTGAGCAGTTGGATAGGTTAGTTCAATGTGTCAAGAATAAAATCATCCCTGCAGGACAAGAAATTTTGAAAGAAACTTATGACACCCCCAAAGAATGCACTTGCTTGAAATAATCTTGTGATTACTCCTCCAACTACCCCTGGAAAGATAGAACCATTTATGTCTCCCTACTGATAAATGGTCATTAGCTAAATAATTTCATTATAGATTCTGGCACATCTGACAATGTCATGCCCGCTAAGGTGGCAGAATCTCTTGGTATCACACTAACTAAGACCTTTGGGAGATGTTTCTCCATGGAAAATAAACAAGTGCCTCTATTGGGATAAATCAAAGATGCTCAATTTATATTTGTGTCTTTCTCAAGTAAGAGGATTAAAATGACAATCATAGTGGCTGATGTCCCAACCTCCTATGGCATTCTTCTTGGGAAATTTTTTTTCAAGAACATTGGTGGAGAATTAAGAATGGACTTGTCTGAGGTGAGGATCCCTATCAAGGGCGTCATGAAAAGGCTCCTTTTTGTGAGGGAGGCAAAGTACATTGTCACCTAAACATCAGCCCCTGAAGCTCAAATTTTGTTTTAGTCTTCAGGCATGGGTAATTAATTTTTGTCTACTGAAGACGTTCATGTTTTAGTAGATGAAAGCTTACTAAGTGACGATCCATAAAATTTAGATAAGACATCAGAAGAATTGGTAGGGTGCAGTACACATGAAAAAGGATCTTCCTTTTTTGATGAAGAGAAATCTAAAAGAAGATCAAATTTTGATGAGGTCTGGATTCTAGAATTCAATGGCAACAAATCTTCTATCAGTTTTGGAGCTAGAGTAGTTTTAATATCTCCTCAAGGAGATATTTTTCCCTATGCATATAAGATATAGTTTAGCAACACTAACAACATTGCTGAGTATGAATCATTGCTGCTTGGATTAAAGGTTACTCAAGATAAAGGTGTTAAAATCCTTCATGCCAAAGGAGATGCTGAGCTGGTGGTTTGTCAAGTAAGGAACCTATATCAAACCAAGAATGAGAGATTGTGACATTATCACAATATGGTGTGGGATTGCATTAAAATATTTGATGCTTTTAGTATTATGTCATTCTTAGAGAATTCAATAGTCATGCAGATGCATTACCCATCTCTGCAACTCTCTTGGTCCCTCACCAAGATTTCAAAGAGGACAAGTACACTATTGAGTTAGTATTTTGACTAAGTGTACTTGATAGTGCTGACTATTGATAGGTGTTCAATGGTGACAAATAAATCATTGATTTTTTGGAATAGATAGATAGCTTTGAAAATATTCAATTTGAAGGCAGTTAATCTCCTCCATGAGAATCAGCTCTGGAGACAAATTCAAAAGATGATGAAGAGTTCCTTCAGCTCAAAGGGAATAAAATTCCCAAAGGATTAGTTTCTCTTGAGAAATTTTTTGACAAGCATGATAGGTTTATCAAGGAATAAAAAATAGATTCAAAATTATCCAAGGATTTTGATCAAATCAATTTGAGTACAAAATACAATCCAAAAATGGTCAACATTGGGAATTGTTGTACCCCTGATGTAAAACTCAAATTTATCACTCTGCTTCACCATTACATTGATGTTTTCACATATTCATATGATGATCTGAAATCTCTCAGACCTAAATAAATCTAGCACGAAATTCCTCTCAAGATTGGGTCAATGCCTCACAAGTAGAAGCAAAGGTAGTACAACCTTAGGATATCAGGCATGATTTTGTTTGAGATATAGAAAATGTTCAATGCAAGAATTATTTTCCCAATCCATCATTCCACCTAGATTGTGAACATAGTTACTGTGAGAAAGAAGAATGGAGAAATTTTCCTATGTGTTGATTTCAAAAATTTGAATCAGTCATCTTTAAAAGACAACTATCCCCTGCCCATCATGGATCAGCTGCTGCAAGCAGTGACTGGTGCTAAGATGTTATCAATACTAGATGGTTTTTCAGGATATAATCAAGTAGAATTTGGTGAAGCAGACCAACATAAGACCAATTTAACAACACCTTGGGGCACTTTTTCATATCACAAAATGCCTTTTGGATTGATTAATGCCATCACCACCTTCTAAAGAGTGATAGATCTTGCTTTCAAAAATAAAATGGGGAAGTTCATTGTGGTATACCTTGATGAATTGACAGTATTTTCTAAACATCATCCTGATCATGTGCATCATCTATAAAAAGTGCTAGAGTGATGTAGGTAGATGGTATTTCTCTTAATCCCAAGAAGTCAATTTTTGGGGTTATAGAAGGTAAACTTCTCAAACACATTGTGTCTTGAGAAGGCATAAAGATCAACCTAGAAAGGCTCAAATCCATTCAAGAGCTTTTCACTCTTTCTTTGGAAAGGTGAACTTTATGCGAAGGTTCATTCCTAAATTCATAGAGAAGACTCACCACATTGTCAATATGATGAAGGGTAAAGCCATTTTTAGCTAGACTGAAGAAGGCAAATCAACATATTGAAATATCAAGGAAGCTATCACCCATGCCCTAATTCTAGTTTGTCCTGATTACACCAAAGACTTCATTATGTATAGCTATGCTTCTGAACATATGTTTTTATCCATCTTGGTTCAATAGAATAAAGAAGGTGTGGAATCTCCCATATCTTTCATGAGTTGTCCTCTCAAAGCTCATGAGCTGAGGTATTCAAACATGGAGAAGCATGCTTATGTTGTGGTAAAGGTGGTAAAGCACTTCCATTTTTACATCTTGAACTCACACATTATTTCTTTGGTTCCTAATACAATGGTCAAGTCCATTCTAAATCAACAAGAGTTTGGAACTAAAAGGGGTAATTGGATTTATAAAATCTAGGAGTTTGATCTTGTTATCAAACCAATGAATCTTGTGTGGGGAAAGGGTCTCTACTAATTAATTGTTGATAACATACCAGAAGTAGGGCATGAAGTAGAAGTTGAAGACATGCCAATAGTTCTTTTTGTCACCACTATGAATGAGTGGCATTTGAATATTGCTCATTTCCTTACCTATGGTGAGTGTCCTGCTCACCTATCTCATAACAAAAAAAGGGCTGTTAAGTTGAAAGCTACCAATTTTGACCTGTGGGACAAATTTTTATACAAGAGGAATCTTGATGGGGTATTCTTTCACTACATGGATAAAGTGCAACAAAACAAACTTTTGGAGTCCTTCCATAATTTGGCTTGTGGAGGACATTTTTTTATGCTTATGACTACCCATAAGATTTTATGAGCTAGGTACTATTAGCCTACTCTAATTCAAGATTCATATGCTTGGGTGTGTAGATGTGAGCTGTGTCAACAGTTTGTTGGCAAACCCAAGTTGGTTGTGTTACCTCTCAAGCCTATGGTGATAAAAGAGTTATTTCAGCAATGGGGAATTGATTTCATTAGCACTATAAATCCATCTTCAAGTGATGGACATGATTATGTCCTTATAGCCATAGACTACTTTACCAAGTGGGTGGAAGCCATTCTAGTCAAGCATGCCACTTCAGAGGTGGTATGTAATTTCCTCAAGGAAAACATCATTTCTAGGTTTGGGGTCCTAACCAAGATTACAACAGATAATGTAGCTTGTTTCTCTTCTCATGAGATCACCCAGTTCTACTACTATTATGAGATTATTATCTCCCACTCTTCTGACTATTATCCACAAGGAAATGGTCAAGTAGAATCAAGCAACAATAACCTGGTTACTATTATCAGGAAGCTGGTAGATGACAATTAGAGAACCTGGTATAAAGCATTGATTGATGCTTTATGGGTAGATATAATCACACCCAATAGGGTGATAGGTATGTCCCCATTTTAACTTAAATATGGTCTGAATGCAGAGATACCAATCAACCTAGAATTACCAACATTAAAATTAGCAGAGGCAGTAGAAGATTCAACTTTTGAAAGTTCCATCAACAAAAGGATCATGTGCTTGACTAAACTAAATGAGCAATAAAATATGGTGGTGGACCAAATTACTGTGCATCAAAGTCTGGTAAAGAGACTCTTTTACTAGAAAGTAAGGATATGTGCCTTTCAAATTGGATATCAAGTCTTGTTGTGGGACAAGAGGAGAGAACCAAAAGGAATGCATGGAAAATTCAATTCCTTATGGGGAGGCCCATTTGAAATTCATTGTTTAAATGGTGAAAATAGTTTCTTGCTAAAATATCAAGATGAAACACCATTTACTCTACCTCACAGTGGGTAGCATCTGAAGCACTTCAATCCTTGAAGTATCAGATAAGTCCAATTTTACATTTGTATATATATATATATATATATATATATAGATATATATATATATATATATATATATATATAGTCTTTCTTTATTTTGTGTTTTTCATTTGTTTTTGGTGCTTTTATTTTTGGGTAGCATGAATTCATAGCCCAATGGCATAGATGAAGGCACTGAGATTCTAGATTCTACTCCCTTCAATTGCTTTGGTTCTCAATCAATGGAAGTTCTTCAACTGGAGCCAAATGTTGTTCCAAAAATCTATCACTTGTTTTTGTAGATAATATGCTGATCATTTTGGTCCTGCAAGCCAAAATGGTCTCTTTCTTTCTTTCAAATTTTTTTGAGTAGTTAAGTTTTTAAAATATTCAAGCCTTTTCAGCTAAGAATGTCATAGGTTGAACAGGTGGGATTTTTTCAAAAGAATTTCAAAACACTTAAGGCATTTCCTTAGTGTTTTGAGGATGGTTCAACGCAAAGGTTTGATCAAAAGACTTAACATCAAGCTTCAAACAATTGGAATGAACCATTGAACCATTAAACTCCACCTCTAAAAGGTTCAAAGGCTCAACGAGTTCAAAGGTTTAATGACTTTGGTGGACTTAAAGAAAAGAAGGCTTCGAAGAGTTAACATTAAATCATTGAACCATTGAACCTTAAACTTTGAAAGGTTCAAAAGTTTAAAGGTTCAATGGGTTCAACAAGTTCAAAATACTTAGAGAATAAAAGGATTCGAAGAGTGAATATTGAACCATTAAACTTTAAACCAAAAAGATTTCAAAGGTTCAAGGGTTCAACGAGTTTAATAAGTTTGATGAACTTAGAAAATGAAAGGATCCAGAAGAGTTTGAAGCTTCAAAGGATTCAAAGAAAGAGAATGAACTGTTGAATCATTAAACCTTGAGTTGAAATGGTTTAAAATTTCAAAGGGTTCAAAGAGTTCAAAAGTTTAAGTGGAAGCTTTGAGCGAATGGAGGAAGCAGAAGATTCCAAAAAGTAGTTCAACAAGATGGTTCAACCAAAGAAGAAAAATAAAGTGAACATGGCCCTTCACCAAACCATTGAACCTTTGAACTAAAAGAGTTCAAGGTTCAAAGAGGTTCACAGTGACCAGTGACATCCCCATGGATGTCAATTTCAAGGTGATGGAATAACCATTGATTTTTAAAAGGCCTGAGAACAAGCTCAGTTACTAGCCCAAAAAGGAGCCTCGAGAGCCCAAATCAACAAGAAAAGACATAACGTGGAAAATAAAGATAGAAAAACTATAGGAAATCCATAAATATTTGTAGGAGAGTTATTTTATTATGTGGAACAATCCACTAGGTGGACATTAGAGAACACAAACATTTAAAGGTGTGGCCTATTTTTCTACATTAAGTAAAGGTGAATGGATAACTGTGTAAGCATAAAAAAGAAGACCAAACAACCCATGCTTAAAAGGAAATATTTGAGATGATTAAAAATGCCAAAGTCAAGGCTAATGACCTATTTCAGCATGGCCCTTTCATAGATATTCAATGCATTCAATTCAACATGGGATAATTTCATGAAAATAAGCACCCAAGTCTTTCTTGTAATGCTATATATTGTAATCTCTCATTTGGTATAAAGGATATCTCTCTGTTATTAGAAGTGAAGCTCTACCCAAATTTAAAGGCATTCCTAAGACTTTGAGCTTAGATTTTTAATCATATTTTATCAAGTGAATGAGAAAGCAAGTGACCTTTCAAACTTTGTGTTGAAATAGCTTGTGTTATCTAGGAAATTTTTCTTATGTATTTTTTCCTAAATATAGTCTTGTTCATTTAATCAAATAAGTAGAACTAGTGGAAATAAGCTGGAAGATGTCCTGAAGCTGACTGTGGGAGACTTTGTGCTACCATAATTGTCTTCAGCTTGTGTTTTGTGTAAAGGATACTAGAGAGACTTTGAGATCTCTTTATCCTTCATAATCCTTTTACTCTGTTGTAGTTGAAGTGAAGAATTTGGGATATGCTTTAAAATAATACATTCCTTTGTCCTAATTAGTAGGAGAGACAATGAAATATATTGTGCTTTTATTGGTTTCTTGTGGTTTCTATTACTACCCAAGAAGAATCCTGTTGTTGGCTGAATATCACTTCTGAAAGAAGAGAAGTGCCTTTTCATTAATTACACCAGAATTCTCATCTATTATATGAACATCATCTCTAAAAAAAGAGAGATGGATGATATGATTTCACCCTTTTATGTATTATCATCTTATATATAAGTATATAATAGTTTATAGGGAAGCTCCCCTTGCTGAGAGGAGAGATTTATCTCATTCTGGTTGTGGTCACCACACCCATTTTACCACATAAGTATCCTTATGCTATGGTTGATGTAACCATTTTGCCATCAGTTAGTTGGTGATAAAATATTCACCCAACAAATATTAGTATGTAAACCTTGTTATTGATCATGATAGTTACTAACTTGGGTTATGAATGGATTGATGAATCAAATGGGAATTAAATATTATATGAGGTAAATTGATTATTAGTTGAAGGTGATATAATTTAGGTACATTGTATTATTTAATTATTGGATTAACTCTATATTGATTTAACATTCTTTTATAATTATATCCAAGTTGGATTTAATTTTTATATGCAATCAATCCTTATATTTATATATATATATATATATATATATTCATATTAATTCTTGGGTACAAATAAATTGATCTATGAATATTATCTTTAGACTTACTTAAATGTTTACACTAGTTTCTTAATTCTAAAATTCTATTGAACTAGAGTGATTTTAATTATATTATATAGATAATTACATATAATTTGGGTTGTTAAATCATATTGACTAAGTTAAAATTGACTTATCACTTTATGTATATAAATACATAGATGCATGTGGATCTCTTAATCATTTTAGCAATGCATAAATTTTGGTAGTTGGCTCTTAAAAAAGACAAACAAAATCCTTCCTAAAAACATGCATTTTAGACATTCCTGGTTTCATGTAAGGTATGTAATTTGCATATGTTAATCTAAAAGATACTATCTCTTAAGTCATGTACGTCACCTATGTGTAATCTAAAATTTAATGAGTTAACCCTTATATTATTTAATAAATGAAATAAAATTTAACTAGATCACATGATTTCATAATAGGCATGTATAATATTTTTCATAGATTAATCACATGATTAAGTAAAGGAACTTGAAGGAAATTATAATAATATCTTATGAAGATGATAATCAAGTTATATGTCACTCTATTATATTTTATGAGACTTATTTGAATAATTAATATCTACACACTATTTGATTTATTTCATGTTGGGTTGTATGTTCTTCACTTCCTTTTCGATAGCTAAACTTACCTACCTCATTGCCTTGGTTGCCCAATAGATAAATTTTTAGGAGTTACTTAAGTGGAACATTTTATTTGGGTTCCACTCAACTTGAAACTCAGGTGAATTTTACTTGCTTCGTGATGTTGAATTTTGTGATTGATCATTGATGCTATGTAAAACACTTGTTGCCTTATTTTAGTCTATTTGAATTATAATTTTATTCCTAACACAATGATATAGTTAGGCACTCACTTATTTATGTGATTATGGAATATTGTATGAAGAGAAATGAATTATTCTTAATTAGATATCTAATTTGGATTTGCTATTAAATGATTATGTAGATAGTTTAGATTTAATTGATTGAATATCTTAAACTCTTTTAATATTGCATTGGTTATACCAATCTAAATGGTTATGTGTTTGAATTTCTTGTCTAATTATAGAAAAACATGTTGATTATAACTATATCAATAACTTTTATTCTAACAATATCATCCATATTATTAATCAAATGATGTATGAATTAATTATACAAATAATACGATGACCTTAAAGTCCATAAGGCATTTATGACTTTAGCCGGTAGCACTATGGAACCTTGTATTCTAAATATGTTTCCTTTTATGTAATAATATGTATTTTGTTGCCTGAATGATTAAAATATTCATGTGTAGAATTGATTTTTGGTTGTTGATTATGTTGCTTGCCTAAATTATGAACATTCATCTTAATATAAACATATGATTAACTTAAATAATAACTTAAGGTAATAGAGTTATCCTTGCCATTTAAACTATTCCTTTAACTTAACCATCTTCAAGCAGGATTGAAACCCACTAAGGAGAATAAGGTATCTACCTAGGGTTAAGTACCTATAAATTGTCCTATGTAGAAATATGAGTGCCACATATGGAAATTGAGTCTTATCTATGTATGCATACACTGATACACCTCAAATCCCATAAAATAAATAATACAAATTGCTTCCCAATAACACTTTTTTTATGTGTTTACCTCTAGCTAATTAACTTAGTTTACCTACTTTTGTTCCATTTGTGCGTATGTGAGTGCACTAAACATTTATTTTTTGCATTATTAAGATAATTAAATGGTTTTATCATGTGTCCAAAATGTACTCTGATATATAATTCCAATTTCTTTTGGGGTTGTTTCAAAATGATTTAAAAATTAAAAACCTAAGGTTTATAAACTTATGATATAATATAATAGAAAAAAACTTAAAAAATCATAAACTATGACCCTACACTATATTATTTAAAACTAATTTGGACTATTCTAAGAAACATTTATCAAAACTATAGACTATTTTCTAAACTAATAAGTTACCCCATCACATTTTACTTTTACCACTTTGACCAACATAATGGAATATTCAAATAAAGTATATAACTCTATACTAAATTATAGATTTTGTTGCATAAACCAAACAATGATATACAAATATACACCAAAATATGATATCACCACAATGGAATTCTCAGATTAAATGTATAAACCAAAAAAATGGAATACTCAAATCAAATGTATAAACCAAATAATAATATCTAAATGTGCACACAATACTCTATATATGCCTTAATTATGAAGTAAAGAATAAAATACAATACATTAAATCTTTCCTAATCTACCACTATATAAACCCTCTACTAGGTTACAATTCTAATTTAGGTAAGGAATGATAAGTCTTGAGTAGTCAATCACCATTTTGTGTATTAGCATGATAAGTAATTCCCAGTTTGAGATATAACCAAGAATGTGTGAACCCAAAGTGATTATAATACAATGTTTCTAGGGTTATATGATATTTCATTGTAGTTCATCTTTAATAGATAATAATATTACTTAATAAGTGTTAAATTTAGGGTGAAACTCCTTAAATAATGTTTTTTCCACTAAAGGGTAAAAAGGGGATTTTTATAGGGCCCCAACTCTAATACATAGGAAAATAGAATAAAAAAGGGATGAACAATGGGATAAACATAAGATAATCCAAAAAAGATAGAAAATTAATATTTTATTATATTAAATTATAGCAAAAATATCACAAATACATGTTTTTATACAAAATAAAAAATGAAATTAATAGTTTTTATAACAAAAGGTGGTGACCCAGAAAATTGTTCCTCAATAGTATAAATAGCATTGATATCAACATAGATAATTATTAGACAATGCATAACCCATAATTGAGAATCAATGTCTACCATTATATGATTTATAATCATGGTAACAAGTTTCCACTTAGATTTCATTCATATCCATTAAATATACCCCAATCAACTAATACTTGAAACATAGAAGAGTAGGGTAACAAAAAATAATCAAGAACTTCAACTTTTAATACAACATGTTTTATTTAAATCATCATGATTAACAATAATATCACACTATGTAAGTAATTTATATTTAAGAAATTTCAAAATTATATAAATCTTCATCTTTAACAATGAGTTACTTTACTTATTAAATGTTTAGTTATTTAGATCAATTTGAGATGTGAATATAAATATGCATATGCCAATGACAATTATACACATCATAAAAATACATTATACCTTATTTAAATAGTTTTCCAAGTATTAATGGAATGGATAACACCAAAATTACTTCAAGAATACTATTGAACACTATAAATAATATAATTGAATAATATACATTAACTAAATTTTATAGAATAATCTAGGTAGATTTATTGTACTTGATGAATTTTTAATCAATGGATATAAGATTTAAAAAAATTGTAGATGATATTTATGGATTATAGAACAATTCAATATTATACACTTGTCAAGATTAGAACTTGGTTGTTCCTCTCAATTTTGGACCTTTCTTGTGTATCCAAGTCTCACATATATTCTATCTTGTACCCTTTGGCCTATATTTTAGTCCCACTAGTCTTATCCTAATGTCCCATGACTTATATCTTGCCCATAATGCTTAAAATGTAACTATCTTCAATCTCAACAAGTTATGAGCCTATACCTACTTTCTTACTCCCTAGACACTAACATCTAAGATATAAACTTGCACCAATGCTAGTGTCCTAACCTAATGCAAGTGTCCAGTGCCTTAAAGTCATAATTTTCAAATAAAACATATCCTAGTGGTCAACCTAAGTTCTTTAATTCAAGTTACTTCTCCAAAGGGATTGATATAAATACAAGATCAATGCTCATGCATTCCTCACCTAGAAAATTCTTACCTACTCACCAGGAAAATTTAAAAATGAATTTAATTAATCTCTCAAGTGAGAAAATATTCTCTATTTCCTATTATTTACATATCAGTCATATGAATAAAACATACATAGTTTGAATTACTGAAGGAGCAACCAAAGAGAAATTTTTTCCATGTTACAAGCTAGGTCATTATTTTACATTCTTTTCACATATTATATGAATCACACACAAGACAACATATAAGTCATAACTACATTAGTATAAGATCATCTTCAAATTATTGGATTGTAGGTAGTTCCCACTAATAAGAGGTATTTGGGGTTATATCGACACCATGTTCCCACCAACCCATTTTTCCCCAAGGTCACCATGAAGATGAAGAACTAAGGTTTTGACATTTTATGAGGAGTGATAGTCCATGACCCAAATATAAATACATTAGAGTGAATGTGAAGGAAAATATATAAACATCTAGGTGGTTTTATCCTTTTCTAATATGTATTACATATAGGACACCTACTTCAAACCTAGATAGTAGTGTCAATGAAACCATCCCAAGCTGATGCAAGTATTTGGAGCTCTAGAGGAACTTAATCTAAAATTTGGTGACTATCATAGAATCATCTTTAAATTTTATCCTTACATGTTCTATATCTAGAATTGTGTTAGCATCAAAATCAAATAATTACATTACTTATTTTTCATCTCTATACGTAGCTTATTTATAATTTCTATATTTATTTGATTCTCAATTTTATAAATTCAGCATAAGTTATATCTAAGTTAAACACCTAATTATCTTGTTGTAGATATGATTATCACCATTGTGCATTGTCATTTATATATAAGGCTAACACCAAGTAATTATATAATCCATTTTAGGGTTAAACATGTGTTAAAACTGATATTTGAACTCTAAACCCTAATTTAATAAGGGTTTTTATATTTTTTTATTTTTTTGATTGTTATACTTTCTTGAAAATTCTAAATTTTTCATTTCTAAAGCAATGTAAAATGTTAATGCAAAAACTTGTTTTAAAATGGAAGATAAAGAGGCATTGATTACTCATCTCAATAATAACAAGGTCTTAATAGATGCATTTTTATATGTTATAAGAGATGAAATAAGTAAACATGATAAAAATAATTCTAATTCACCTAGTGATGGTGAGTATATATAAGGTACCATAACTATTTACATACCAATAAATCAACAAAAATATAGTACAAGCATAGATTATGCCTTCCAATCTTTTTTGACTAAAAACCATATTGCTACATCTACCATGGAGTTATAAAAAATATTGATTTCAATGCTTATTAATACTCAAACCATGTTTACATCCCCTTTGATAACTACTCAACTTGATAATCTAAATCCCAATGGGTCCACAATTCAAACACTCCTTTAGATTATAAATACCTTGGAGGATAAGGTTACAAACATTGAACAAAACACTTTAAAATCTCCTCATGCTATTGATTTACAAGTATGTGTTGCATAACCCTCTTGCACTTGAGATATCTTTACATCATTTGTCAACTAGTTTTGTTGCACATAAGTTTTTATTTTATGATGGAAAAGTTGATCCTAAATATAATATTTAATTATTTTATACATAATTAATTCAACATGAATCTAATGATAAACTTTTAACCAAATTATTCTTGAGAAGTCTCAATGACTATGCTTTAAGGTGGTTTTATGATTCACCTCTCCAATCTATTGAAGCATTCAAACCAATTATATATCAATTTTTTAGACACTTATCCATTAATATTTAAAAAAAAATCATGTGCTCAAATTTCCAAAATCAAATAAGGAACCAATGAACCTATCAATGAATATGGCTTGAGATATAAGACAATGTTAGCTAAAATTCCCAATCCTATGGCAAATAAGGAGTTTAAAGACATTCAATAAAATTTTGCTTGCTCATTCACATGGTTCCATTGTTTTTTATAATTTTAAATATTTTTATTACTTATGATGTCTTGTACAGGACCATGAAATGAAGCTTATTTCATTAAATAAGCTCAACTATGTATCTACATTTAGTATTAAGTTTACAGTCAAACTAAGTTATAAGATAAATCCTTCTAAGCTTATAAAATAAATAAATTAATGTAGTTTCACAACAACATAATTATTTTATTATTATCTAATGCAAAAAAGAGATAGTTTTCTCATTTTCCTAAGTCCCTAGCTTCATTAGTGATGTTATCACTCAGAAGTGCACCCTTGTCAGATTGTGTGCTTGTTCTCACTCCTATCAACACAATATAAAATCTCTAAGGTGTGTGTGGAATTATATTGGATATAATATATAAATTAATGTTTATTTCCCTTTGTTACACTCACCTAATTCTCTCTAAACTCTCTAATTTTTTAATTTCTTGACTAGGAAAAGGGTAAAAGGAGTAATACTCAAACTACAAATAACATGAGAACTAAACATTTGTGGTGATTAACCAATGTTCACACACTTATGAATTTAAATAACTTGGGCACATTCATTTCATCTTCATACAATGAATCTTACATCAATATTTCATTCAAAGGTCTTGACAAACACTCACACTGGTGTGGAAGGAATGAACAATGGTTGAATTCGCTTCCAAATTAGGTATAAATCAGACTTAGACACTTGATATGACCTAAAATAGTTATCATTTTCTGCATAAAGGTGAAAATTTTAGACATAAACATAAGAAAATCAATAATTTACTAAGTTACATCAATGATCATGAGGCACACACTTCATGAACAACCTAAAAATGGAGGAAAAAAATAGCTTTTTATTGATTCAAGTTGATGTAGTATAAATTTTGGTAGATATTATGTATATCAAAAATCATCATCTATATACTTTAAAAATATTAACATACATATAAAAAATAAAGCTAGGAAAGAGGAGACAAAGTAACCCCAAACTAGGGATGAGTAATCATGCCTAATCATCATTCACTCTTCCTTCAACTCATCCACAAAACTCCAAAATCATACATAGTAAATTTAGAGTTTAAAATTATTTTCTTGTAAAATAATGTAGGAGAGAGAGATATTATCTTTTTTTAATGTTTTTAAATAAGTCCTAGTTCCTCAATCATGACCTATTTTTTAAGGGAATTGGTATCCTTGTATGTTTTAATGGTATTTAATGCTTGAATAAGTGTTGATCATATTCAATTAAATCATTATGAACAAAAAATTTAGTCTCTTTGATACTCTCCATATTTATAGTGAGTAAATTCAACTATATTCCTTGTATCTTGGAATTTTACCCACATATGCACCTATATTATTGCATGTATGTTTCTTGCTCTTAACTTCCTCAAATTTCTCCAAGGTGGCATAGAAGGGTCAGGTTTGCATGTTACATTTTTTTAATTAGTATAATACATGAAAATAGGTCCTCAAGGCTTGATAAATTATTTAAATATACTCCTTCATTCTTGCATGTTGCTTCTCCACCTTAATAGGTATTATTTAAGTCTTCTTCTTGTTTGATTTGACTTTTTCCACATTTAGCTCCATGGTGGTGTAGAAGTAAGAGAAAAGGCTTATTGATTTTCTTAAGACTCATTCCAACATTAAGTCATTTCTCTCAAGGTGGCATAGAAGTGTGAGAGATTGAATTATTTATTTATTTATTTAATTATTAATTACCATGAAATATCATTGATTATATTTCATTTTATGATGAAAAATCACAACTATCCATACTAACCTTTCTTAGAAGTGTACATCTTTTACATTTTTGGCAAGCTTGTTGATTCCAAAATGAAAACCTAAAATTTGATGAATTTGAATTATTTGAATAGATAAGGAGTATAAATATGATTTAAAAATAATCATTATGGTTTCATAAAACTTACAAAAAATCATATCCAAACTCTGCATACAACTTCCAAAAATGCTCTTTTGTACTCTTTAGGCCTTGAGAAACCTTGATTTAGATTTTGGGGTCTAAAATGATTTATAGGTCTCATTAGAAACTAATATTATTGCCATTATATATGTATTAATGGGTAATACATATAAAATTTTGAAAATATTATAAAATATTTTCCAGACTCTCAAACAAAAATTCACAAAAAGTACTTATTTATTGCCCACAATGTCTCTTTGAGATGTTTTTCAATGATCTGAGTCTATTTTGAATTGGTTTTTAATGTATAACCATGTATTAATACCTTTAAATTAATTAGACATCATTTCAAATCACTTTATTCCATTTTAAATAACTGAAACACTTATTTCTCACTCCATTTATGTATAAAGTAATCAAAACCCCTAATTTCCTTCATGGTGAAAATCTATGTTTTTCAATTTTATCTCTCGTAATGAAAATTACATATATTAAAATAATTTAAAACATAAAATTACATAAAATTTTACTTTAATTTTAAAATTTTAAATATTTCAGTAGTAAAACCCAAAATATGCACTTTTTAGTGCTTTCTAGCTTGCACTTTCTCATTTCTGAATGCCTATAGGTCTATGTTTTGGTAGTTTATTAAGTTTTATGAGGAATAAATACCTAATTATTTTTTAATTATAATATTTAATATACCTTTTAACCATTAAAACCATTATATATCTTCAACCAATCTCTTAAACCTCTCAAAAAATACTTTTTATGCTTGTCTCCCTTACATGTTTGAAACCCTATAGCATGTACCTTTACCTTTCTCCATTATTTGAATTGAAATTATGATTTATGGTGTATTAAGGTTATTTAATCCCCAAAATATATCACATAATTTTTCATTTTCAACAAACAACTCAAAAATTTAGTCGCATCTCCTAAAACTAAGCTATTAGGGTTTTAAAAGGGTTTTAGAGCATCTTTTCTTCTTAAAGATGATTCATAAAGTTAATCCCTGTAACTTAAAATAAAAGAATGGAATATTAAAATAATAAATGAACCTATATTACCTTAAGGTAATTCAATCCAAATTTTCTTCTCCTTCGTGAATTGAACACTTGAAAATTTCCCTTACTAGTTTACAACTAGATTGTTATAGGAAAAGATGATACTTCTGCCAAAATGTAAACCTGTAAGCTATTCCTAAGCATGGTTTTGGATTAATGAATGATTCATGATGTTTTATAGATATTATTTAATATTAAATACATTAATTTATTCTTCCTAAATACCTACACATATGTAACCTTGATAAATGGTGGCAACATTTTTTAACACCCAGGGTTACTAGAGTGTTAGCTTATAACTCAATCTCATCCTATCAAAGTTGATATGAGTCAAAATATACCCAAAGGATATGATTAAAATGATTATTATGATTATCATTAGGGACTAGGGAATTCTAAAATTAGATGATTTATCTTGAACCATAAGATCCAAAATCTTTTTGATGACCAAAATATTACATTTGATGATCCTCTAAAGGAATTAGGTTCACAACCTAATGATCACAAATAAAAGAAAATATTTAACAATAATTTATAAGACCATTATAAAAAGGAACCAAAATTTAAAATTTCATAGAATCCACATCCTCCTCCATTACATTATGGGAACTAACTATATCGGCTTATTAGTACTTACACACAACATACAACTCCTATGGTTTAGAGATCTTTTATTAATTTTGATGATAGTGAGATTAAGGATGATGAATATGATATTAATTATTTATTTATTTGATAATACATTTATAAACACCTTATACATAATGTTATTATTGATACATTACTTACACATTTGGGTTATACTCATCATTATTTGAATCCTTCAACTAGATCAGTTGGAGAATTAGATGGAACATCCTAGAAGGTTATTAATGAGATTTACCTAACTTTATAAGTCGGTATTGCACATGTGGTTACTAAATTTTCAGTTATAACTTCCATGGGCATCTTTGATATGTTATTTGGAAGACCTTGGATCTATTCACTTTGAGTAGTACCTTCTATAGTGCATAGGTGTGTAATTATAGTTTCTAGAATTAAATGTGAGCATCCTCTTCAATAAGAGAAACTTATACCTAGATATTTAATTACCAAGACTAATAAAAATAATTCATAATAAAAGGGTAAGAAATAGACAATCCCCTTTATTAGGTGGCTACTACTTGAGAGAGCATTACATTAGAGATATTTATTAGATTCTATGAAATATCCATCTACTACACACCATGTTTAGATATTCAGAGAACCTACACGTGTTCTTACTATAGTTATTCCAAAAAATTCACAAAACTCCTACCACTACTTCACAACCACATAGTCCTATTTTTCATACATAGAGCATCACTGATACTATAGTGATATATATTTAGCATATATGTGCTCCTTGGTGTGTGTGTGTGCGTGTGTGTGTGTGTGTGTGTGTGTGTGTGTGTGTGTGTGTGTGTGTGTGTGTGTGTGTGTGTGTGTGTGTGTGTGTGTGTGTGTGTGTGTGTGTGTGTGTGTGTGTGTGTGTGTGTGTGTGTGTGTGTGTATGACCATTAATTATATGGCATCATAGGGTGATTTTTCATTTTCAAGTATTCCAAAATAATAAAAAATGAAAAAAACTTCAAAAATACAAAAATATTTTTTCACACCTACATGTTATATTGTCTCCATGGCATCTATGTGTTAGTTCCATGTTGATAGATAGCATACATATTACTTCTACATATAGACATGTGTGTTTTAAACTTATATGGTTTTACTAGTCTAAATATTATGTTAGATTAAAGGGTTGAGTTGTCTAAGTTAGTGAAATAATATGTAGTAAATAACCACTAATTTGTTATAGAATTTAAATTTATTTGAATTTTAAAAAATGGTAATTAATATGTTTAAATAGATACTTATATATGAAATAACTATCATGGAAGATCTAGGTGCTAAAAATAAGGTTAAATACAGGTTTGATTATCATCTAGAGGATCCCTAAGTCATATTTCCCTCTAGACAATAGTTCCCCACTTGGATAGTAGCACCATGTGGCTCTAGTGTCCTAAAAATAGCACTAATGTGCTATTTATAGGACTACTCTTTTTTTTTATGTAGTTATGCATGTGTTTATGGGTTATGTTCCTTCACACATGAAATTTGGAACTCTATATTATACCTAGAATAGTTGATTTAATATGCAAACCCTAATCCTCTTTACAAGTATGGCATGAGCTAAAAAATGTGTGTTCATCAATAAGATAGGATGGACATCCTCAACACCCCATTATGAAGAGAGTTACCTACATACCAATACTCTGAGGAGGTATCAATCCTGATTTAGTTCTCTTAGCTAGTGTTTGGTGCAAGTATAAGTGAATGTTAGAATGATAGTGATCTTGAATGCCTTGAGTGTGCTTAAGATTGAAAATATTTGAAATTTGGGCTTAGGGTAACTTTAAATTGTATTATGAATGAGTAGGGAAGAATAGGGATTAATAACCTTGATTTTTCTCAACTTGTTTCTCATTTGAATAAGTTTTTTTCATCTACTTTTCATCTAGTGGATAGAGGTCTAATAGTCTTGTATTTATAGTGATCTTGAGCTTGTGAAGATAATAAAATGTGCTTAGGCTGACCTTTGGATAGATTTGAATATATATATATATATATATATATATATATATATATATATATATATATATATATATATATATATATATATATATATATATATATATATATATATATATATATATATATATATATATATATATATATATATATATATATATATATATATATATATATATATATATATATATATATATCTAGGAGAGTTATGAATAGGGACACTAGTACCATATTGGGAACACCAATGGCATGTGTCTCTAATGTCCTTAATGTGATGCTATTGTCTATATGGAAAGATGCTAGGCACAAAGGGTTAGGATCTAGGAATGTAGGTTTAGAACTATGTTTAAGCTAATTAAAGATGTCTATGATCCACATATTGGGTGGAAAAGTTTGATAAAAGATCTAGGATAGGTCTATGGATAATCTAGGAATATGTTATCTCAATCAACACTCTTATAATCCAAATATCACTTTTAGGTGATTAAATTTTCACCCCCATTTATGATATAAATGTAATAAATAAAAATAACTAGTATAAATGAAGAAAAATCATACTTAGACTTACCTAGGAAGTGAAGCCTATGTAGTTGAATCTAAGTATGTGAAGTTGGGTATGCATATATCAATCATGATACAAATCATGGCATATAATAAAATGTGCATAAATTAGTCCTTACTTAAGAGATATAAAAAACAAAATATTATATCAAATAAAGTAATTGAGTAAATAGATAAGAAAGAGGAAATGAATGAATACACCTCATTGGGTATGAGAACTAATACATGAACCTAGTGATAACTTATGTGTGTGAATGTACATATTTATTAAATTGTTGAATAAATATACTAATTTGATATATTTATAAATACTTATATGTGGTTGGATTAAGAACTCAATTTGGTTTTGAATCCATCATTTTGCACCCCTATTTGGTGGATCATGACCTCTAAATAACTTAGATTAGACTGTAAGTATGTCGAACCCTATCATGTGGGTGCATAAAGAACTCAATTAGGCTATGAATCCATAATTTTAAACTTTAGTGTAGCATATACATATGAAATTAAACTATTCAAAGTGTTAATAGTATCTAACTAGGTATATCTAACTATTTATGTCATCTTTGTGGCAAATTGAGAACATTAGGCAACTATGGGCACTCGAGAATGCCAACCAATGAAGATAGAGTAAGGCATGAAATTGGTAAAAACATGGAATATGATGTAAATTATATAAAACATAATAATGACATGGAGTTTTCCATTCCATCTGATCATATGGAAACTATGTCACACACATGCCCCCAATTTGATATCTAAGTATACTAATTTTAGACTGAGTATGTAATAGCTATATATGTGTATCTAAAATAAATTTGGTATTGATAATTACATGAATTATTACAATAATCTAATAAATTAATATGAATTTGAGTTGAAATGAGTGTATCTAAACAAAATCTGAAATAACTATCAAACCTATAATTGTATCTATGTAAACCTATACTATGTTTGGTGTATTATTCTAGATAATCTGAACTACCCTAAAGGTAGGGATACTAGATATTAGCACCATGTGGTGTGATAATGTCTTTATAATCTAAAATTTGAGTTAAGGAACTAATTTTTAAGTCCATGTTTTTTCCTACGTCTTACTTGTGTCTGATTTCTTGAAACTAAACCTGTGTGCTAAAAATGATCTGTGAATAAAAGTGTAGGAGCCCAATCTATATGACAAACCCCTATTAATTCCCCCTATTTTTAGGGTATGTTTAAACCTATTAAGGAAATATCCTTGGAATAAAATATATCTATAAAATGTGTTAGCCAGAGCATATACTATAATTGCATGATATTCCAATACAATGTGCAAAACATAGCATCATAATGTAAAAGAATCTGAGTATAAATATGTAATGTAAGATGTATGTTGTATCTATAATTTCAAAAGGGTGTCAATATATATGTAATAAATGTGTATAACTACAAATCTTAGTATCTACCTATGGGGATGGAGCATGATATCCATCACAACATCCAAGTAAGAAGGGTAGATGCATGAGATCCCTCATGGAATAAGAAACTAGTGTGTGTAAAAAGAAAAGACAAGTGTTTTGGTGATGAAGAATAAAATAAAACATACATAAAAAACACATGATCACTTAAATATAGTCCAAAGAGCCATAATAAAATGGACATGGGCACATGTCACTAAATTTGAGAAAAGAAGACATACAAGGACATGTTCAAATGTTCACATATAAGAGAAATAATAAATTTGGCTTAGAGCTACATATAAGGACATGTTAAAATGTTTAAATATAAAATCAAGAAAGTACACATAAGGAACATGGGCACATGTCCAAGGCATACATTAATAGAAGTGGCATAGATCCAAAGAGCAATGCCATATTTAAATGCCCTTGAGTAAAAGAAACATAAGAAACATAATCAAGTCTAAACCAGTAAAGATAAAAATAAAATTATGTATGAATGTAGTATAGATCTATGTAAATACTAAGATATACATATAATAAGTCTAAACTAGTGATAGTCGGTAAAATTTTTGAGCATGAGTAGTAATTATCAAAATTTATTTAATAATTTTTGGAATATTGGTGTATTATTCCTAATTTAGTTAAGGGCTTTGAGTAGTAAGATCAGTAAATAAATAGACAATATTTAAACTAATAATTTTTGTGTTTTTTTTTAAATTTAAACTTTTCTAAAAATAGTAATGAGAGGGACAAAATTAAACTTATTTAGAAACTAGCTGATATGGTCGAGACAAGGCTTGACACTCATTGTGTAGGATTGGGACACTGCCACAAACTAAGATCTAAAATTCATTTTATAATTGGATAGGAGCATCAAAATTGGATAGGAGTGGAATAAATTCTATATTCCACCTTTCTTGATGTTGTCTTATGGATTTGATCTTTTTGGGTTTTATTCTCTAGGTCTCTTTGACACTGTCTATGAAGTTTTGGTAGTTAGAAGTCTATAGAGATCCTTGTAGAGTAGATTTTATCTTAAAAACCTATATTTCATTATTATTTGACCAATTTTGAGCAAGAGGGGGGGTTTGTATGTGTAATATTCACTAGACATGGATCCACACCCCTTATGTGGGCATGCTACCTACATACCAATACTCTAAAGAGGGATCAAGCTATATATAGTTCTCCCACATGATGTACTTTGTGTAATTGATTGTATGAATATGAAAAACTATAAAATATATGTGCTTGAGATAGTTATGGACTAGTTTAAAGAGTTTAATAAACTTGTAAGTGTATTGGCTAACTGTATGCAAAGAATAGGGAAGATTGCTTGAGTAGTCTTGCTTGTATTCTTTCTTACTTAGTTATATTTGCCAACCCATTTCCAAATTATCTTTGAATAGGATTTTATAGGTATATATTGGTCATGGTTTGAATTTACTCACATTTTTATAACAAGGATAAGGATGGGGAATTGAAATAAATTGACCATTGGGGCCAGAAATGGACTTGGACAATAGTGCCTAAAGTGGATAAGAGTGGCACTAGCACTATAATCCTACTATAACACTATTGTCTTGAGAAAATGGGACCTATAGAGATGGATCTATCTTGAAAACAAGAGTCTAGCTTAGCAAGGATCAAGTCTGAAAGGCTATGAATGATTGGGAATCAATGAGAATTATACTTGAGGGTCATGAGACCAAGTAAGAAGGACCTAAGGGTTGGGTGTCATTAGCCACACTCAAGTTACTAATTTTCATATTTTATATGATTACATTTTCCCCAGCCTTTATTATAGTGATGTAGAAAAGTGAAATACTAGGATAAAGGAAAAATAGAAAGTGTACCTAAACTTACCTACAAGTGTGAATTTTTTGAAACTATGTGATATTGGTGTGTATAGAGAGAGCACACTGTGAATTATGAAACTACAAAATAAAATAAAGAGTAGATCAATTATTACTAGATACACTATATCTAAAATAAAAATGTACAAAGTTGGGTAAGATAGAGAGGAAGAAAAATGAATAAATACACCTCATTGGGTATGTGAACTAATACAAAACCTATTGTGATGCTAAGTGATGTTGAATTATGTTGAGTAATGCTAAATGATGATGTACCAAGAGTAATATTGTGAATGGAGTTGAGTGCTCAATTCCCTAAGAGTGGATCAAGAATGTAAAGGTTGGCCTTTTGGATCTATCTTCACCCATTAAGTGAAGCTAGGTGATCATACATGTATTGATCAATGTTTGGACTATGTGTCTAATCCCTTAAAAGTGATGGCTCAAGAACACAAATGCTAGTTACTATTTTGGCTCCATTGTTTCCCCATGAAGTGAAGCTATGAACTGATATCGATATGAAATGTATGTTGTATAAGATGGCTCCTAAATCCCATGAATTTAATGTGATCTAAAAATGCTGGCATGGATAGTCAAATGTATGCTAGAAACTAGATGGAGATTAGGCTTGTATGAAAGCCACTCCAAACTAGTGTGCTAGGCTTATATGAAAGCCAATCAAGAAATTTAGAAATTAGGAATGTGGAAGTTAGGATTGTATGAAAGGAATTCCAAAATAATACCAACCACCTATAGATGGAATAAGGCACACAACTACTAAGAATTCTTAGGTAATACTAAACTTGGAAAGGAAAAGAAAACAATGTGTCATGCACATTGAACCTAATCATTGGTGTCTAGAACATGGATTATGATTTGGAAGTTATATCAACTATCATGTTTGAAAATTTAAGTGAGAGCCATCATTCCACACATTATTCCCCCTATATCTAGATTCTCTAAGCAAAAGTGTACTAAAAACTACCAATTCTAACCTGGTTTGACTATGCAAAATTATAGTTAAACCTACTTTTTTGACTAATTCTAGAAAGTTTGGTTTTTTGTCTATATAGATAGGAGTGCTAAGAGTGGACACTAGTGGAACCAACATTGTAGTCCAATTTGGGTACTATTGTCCTAGGCCAAATTTGGTAAATGGTTTGACATTCTCACTATCTTCCTAGTGTATTCTGACTATTTTTATATTTGGTTATTTTGATTTTGTTGAAAGCTACATTTTTCACTTTTAGGAGTTCTAATCTCCATGACAAAACCTCTATTTATTAACCCATATCATAAGGGTAGGAATCAAGACCTTGAAATGATTTCCCTCAAAATAAATATCCCTACAAGTGTGTTATGTTATAAAGATACATGATATAGTAATGATAATCAATAAGATGTCTCAAGATATATCATGGTTTATATTGAGAGATTGTTAGATCAACAAGGGTATGCCTAGATAGATACAACAATGTAATAACATGTTCATTATACTAAATTGAAAATTAAAATATGGTTAGTTGTTAGTTATCATGGATGGATGGAGCATGATGTCTATCATGGCATCCAAGAAATCAAAATACTACATGTTGTAGATCATGGCATTACAAATAATGAGAAGCAAACAATCAAATAAGCACATAAGGAAAGAATCAAGAAGCGTACAAGGGTGACCAAGGGGCCAACCAAACAAAGGACATGGGAACATGTCACTCATATTAGGAGGCAAGCATATAAGGCATTTTCAAATGCCACATACACATACAATTGAAATAAGAAAGGTTGGCGTGGAAGCCACAATCACATAGAAGAGTAGAGGCAATGGACATTGGCAAATGTCTTATGGCACATATAGGAGACAATTAAGAAATGATAAAATTAATCATATCTAACTATGAAAATCAAGAAAGGAAAGCATGTAATAACTAGAAATATGATCACATATAACTAATCAAATCAAGAGGGAAAGTATTCAATACATGTTAGTACAAGAATAAGTATATGCTAGGAAATACACAAGTGTTATATACTAGAGAGATGTTGATATAGTAATCTATGTAAGACAATAAATAATGTACATCAACATGATAACTAGAGTGTGTGGTGTAGGAATGACATAACCTAGATGGTGTAGTCATGTGGAAGATGCCCCTAGTGGGTAGATATATTAATGTATGTCTTAAATGTAGAAGTAGGATTCCCCCTCAATGGGTAGAGTGAAGCAATCAAGGAGTTGGATATCACTACACACACTCAAATAAGATCAACTGAAGCATGGTAATGTAAATAAATTGACAAAAAATAGCATAGAACAACAAATGTAAGTCTATCATGATACTATAAATGTAAAGCATGGATGATGCATATAATCAAAATATTATTGGTGTTTTTGAATTATTTACACATTTTTGTATTTTGAAATATTTTTAGTTTTTTGATATATTTGAATGTTTTTTTGATTTTGAGTTATTTGAAGCTATGTACAATTAATCAAGAAGCGTAAAAGGGTGACCAAGGGGCCAAGCAAAAAAAGGACATGGGAACATGTCACTCATATTAGGAGGCAAGCATATAAGGCATTTTAAAATGCCACATACACATACAATTGAAATAAGCAAGGTTGGCATGGAAGCCACAATCACATAGAAGAGTACAGGCAATGGACATTGGCAAATGTCTTATGGCACATATAGGAGACAATTAAGAAATGATAAAAGTAATCATATCTAACTATGAAAATCAAGAAAGGAAAGCATGTAATAACTAGAAATATGATCACATATAACTAATCAAATCAAGAGGGAAAGTATTCAATACATGTTAGTACAAGAATAAGTATATGCTAAGAAATACACAAGTGTTATATACTAGAGAGATGTTGATATAGTAATCTATGTAAGACAATAAATAATGTACATCAACATGATAACTAGAGTGTGTGGTGTAGGAATGACATAACCTAGATGGTGTAGTCATGTGGAAGATGCCCCTAGTGGGTAGATATATTAATGTTTGTCTTAAATGTAGAAGTAGGATTCCCCATCAATGGGTAAAGTGAAGCAATCAAGGAGTTGGATATCACCACACACACTCAAATAAGATCAACTAAAGCATGGTAATGTAAATAAATTGACAAAAAATAGCATAGAACAGCAAATGTAAGTCTATCATGATAGTATAAATGTAAAGCATGGATGATGCATATAATAAAAATATTTTTGGTGTTTTTGAATTATTTACACATTTTTGTATTTTGAAATATTTTTAGTTTTTTGATATATTTGAATGTTTTTTTGATTTTGAGTTATTTGAAGCTATGTACAATTAATCATAAGGGGACTAAGTATAATAAATTGAAGAGAAGCTCAATACAAGTAAGCAAAAATAAATTATAAGTAAGCTGGTAAAGGATGATGCTAACTAATAAGTCTCATGGAAAACTCCCTATCATGGTGTCCTATATCAAGGAGAGGAAGCATGTGTGATTGCGAAGCATGATGGAAATGTTGAGACTATGGCTCTAATATATATATATGTTGTAAATTCTCTAAAATCTCTAAAGTAAAAATTGAGTGTGGGGTCCCCATATAACTTTGAGAAGTGGATGAAACTATAGGTATCTTAGGGACCCATATGATAGTAGGATAATCTCTCTAAACATGTGCTCTATGAGTAGATGCATGAGATATCAATGATACTACCTTGGGTGTGAACACTGTAGCTAGAAGTTGTCTATAATCTTAAAGTTGTAGAGGTGTATGAACTCTTTGTGCTAGCAATAGAAGCCTCAACTATGTCTAAATTGGAACTAGAGGAACTCTAACTAGTGGAAAAACTAAAACCAGTGGAAAAATTGAAATTAGTGACTATAAAGTAGAAGATGGCTCTAAAGTGGGGATTGGTAACTCATATGTAACTCCACCAATTGTAACAACCTAATTAACATGAATGAATGTCACACATCTATGAACTATAAAAGGTACTACTCAAATTTTTTGAATCTATTATCAACCAAGTAACATATCAAAACTCTTACATTGGGAACAATAGTGAATGGTGTGTCCATGCATGTTCCAACCTATAGAGGAAGTATGATCTCACCCAATGAACTTTTTATGTGCCCATTAAATCTACTGATAACTATGTCCATTAGGGTAATATCCTGATTTGAATATCCTAAATGTTGTTATAATGTCATAGTACACATGTTCACATTAGAACCATTATGTATGAGAACACTATGAATAGGATGATTATGAATGTAAGATCTGATAAATAGTGTAGGATAATCTGAATCATCCTCAATGATCTCCTCCTTTGAGAAGGAGATGGAAGGTCTATCTAGAACTCTAGAACTATATATACCAATCATGTTGCTCAAAGTATGTGTCTCAACTAAAGCTACCATATATGTATATGGTTGTGAATGTGCATGATATGCATGGTGGACCCATGGTGTGTCACCTATCTCATGTTTAGAATGCTATAAAAAGGGATCTGAGAATATTTTCAAAGATTTATCATGTGTTTGCTTTGCTTGAGGAGGCTCAACTGAAGTGCCAAGATCAATATGATTTATATCTATCAAATCCTATATCTTGTGTCTCAAACTAATGTATTTATTTGTTGTATGGCATGGTGCCCTATGAAACTCATAGAATGCATGATGATCATATCCCCATGCAAGAGGCTTTTTTGGGTCAACTTCTTAAATAGGAGGGAGAGATAAGATGTTACATTCCAATAACTACTTTAAAACTTAGGCTGGAGAAATTGGTAGATTGGTGAAGGTTTGCTGAGGAGGTGTTAATAAAACCACTTGTTGAGGGGGTTTAAAAGCCAAATTAACTATGGTTTGACTCTAAATATTTTTATCATTAACCTTGACTTTGTATGGGACTTTGTTATTACTCTTGTTTGTTGTTTCTGAGATACTGGTATACTTGAGTTTGCCTATTAAAATGATTTTGACTTCTCTTTCCTTTAGTGTGTGATACAATTCAGTGAAGGAAGAGAATATTTTGAACATAATTGAATAATGCAAAGATGGTAGAAGACTCTATTTGAAGAGATCTTGTAACTCTTGATCAACCATGGGGCTTGTTATCTTAGCCAAAATAGTCTTATATCAAAGAACATAATTTATGAGATGTTCATTTTACCTTTGTTTATGTTATGAAACTTGGGCATATGAAACCTTATCAATAATTTTAATGCTAGAATGAGCTAGGAACATGTAAACTAAAGGATTGAATCCATTAACTAATTGATTTGGTAGACTGCAAAACCATTATAAAGCATAATCCTTTAGGATTCATGGAAATATCTTGGTAATTAGCTAGTCATTGGGTCCTTAATCTAAGCATGTTGCATGAAAGGATCTCAAATATTTCTCTAGATCACCCTTTCCATCATATAGAGTAAGCTTGGGTTGAACAAAACCTTGTGGCAAGGGTGTAGAATTAATGTGACATGTCAATGGTGTATGCAATAGAGTAAAATAATCCAAAGTTTGTGTAGGTCTAGAGGCACCTTGCTCAAGATGTAACACCTTAGATTGAAGATATTTTATCTCTTACATAAGGGATACCACATCAAAAGACAAAGATGTACTAGCTATAGTTGATGGCATAGAGGTAGGTTAGGCTCTTATAGGAGGTTTTTGAGACACAGTTGTCCCCGTAGTGTCATTTCTAACTAGTTTCTCTAAAGTAATGGAAGATTCAAATTTCTTAACTTTTTAAATTTAAATTATAGATTGAAAGATAAGATTATGATCTCGAGGTTGTTCTCAAAGTATTTCTTGAAAACTTTTTAGGATCAAATCTTTGTTGAGGACAACTTTATTATCAGTAATTGGTGGAAGTGGATCAGTAGTCCAATGTGGTGGAGTATGAGCATCAGTGTGTAAATCATCATTGTTATTTTCATACTACTCATTATTGGAGTTATCTTTATTGAAATTAGTGTAATCTGGATGTGTAGAATATATAAAAAGAACCTAAGTTGGTTGTCTATCCATGGTATATGGTTGAGTTTCTAGAATCTAGGTCAATTCAGGAGGATTGCCACTAAGTCTTCCACTTCATCTTGAAAGAAGAGATGCAAGAAACTTAGGTGGCATAAAGAAAACAACTTGGATAATAGTATAAAAGATTAAATAGATATAGTCTAAACAAGGAACTCAAATATGCATAAAAAGATATGAAGCTCACACACATGTAAGGTTATACCTCAATAAGAAAATAGGAATTAGTATATGCAACTGGGGTTTGAAAGATAATTATTTTGAAAAATTACTATGAAATTTTGAAGTTGAAAGTGATTTTTTGAATTAGATATGCAAGTAAAAAAATCAGAAATTTATTGAATAGTTTGTGATTAAATAATACCTAGTAGATACAACCAGGGTTTAGAAAAATAAATATTTTGTAGAATTACTATTGAATTTTTAAATTTGAATGGATTTTCTAATTTAAATATGCTAGTAAAAAATCAAAAAAATATGTAAAAATTATTGGGAAAATACTAGGACCTAGTATGGATAAGTAGGGTTTGAAAGAAATTTATTTTAAAATTACTAGGAAATTTAAAAATTTATAGCTAATTTCTGATTTTATTATGCAGGTAAAAAATTAGAAAAATATAGGAAAAATTAGTAGGAAATTTACCCAAGGGTTTCTAGGGTTTTATGCACAAATGAAATAAGTCAGGTTCACCAAATGATTTAACAATTTTGGGAATATTAGTGTATTATTCCTATTTTAGTTAAGGGGTTTAAGTAGTAAAATTAGTAAATAAATAGACAATAATTAATCTACTAATTTGTGTAAATTAATTACAATTTAGACTTTTCTAAAAATAGTAATGAGAGGGAGAAAATCAAACTTAGTTAGAAACTAGTTGACACAATTGAGATAGGGCCTAATACTCATTGTGTAAGACTAGGACACTATCACAAATTGAGATATAAACTTCATTTTTTGATTGGATAGGAATGCCAAAAGTAGACAGGAGTGGCACCAGCAATGTAGTCCACCTTTATCATTGTTGTCCTAAGGATCTAAGATTTTTGGGTTTTGTTTGCTAAGTCTATGTGACCCTATCCATGAAGTTTTGGTAGTTGTAAGCCTATAGAGATCCCTATAGAGTATATTTTATCTTCAAACCCTATCTTCCATTATGCTTTAACCAATTTTGAGAAAGAGGGTGGGGGTTAGTGTGTGTAATATTCACTGGATGTGGATCCAAACCCCTTATGTGGGCACATTGCCTACATACAAATACTCTAAAGAGGGATCAAGCCATATGTATTTCTCCCACTTGATGTGCTTTATGCAATTAAGTGTATGAATATGAAAAAATGCTAAACTATATGTGCTTAGGATGTCTAGGGACTAGTGTAAGGATTTGAATAAGCTTGTAAGTAGAATGTATTAGGAATAAAACACTTAAACCCAAATCTAATATTACCATAAAATAGATATAAATCTATGAAATAACATGTATCATGGAAACATTCCTTAATTTTCCATTAATATGAAAGCATAAATGAGAGAAAGATAAAAACATAGATAACATAGATCTAACATGGTTCACCCAAAGTGGGATACATCCACCAATGAAAGTTTTAAAATAAATTAGTAATCTAAACCAAGATTACAATGAACTCTCATAGAGATAGAAAAAATCTCTTATAGAAAGTGGTGCACAAAAAGCTGCACTTTCACTTTCACCTACACAATGTTGTATCTCACAAGTTACTAAACCACACCCTGTAATGAACACCCACACTTTTTAAAATACCTACACTTTGAATCTAATCCTTAAACCCACACCCTATAAATAAACCATCAACCTCTAAAGGCTGCACCAAACCCTATATGTATAGTGAAATGAAGAAAATCCGTAAAAGGAAGAGAAATATGCAATGATTATCCAAGATAAGCATTATCTAACATGGGATAACCCTCCTCCACCTCATCAAGCTTATCCAAAATCTCTCACAAGGAGGAACATGACATATTCATCTCTCCACTTATTAAGGGCACATTTTCCCAAAAACATTTGATCTCAACCAACTCCATATAACAAGCAAGGTATAACGTATTCCAATAAATAACCAATATCCCTAAAAATAAGGAAGATATACCCACTTCTACTAAAAAATGAAGTCACATGGAAATAAATATCTAACAACTAATTCCACAAAATATGGAATACATAAAAATTAGAAATACAAGGAATATTCCACTCACATGTGGAAAATATGAAAATTATGTCCCCCACATCCTTCAGTCTCTTTAGGCCCTCAAAATTTATTCCTATGGTCATGTGATAGCCCCAAAGGGTTCCACACTCAACAATCTCCCACTTGGAGACCATTTTTCTTGAATAGAATCTATCATTGCTCCATGACCACTATGGCCAACCAAAATTAAACATAGTCTCAAATTTTCCAATGTGACCACCTTGGTCATCATATCCACAATATTTTGGCTAGTATGAATCTTCTCTAGCTTCACCAAGTTCTTCAAAGTTGTCTTGATGAAGTGATAATGCAACTGAATGTGTTTCATCCTTGAGTGGAAAGTGGAGTTCTTTGCCAAATGAATAGATCTCTAACTATCAATGTGTAGTCTCCCAACTTCTTGCTCATACCCCAACTATTGAAAATCTTGTAACCAAATCATCTCCTTCCTAGAATCTATGGTAGCAACATTCTCTACCTCTATAGTTGACAAAGCCACAACCTTTTATATACTATAGATCTAACTAACCACTATATCTCCAATAGTAAATATATAACCTATCATACTCCTCCTACTATCAATATCCTCTACCATATTCGAGTCCACATAACCATGTAGAGTGGTATCTAATCTACCATAACATAATTTAAAATCAATGGTTCCGCTCAAATACCAAAAAATCCATTTCACTCCCTGTCAATCCTCATAACCTAGATCACTCATATACTTACTCATAACTCCCACTACTTGGGTAATATTTGGCCTAGTACAAACCATGGTAGACATCAAGATGCCAAATACCAATGAGTAAGGTACCGTAGACATCCTAATATTTTTAGCTTCCATCTTGAGACACTACTCCTTTGATAATCTAAAGTGGTCTGCCAAAATAGTACCAATAGATTTAGCATTTATCATGCTAAACCTTTATAAAAATTTCTTCACATAATTTGATTGGAATAAGATCAAATTTCTCTCCTTCCTATCATGAGAAATCCTCATACCAAGGATTTTCTTTGAAGCACCCAAATCCTTCATATAAAAGGAGTCAATAAACTATTTCTTGAGCATATGAATATGATATATGTTCTTTCCTACAACAAACATTTTATCAACATACATGCATAATATAATAAAGGAACCATCATCAAAATGTTTGATGTACACCCAATGGTCAGAATGACACCTTTGATCTTCTTATTCCAACATAAAATAATCAAATTTCTTGTATCATTTCTGTGAAGCTTATTTCAATCCATATAATCTCTTCTTTAATCTACAAAAAAATTTATCATTCCCTTTGACCTCATATACCTATAGCTACTTTATATACAACTCTTCATCCAAATCACCATGAAGAAAAGAAATTTGCACATCTAACTATTCTAAGTGCAAATCCTCAACTATAACTAAACCAAGAACTATCCTAATAGAAGTCATTTTTACAATAGGAGAGAAAATCTCATCAAAATCAATACATAATTTTTGTGCAAACCCCTTGACCACCATCATTACCTTATACCATTTTTTCCCTTCATCCTCTTCTTTGATTGTAAAGATCCACTTGTTTGAAAATACACTCTTGCCCTTGGGTAGCCTAACCAAATCCCACATTTGGTTCTCCATGAGAGATATATGCTCCTCATCCATGGCTTATTCCCATTTCAACTTGTCATCTACCTACATTACTTCCTCATAACACTTTGGTTCTCCATTATTAGTGAGTAATAAATAATTCAAATAAGGAGAAAATTGTTCAAGTGCTCTTCTTAGAAGATCTTCTTACCTTAGGAGTTTGGGGTCCTTATGTAGAAGGTTCCTGAACTAAATCCTTGGATACTTTACCATCCACAATATCATCGAATACTATGTATTCTTTTTATTTATGATCTTGCTCCTAAAAATGATCCTTATACATGACCTTTTCATTAAAGATTACATCTATAGACCAAAATAATTTCCTGTCTTTAATGCTCCATAAATGAACACCAAATTTATCCTTAACATAACCAAAAAATATGCATCTCTTATTTAGCCTCTAGCTTGGTCATATCTTCTTTCTTAATGAGAGAAAAAAACTCACATCCAAATATTCTAGGAAAAGAATAATCAACATTCTTACCAGACCAAACTTGTTTAGAAATGCCTCCATCTAAAGGTATCGAAGGTCCTTTATTAATCAGATATACTATCATGCTAACTGCTTCTACCAAAAATTGTAAAGGCAACCCTGCATGTAGCCTCATACTCCTAACACATTCAATTATTGTTCTCCTCATCCTTTTAGATACCCCATTCTAATATAGAGTTCTTAGAACCATCCTTTGCCTACAGATTCCATTATTAGAATAATAATCAAAGAAAGCATTACTAAAATACTCATCTTCATTATTTGATTTGAGACATTTCAACTTGAGACCTATTTCATTCTCAACCAAGGCTTTCCACTTCCTAAAATTGTTAAATACATTAGATTTATTTTTAATGTAATAATCCCAAAATTTCCTAGTAACATCATTAATAAAATTATAATAATAATTAGATCCACCAATAAAAGATACTTGATTTGGTCCCCATACATATGAGTGTACCAGGTATAACTTGTGATCTTTCTTTATGGGTCTAACCTTTAATAACTTAACCCACTTCTATTTCCCATACACATAATTCTCAAAAATTTATAGATCTATATCTTTTAATCTAGACAGCTTATCTTTTAAGATCTACATGCCCTTATGTCTCATATGACTGAGCTTGTAGTGCCACATAGTTGCATCTCCATTTGTAGTAACTAAATCAATATAATCAACACTACTAATCAAATACAAAGTAATGACTTTATTACCTTTCAAGATCACAAGAGCACCTTTGGTAACTTATACGAATCTATAGTAAACAATACTGAACATCCCTCACTACCCAGTTGCCCCACTAAAACCAAATTATATCTCAACATAGGCACATCTCTAACATCTTTAAGGATCCATGTGTTCCCATTCTGCATCTTAACCTAAACACAACCTTTCTATACTATCTCACATGGTTCATCATCACCAAGATATACATGTCCTAGATTCTCTTGAACATAATTATTAAAATAATGCTTATGTGTGGTGGCATGAAAATAAGCCCTTGAATCTAATATCCAAGACTCATAAAAACTATCCATATAAAGAATTAAGGCATCTTGATGTGATTTACCTGAAGTCACATTTACCTCATTTATTTCCTCCTTATTGGCATTCTTATCCTGAGGCGACCAACAATCCTTCTTTGAGTGTCCACTCTTCCCACAATGACAACATATCATCGTAGATCTAGATATATACTTAGATCTACCTTTTGACTTTCCAAAATTGCCTTTGCTCTTGTAATTTTACCTCCCTCTAATATCAATAGATAAATCATTACCTATATATGATTCACTAGCATTTTCCTTCACATCTCCTCATTAAGGATCACACCTATAACATCCTCAAAATTCAAGCTTCCCTTGGCAGGGACTACAATACTCATAGCCATAATCAAACTATACCAATTATCAGGAAAAGAACATAATATTAACAAAGCTCTGACTTCATCATCAAACTTAATTCCAACTAAAGTGAGAATACTTACAACCATATTAAAATCATTTAGATGATTAGCTATTGAACCATTCTCAAACATTTTCATGTTAAACAATATTTTCATAATAAAATTTTTATTAGAAGCAAAGGGTTTCTCATATATATTTCCAAGTTTATCCATGATATCTTTTATGTTTTTCATATCATAAATATTAAATTCAATAGAAGATGCAAGGCATAACTAAATGGATCCCAATGCCTTCCTATCAAGTAATGACCAATACACATCACTCATTCTTATATGTTGCTCTCATTTCCCCTCTAAGGGGAGATGTAGCTCCTTTTGATATAGGTAATCCTCCATCTACATTTTCCATAAACCAAAATGCTTACCATCAAAATTCTCAACTCTAAATCTGATCTGTTCTCCCATAGCTCCCACTCAAGCTAATATCCTTCCTATGATTTACCACTTCAGTAAAATACATAAACTAATTTCTCTAATACCATTTGTTAGGAATAGAACACTTAAATATAGATATACTATTACCATAAACCAAATATAAAGCTATGTAATAACATGCATCATGAAAACATTCTTTAATTCACCATTAATATGATAGCATAAATGAGATAAAGATAAAAACAAGATAACATAGATCTAACATGGTTTACCCAATGTGGGCTACATCCATAATGAAAGTTCTCAAATATATCAGTAATCTAAAACAAGATTACAATGAACTCTCATAGAGATAGAAAAACTCTCCTGTAGAAACTACTACACAAAAGGATGCACTTTCACTAACACCTACACAATGATATATCTCATAAGTTGCTAAACCACACCATGTAATGAATACCTTCACTTTGTAAAACACCTACACTTTGACTCTGATCTTTAAGCTACACCCTAAAAATAAACCATTAATCTATAAATGCCACACCACACCCTATATATATAGTAATATTAATAAAACACACAAAAGGAGGATAAATTTGAAATGCTTATCCAAGATAAGCATTATAAAACATGTGACAACCCTCCTCCACCTCATCAAGCTTATCCAAAATCTCTCCCAAAGAGGAACATGCCATATTCATCTATCCATCTTCTAAGGGCACATTTTTGAAAAAACATGTGATCTCAACCAAATCCACATAACAAGGAAGGTATAACATTTTCAAATAAATAACCAATCTCCCTAAAAATAAGGAAGATAGACCCACTTCAAATAAGGAAGTTACTAGAAATAAATATCTAATAACTAATTCCACAAAATATGGAATACAAATAATATTCCACTCACATGTGGAGAACATGAAAATTATGCCCCCCACATCCTTGGAGCTCTTTAGGACCCCAAAATTTATTCATATGGTCATGTGATATCCCCAAAAATCTTGACACTCAATAGATTGACTGGCTATATAAAAAGAATAAGGAAGATTGCTTTAGTAGTCTTGCCTGTATTCTTGCTTGCTTAGTGATATTTGCCAACACCTTTCCAAATGATTTTGAATGGGATTTTATAGGTATCTATTAGTCATGGTTTGAATGTTCTCACATTAGGATGATAAATATAAGGATGGAGAATTAGAATAAATTTATCATTGGAGCTAGAAATGGACTTGGACAATAGCATCAAAAGTAGATAGGAGTGGCACCAATGCTATAGTCTTAGTGTGGCACTATTGTCTTGAGGAGATGAGACCTAGGGGGATGGATCTATCATGGAAAAAAGAGTCTAACACAGTTGATATTAGGTCTAGAAGCCTACAAATGATTGAAAATTAGTGAAAATGATGCCTATGAGGGTCATGAGAGTAAGCACTACGGACTTAAGGGTTGGGTATCATTAGCCACACTCAAATTACCAATTTGCACATTTTATATGACTACAAATATCAAGATATATTAATGCATATCTTGAATGTATTAAATGTAAGGATATAACCTAGTAATAACAACTATATATGGTATGCCCCCAAGTAGGTGGATGTATCAAATAAGTAAATATGGATCAATGTATACTACCCTAATGGGTAGATTATAGAAATTCTAGATTAGTACAGTGGACCAGTGTCTTTTATGTAATCTACAAGCACTTGAAAATAATAAGTGAAGCATGTATGTATGATAAAATTTACTATACTAAGATAGCTATCCTATATAGTTTTTGGAAAATAGAATAAATGTAAACATAGCAATGAATATATCTATAAATTTTGTGTTTTTTGAGTAATATTTGATTGTTTTTATGTTTTGACATGTTATATTATTTTTTGTATTTTTTGTATATAAGATATATACAAGTAAGTACTAATTAAATTTAAAGCTAAGGGCATTATCTAGATCATACAACCCCTACCTCCATAAGCACCACCACTATTAGTGAGTCTATGAAAGTGGAAATATGTTTGCCCTTCCTATTGTGATAATTTGCTAACTGATCTATGCCATATTATGGGTAATATCATTAGTCTTATATCAAGTAGTATCCATGTTATCAAGTGTGGTTTATCGTGTGAAATTCTTGCCTAAAGTTGTATGACTAAATTGATATCCATGTATGTAACCATATGTACTAAATGGATCAAGGGATATACTGCTAACTATAATTGAGTATGGAAACATGTATCTATATGATCCTAAATAAGTGATACTACTGGTGTAGGGTGAGGTATAAGTTCCATTGAATTATCTCTTTATTCTCTTAGGCCCACTAGTGTTTAACTTGATCCACATAAATAATCATCAATAAATATAGGTGGTTGATCATCCTATATAGTGGCCTATGAATCTATGTCAAAATCATGAATGTAAGCCTATGTTGAATTACCAAGTAGTGGTAACTAGGATATAAGAATCTCACCATCTATCTTAGTTGAGGATGTATGTACTATGAGAGGTTATTACTCTATCATCAGTGACGAAAACTATGATATTGGAAGCTATAGAGATGGTATATGAATAATATTTCTAGAATCCACCACCTCATACATATGCATATACTCAATGGGAATCTTGTGAGTGTAGCCACTCCTTTTTGTCAACTTCCATATCTAAATGGACATCAAACTGACTTCTTGCAAACAATGCAAGCTAAACCTAAAAATGATTGGAATGATCTAATTCATCACCATGCATAACATGTATCTTCTAAACCATGTCAATTTATCCCTAATTGGGGAAATGCAATGTACATAATCATCATATTATTATAATTAATCTTCGATCAAGTTGTGATATAAAAAATTAACCTTTTCAACCATGTGTGAGGGACTTGTCAAAATTCAAAAATTCTAGTTAACTTGATCAAGATTGATTAATTGGTTAAACCAAAATAAATGCATAGGTGAAAAACCCATGGTTAATTAATTTGTGAGTTTCTATTTTTATAAATTCATAAATCTAGATTGATGATATCATCATAACATCACACAAATATATAAAATGATGTCATCATCTTGACATGAACTCTTATTAGTTGTAAATTCACTCATAAAATACCAAATAAATATCTAGATTTTTTATTCATGTCTATAAACTAAAAATATTAATGGCTTGTACCCTCCCAAACCTAACCATGGTTAACTCTAACCTAACTAAACTTGGGTTAGAGTTAGTTTGGAATGCTTTAAATAAAAAGCCTCACCCATTGATAAATAATATTTCATAATGTAATGTTATTATGCTATATTTCCCTTAAATCTATCTTAGTTTAATGTAATAAGGTTAAAATAAATGCAAAGGTTTCATTGTTGTAGTTTTACCATGCCCATTTACTAAGCCAAAGACAACATTACCAAGATGATAAGGAGAGGTGGTGCAAGGAGATCTATTTCCAAAGATTTATTTATCATACAACTGAGCACATAAATATCATGGCCAACACACAACACTTTCTCTCATGGAAGGTAAACTTGTTTGCTTTTCTTTCATTTATTAGTTACTTGCATAGCTCACTAGCTCTTTGAGTGTCTAGGCTAGAGGTGTAAGTCTTATTAGTGTCTTTTTCCTGATTTAAGTCATAATAACACAATACTAATCTTACCTCTATGTATTTATATTGATCACATAATGGTACACCTGGTGGTACTTACACCCCACAAATTTCTTCAAGCTATTTTTAGGATGTTTTACTAATTGTTTTCATGTCAAATTTTTGAATAAATCACCAAAAAGTGAAGAAGTTTGAAATCTCAGTCAAATAATATGGATCAATGATGATCATGAATAATTATGGTCAATTTAAATAATCATGCATGATCAACATAATTGATAATGATTCTATATGTCAAAAACATAGTCAAACCAAAAACCAAAAATGTAGCAAAATTTTAATTTTTTTCTTATTTTTCTTGCTTTTCTTGGTACTCAAAAAAGTGTTTTCTATCTATTTAAATTTTTTTAGGTTAGGGAAATTTTTTGGAGTTTTAAAACATCATTTTCCAATAATTTTTCTATCAAAACATGTTTGTTTTAGGTGTGGTTATGGAATCAACCATAATAGCCAAAATCATGCATGATTAATAGAATCATCAATGATCACAAATAGAATTATTGATGATTTTTTTGTGAAGTGGCCAACTTACGGAGGATTGTTTGGGCTCATCCAAACTCCATTTTTGATGATTTATTTTTTAAGACCACATGTTACATCATGAATTTTTATATTATGTAGTTATTTTTCCTTCAAAATGCATCTATTTTTCATAAAATAGAATATACAATCATGTTAATTTATTTTCCAATGTAACTTATTTGCCATAGGTTTTGTTTTTCAAAGACCACAATTGAAACTCCTAAATTGTTGATTTTAGGTTTCACTAGCTAAAGAGTGGTTATTTTTAAAACAATTCAAGGAAAACATCAATAATGCTTGATTGATGGGATTAAAACAAACATATTTTGTAGTAGAGGTCTCTTAAGAGTCTTTTCTTTTTTGTTAGTTTTTTAAAATTAGTTTCAAATTTTTTAAGTTAGTTTTTATTTTAGAAAACTAAGATTAGCACATATTCTCTCCCCCATCCCCTATATGGAACTTGGGTGACCAAAATTTCTTTGTTCATTACCTTGTTACAAATAGACTAGGATAGAAGGAATGTCACAAAGGCACTCCCCAAGCTCCAAGTGACTTGGGTGATCCTAAATGACTTTTAAAGTCATTATATTTTTATTTTTTGCATCTTGGCTTGTGAGTAGTTTTGATCACCTCCCCATAAGTTATTTAGGGAATCTTTGAGTTGGTATTTCATCTCCTGACATCATTTCAACCTAAATCTATGGTATGGTATGAAAATTAAGGGTGACTCATTAGGACATTAGTTTGATCAGTTAAACTAACTCCATTAGTGATATATGCCTTGTAATAATGGCTTAATCTAGACATCACACTACATTGAGCAATCTAACAGATGTAGTTGTTGTAAAAAGGACAAGATAATTTTATAACAATCTAATTATCTTGGATCCAAATGATGTGTTTTTCCCTAGTGTTAACCACACATATGGGACCATCTAGAAACATGAAAAACTTATAGTTTTTGGATAAACCCCACCTACCAGATAAATATTGTTAATGTAAGGTGAGTAGCCTAAAGTTTCATGTCACCATCATAATTATTGAGAGAAGAGAGGGCCTAAAAAACCCTAATTTTCATGTGCAAATAAATTTATTGGATTAACAAATTATTTCCTCTCAAGGATTATATCAATGAAATTTGATAATATGAAGTAACCTTGTAAGTTTTTAGGGATAAGATGATATGTTTAGGTGTTTTTGTGTATATTTATTTTACTTGCATTATTTTGAGTATAAAAATATTTTGATTCTCCAAAAACACATCAAAATAAGACATATGTCAAATCACATATTTTTACAACTATTTAGCCTAAAGAGGTGTTATTCTACCCATTTGATATCATATGTTACCTTAGAAATGTTTATGTGTGTATCACTTATTTGAATAGGGCATTTTTACGCTACCCATTTCATCCCATGTTTTTGACTTAGAGTTTTAAAAGAAAACCATTGCCATACCTTTTGAGTAAGATAACATCATTACACTACTTTTTTCTTTTCACAACCTTTACCTTGTGTCAAATTGAGTTGGAAACCATGTATGTCTTTTTTCTATGATTGGTATTGTTATGACATCCATTTTAGTCTAGAATGTTGTCCATTTAAGGACCCAAGTATTCTAAAAAAAGTTTGAAATTTGTCTTGTTAAGTATAGATTCAAACATTGAGTGGTTTATAGATATGCCTTGCTTAATTTTATCTTAGATGTTTACCTCTTACTTTTGAATTGTGCAACTTAGACAAATTCCTTGATTGATTCAAAGATATTTTTGCCTAGATTTAGGAAGTGGTATTATTTGTGTGATTCACATCTATTTTGTTTCTTATAACTAAGGTCAAAAATCTCTTTTTCAATTACAACCTTAAGCATAGTTAGTTTATATTTGAGCCTTGATTATCACTTGGGATTGAATGCTTTACTCATCATGCTTATTTTTTCCTACTTAAGATTGATTTTCCCAATTATTTTTAGGTGTGTGCCTAGGGTGAATGTCTTATACTAAGGTCACTTTTGTGTTTGAATTTATGTGCCTAATTTTAGTCCAAGTGTTTTGAATTGTTAGGTTAATTCCCTTTCAATTTTTACCTTGACCAATTATGTTTTTGATAAGACCGAAGTTCCCCAAAGCTTTGACACAACTTGTCAGATTTAAGAGCACACATGATTACCATTGTATAAACAACTTAAACATGCGGAAATACCCAGAAGAACAAATAACTATCAATGAGAAACAACACAGAATATGAGAGGCAACACACAATTGTATTCAACTCATTACAAAGGAAATTAAAATAAAGAGATCACACTCTTCTTCCACCTCTACAAGGCCTTCCACACCTCAAGGGCTCCCAGTAATATTTCTACCTGAGTAATCTTCTCTCAATAGGTCATAACACATATCTAACACAAGCTGTTGTTCACCTCATTGTACATCTGGTACAATTGAGTACGAACCGGTAATCCAAGTAGATCTAACCATGATTCTGCTCTTGATGTATTGTTGTCACCTTGGATCTTGCTCCCCCACCGATCTCCGTTTGACCCTCGCATTCACACACCCTAGAAGACCAACCTTGATCTTACTTATCACATGTAGATCTCCTCCATGATCCTGCAACACCCTGCTGACCAAACCTGATCTTACATACCTGGAAGAACATGCTCTTCTAGGGGAAGAACTCTCCAAATTCTACTTAGTTCTTCTACTTAACAATACAGCCCATGAGTCTATTATATATATCTCATGCATATAATGATTAGACTTGTGGCTCAAGACTCGAACTCATCTTCATCATGTAAAATACCCATTCACTTAACTAACTGTTCATCAATAGTAGTTTTGGAACCACATGAGCAACCGACGTCGGTCCCTGTCTGACTGGAGGTGACCAATGTCGGCTGACTGTTGGCAAGGTTGGTTTCCTTCTGCACATCCACTGACTGATGTCAGTGATCCTACCGATGCCAGTGACTGCATACTCAACATCCTCCTTCCTATTTGCATTCAGGTGAATCTTTTAGCTCCACACCCTAACAATCTCCCACTTGGAGATAAACAACTGCACCCGTACATATACCAGTACTTTATCTATTCTGCATCCTAGCTTGTATCCCTCTCCAAGCTCCCACTTGAAGACAACCCACCACACAACCTATGGTGCTACACCTATGTCTGAATTTCTCCATTCTTCTACCTTGCTATACTCCCACTCAAATAGCAACCCCTGTGAGTAACCTGTAATCAACACACACCAACCAAATCTGAACCATCTGTTAGTCAAGCTCGCTCTGAGAACATTCAACCTTGCTCTGATACCATTTAATAGGACCGAAGTTCCCCAAAGCTCTGACATAACTTGTCAGATTTAAGAGCACACATGATTACCATTGTATAAGCAACTTAAACATGTAGAAATACCCAGAAGAACAAATAACTATCAATAGAAACAACACATAATATGAGAGGCAACACACAATTGTATTCAACTCATTACAAAGGAAATTACAATAAAGAGATCACACTCTTCTTCCACCTCTACAAGGCCTTCCACACCTCAAGGGCTCCCAGTAATCTTCCCACCTGAGTAATATTCTTTCAATAGGTCACAACACACAACTAACACAAGTTGTTGTTTACCTCATTATACATTCGGTACAATCGAGTACAAATCAGTACTCTAAGTAGATCTAACCATGATTCTACTCTTGATGTATTACTGTCACCTTAGATCTTGCTCCCCCACCGATCTCCATTTGACCCTCACATTCACACACCCTAGCAGACCAACCCTAATCTTACTTATCACATGTAGATCTCCTCCATGATCCTGCAACACCCTACTGACCAAACCTGATCTTACATACCTGGAAGAACATGCTCTTCCAGGGGAAGAACTCTCAAAGTTCTACTTAGTTCTTCTACTTAAAAATACATCCCATGAGTCTATTATATATATCTCATGCATATAATGATTAGACTTGCAGCTTAAGACTCAAACTCATCTTCATCATGCAAATTGCCCATTCACTTAACTGACTGTTTGTCAATAGTAGTTCTGGAACCGCATAGGCAACCAATGTCAGTCCCTGTCTGACTGGAGGCGACCGACATCAGCCGACTGCTGTCAAGGTCAATTTCCTTCTACACGTCCACTAACCGACGTTGGTGATCCTGCCAATGCCAGCGACTGCATACTCAGCATCCTCCTTCCTGTTTGCATTCGGATGAAGCTTTTAGCTCCACACCCTAACAATTTTCAAGTCTAGCTTTGTGCCCTGTTTCCAAAGACCTAACATTTACCTTCCAATTTTTAAACCAATTTTGTTTTAAAGTCTAGATTTTTTCTTGATTTATAAATACCTTGCATTTTATTTAGTTTTGATATTTTGTCTGTACCTTTTGAGCTTAGCTTTGTGCCTTTTTCCCAAAGACCTATCGCCATTTTCATTATAAGTCTAGATTAGTTTTTTTTCAAAACACTTTCTTAAAACCAAGATTCAAATTTACCATTCATTTGATGATTTATGTGTAATACATTAGACCTTGAATAAGTTTGAGACCAAGCTTATCATTGATGATTTTTGAGAAGAGCTATATTCTAAGCAAGTTTAAACCATTTACATCAATAGACTAAGTACCTATTTTTAAACCAATGTTACTTTTAAACCTAGACCTAGACATAGACCTAGACCATTTTCATAGACCAAGACCACCCTCTTTGGGCTAATTTCCAAATCCATCCATATCAATTATCATATGCCAAGATCACCATTCTATGGGCCAATTAAAATGCCAAGTTTACCCTTTCAATTATAATAGTACCTGATACCCTACCCATACCAGTTACCCTCCTTTAGTTGATGATAGAAACTAAGATCCACATCACCCAAGGATTACCATATAGACCCTCATCCTTTGGCATGTGTTAGCAACCCAAATTTTTAATTCTCATTCATTACCATTACAAGCTATCCTCATTTAGCCTATGCTAGTAACCAAACTTTTTAGTTCCCATTTATTACCATTATAGGCTCTCATCCTTAAACCTACATTAGAAACCAAGATTCATAGTGCTCATTCATTACCATTCTAAGCCCTTCCAAATCTAGTAGCTCATTATCCCAACAAGGTTGTGCAATTGAGACTAGACAGATCATAGTTACCATCCCAAACCCATAGCTAGTCTTTACTAAGGCCATTTTAGATGAGCCTATTTACAAAGAGTTCATTATTGAACACCAAATCATTCTTGATCTTTGAAAATTCTCCCCCACTTTAAAAAATACAAGCCAATTTTTGAGCCATAATAGAGATATTCATTAACTCTCCACGAGTTATCTTTTAAGGACCAAAATGTGTTCAAATTTGAGATTTCACAACCAATTATAATCCAAGGCCAAAAGAAGCAACCAATATATGAGTTTTTTGTTGAAACACCTATTTGTGATGATTTAACTAGTGTTGAATCACCATTTGACCATTTCCTTATTTTTAAGGAGACTCACTTTGATGATCCAGTCTCTATAGAGTTTCCCTTTGACCCTTTCCCTTTGGTTGAGGAGTCTCACTTTGACAAGCCAATATTTTTTGATGATTATAACCACCTTTGGGCAAATCATTATCTCAACCATTCCCCTATTTTTAATGAGCATCACTTTGACAAGCCAATCTTTATGGATTTTCATGTTGACCATTCCCATTTTATTGAGAATACTGACTTTGATGATCCAATCTTTGTGGAGTACTTCTTAGCTAAGACTATTTCCTAAGAGCCCATTATTCAACTCCAAACCATTACTCATCTAATACCAAGCATTAAACATAACATATTTACCACAACACCAAATAAATAATCAACATTAAATTTAGGTTCTATTTTTAAACTGATATTAAATTTATCATCAAAACTAGAATCAATGTCAGTCTCAACATTAGATTTAGAGTCGCTTGAGTCAGATTCAGCTTTAGAATCAGAATAAATTCATGGTTGTTATGACATTGGTTACACATGCATTGTAGATCAATTTGAATACATTTATGATCCTTCCACAATTCTTGAGGATGATTAATTTAACATCAACAAAAGTTATCCTAGTATCTTCTATGAGGATTGTGTTGCCTCTTCCCATTCCATTATTATTACACATTCCAGTACCACCAACCAACATAGCCATTATATAGACATTCCACCTCCCGCAAGCATCAATTGGGACTGATAGAATCATAGATTATTGAAATGTATCCATAGTGACATATTAGTTCCATAATATCAGGGGGACTAAGACCACATTCATGTAAAATAAGAACAATCTCCTAATAAAACCTTTTCAGAGGCTCTATGGGGCCATCAAATTCCAAAATTGGCATCTTCTAGTGAAACCTTGTTTGAGGTTATAGAATATAATTAAATCCAAATGTTAACATTCCTTAGTGAAACCTTATCAAAGGCATTATGGGACAATCAAGATAAATTTATTTGTGAAAACCTCTTTGAGGCACAAATAGCTAGGCATAATAGTTATTAAATTATTGATGAAGACATTATTAAAGATAACATCAATACAACTTTAATTTTATATCATAATCATATGGAATCTACTCTCAGCCCCAAACAATTAAAAAATTTTGTGGTCTTATCAAGAGCATATTTAGAAGTCTTGAGCCCCACCACAACCAAAATTATTATATGTGTTCCTAAAAATCATGATATTCATTTATTTCCTAACCATTATACATTCTTTTATGATCTACCTCTTTATTTCCAAATTAGACCTTTTATCCACTATTTATCCCTATGAACCATACCTAGATGGACTTTCCTTTATAGAAGCTATGAATACATCTTGTCTAGAAGTTTGGAGGAAATGAAATAAAATACCAAAAAAGATCACAATAGTATTATTAGAGTCCAAATCATCAACGCATTCTTGATAGATCAATTATTCAAAAGAGGTGTGGGCTATCAATTTACATGATTGACTATTATGGTTGTATCATATGTTGATTAAGACATGCCTATCCACATTAACAAGAATAATAGAATCATTTACTAACAATTTTACTTGGCTTAGCATTTACCTTGACTTTTTATTTACCTTTCTTTTTCCATTTCCTATTTTCCTAACCATTATTTCATACCTTTCCATATGCCTTTCCCTTTATCTCACCTTACTATCCTTTCATATCTTACCATACCTTTGAAATAAATTGATTTGAGGTCCTTTGGGACTATTTAGGAACCACTAAATTTATGTTGAGGTCAACTCAGTCACCCTTTTCTAATTCTCTCACCATTTTGTGAGAAACCTAAGGCAATGATCTTGCCATTTTGTGATCATGTTTAAGCCATGCTCTCTTCATTTTTCAAGTTATAAAATTCTGTATCTCATAATTCTCAATTAAGTTTATATGATTAGAAAATTATAAAAACATTTCAAAATCCTGAAAAATAGAAAATTGTCTTACAATCTGGTAGAGAGATATAAATCCTCAAAATCTTAAAAAAAAAATTTGTCTTGTCTACACCTAGTTAATCATCCTTGATCTTCACTACTAGGGAAAACTATACTATTGGTTCCAATACATTCCATAGTAATTGGAGGTGTAACCTTCCCTTTGCATTTATCCTTACTTAGTGCACTATCCAATTTTCACTTTTAAACCAAGCTCTTAGCTTTCACCTTATTAGAAAAAAACACCAAAGAATTTAACTTATGTTGGGATATATTACCCATGTCATTCTCTTGCTAAAAATTGTGATTGGGGGCACCACATATTTCTTATTCCATTGACCCTTCATACATAAGTATTGACTTGGTTGGTGACATGATGCTTTTTTTTTGCTTTTACTTTCAAATTTTATGTGTGTTTGTTTACTTAGTTGTTTATTTGTTGGTTTTCATATTTGTTTGCTTTCATTGTTGTGCCTTGACTCAATCTATATGCATTCATTGGGTGATTATTTTTGCATTATTATTGAGTCTATCCATATTCATATGTCAACATTATCATCATGTTTTTTTATCATTGGTACATTATTTTCAATTATTTATTGGATTGTGAGTCAGTCCTTATGCACATTATAGTTAGGTCATCATTATTTTTTATATCATGATGCATACCATCACATGCTACAACAAAAATTTAGTTTTATGGAGATCATAATAAATCGTACCATAAAAAAATTTCCTTGTTCACTTTGAAAAATCCCTCCACCCTCCTTAATCAAATCAACCCATTGACCATTCAAGTTGTATCAATTCTAATAAACATGAGCATCTTTACATTGGTAGGTATAACTAAATCATTCACATTTATTAATTCTTATTATTTAATTCCTTATTTAATTTGTATCTTATTTATGGGTGAACTACATTATCTTGAGGTCTATTTAGACTATGTAGGCAACATTTAGATACATGACATATCTCAGGTTAACTTGGCCACCTTTTTTCTTCCAGTCATCTCTTTCAACACTTTATGCTTCCTCATATGCCTAATTGTTTATGGATTCTTTAGTCATTAGACCATCACATATAAATTTTCACTCACTCATATTTAATCTATGTGATAGGTTATATCCTTGAGTTATGATTTCCAATCTACCCTACTAGGGCACAACCAATTTATCATGATCAAATCTACCCTACTGAGGCATAATCATTATTTAATCTAAGTCATCTTCATGATTATAACCATCTTTGGGAAAATCAATATTTTGACCCATCCGCCATTTCAGGTCACATGTATATGCCACTAATTATAATTTCCTATGGTAAAATTAGTGTCTCAACCTTTATTACTAATTATAACCACCTTTGGGCAAATTAGTAATTTTTAAATAAATGTGTGCAAGCATTATCTCTATTGGATTAATATCACCCATGGGTTAATTTCATTAATCTTCTTTGTTATTTTTTAGGGACCGTCCATCAATTGAATTTGTGATCCACTCCCTTGAGTGGGCATCATAAGCTTCCCAAACTTTTTTTAGAGCATCATTCCATCATTGCATGGATTTTTCTTATTAACAAATATTTCATTATTTGAAAAGATATTACTATTCCTATGTCTTGAAATGCCTTCTCAAACATGGGAAAACTATAAACATTTAGTTTTGGTCACTTTCATGTCTAAATGGACATTGAAGTGACTTCTTGTAAATAATGTGAGTTAAGACTAGAAATCACTAAAATGCTCTAATTCATCAACACACATCATGTGCATCTTCTAAATAATGTCAATGTATCCCTATCCAGGGAAATGCACTATATAGAATCATCATATTCTTCTATTTCATCTCTTATCAATTTGTGACCTACTAAATTGACCTTTTCAACCATGTGTGAGGGGAAACTTGTCAAAATTTAGAAATGACAATTAACTTGATTATAATTTATTAATCAGTTAAACCCAATTAAATGCATAGTTGAAAAACACATGAAAAATTAATTGGTGAATTTATATTTTTATAAATTCATAAATTTGGATTGATGACATCATTATGACATCACACAAATATATGAAATTATGTCATCATCATGACATCACCTTTTGTGAGTTACCAAGCACTTACAAAATATCAAACAAATATATAGATTTATGATCCATGTATATTAATTGAAAATATTAATGGATTATCCCCTACCAAACCTAACCACAATTAACTCTAACCTAACTACACTTGGGTTTTAGTTAGTTTGGAAAGATATAAATACAAGGCCTCACCCATTGATAAATAAGCTTTGATAATGTAATCTTATTATGTTGTATTTCCCTCAAATCTCTCTTTGTATAATGTTATGATGCTAAAATACATGTAAAGCTTTCACTGTTAAAGTGTTACCATACATGTTTGCTAAGCCAAAGCTGACATTACCAAGGTTACAAGGAGTGGTGGTACAAAGAGTTCCATTTCAAAATATTTGTTGATCACACAAATGAGCACATAAATCTCATGGATAACACAAAAAACTTGCTTTCATGGAAGGTAAACTTGCTTATTTTGCTTTCACTTGTTAGTTACTTATGTAGTTCACTAGCTCTTTGAGTGTGTAGGCTAGAGATGTAAGTATTTATTATTGTGTTTTATTTGATTTATTTAATACTAACACAATACTAATATCCACTTTATTTATTCCTATTGATCAAAGTGAGGTGAATATTCAATTAGGACATGAGGTGTCCCTTCTGATGATGTAATTGATGTAGGAGGCTCGATGAGTCTACAATATCTAAATGGATAATTATCTACTAAACACATGTTTAAGTACCTATCATGCAAAAAATTGATGCATATATGAAGAGTGTAAGGTATAACCTCTATATCATGTATCCAAGGTCTCTTGAGTAGCAATTTATAATGTAAATGTTTTGATATTACCTAAAAGTTTTTTGATAATGTTTTTGGTCCTCCTATAATGTATAATGTGATTGAGCCCAATGTCTATCTAGGAATGTCGTCAAACCCTCAGATATTATTATATGTCTTTTAAATAGATGTTATATCAACCCCCATGGTTTTTATAAATATGAGGTTACATATCTTGAGTCTTGAACCACTGTCAATGAGAACTCATTTAATAGATGTGTCATTGATTTTATCTTGAATGAAAAGTGGAAAGTTATGATTAATTACTGACTATGAAGGCAAGTCCTCATTGGAAAAATATATCACATATTCCACATATTTTATAGTATGTATGATAGATTCAACATAATATGGTTTAGTATCATGAGGCACAAATGTGTGATTAACTATTTTAAATATAATATCTTTTAAGATTGTTTATTTTTGAATTAATTCCAATATAGATAGCTTAGATGGTGTATTTCTCAACTAATCCACTATATCAAATTCTCTTTGCTAATATATAGGTCCCATTGTAGTGTGATGGGGATGAGGAGGGATGGTAGGTTTAAATTACTCTTCTATAGTCTAAGAAGGTACCTTGTTCTACCTAGTGATAAATTAGACTACAAGATCTACTATTTGTCATGGGTGAGTAATAGAGGTAGTATGGGAGTGTAGTTAATCAAGTGGTCTAGGTGAAGGTAGAACAAAAGGAATCATATGAGCCCTATATCATCTATTAGAAACTATAGGTAATTAAAATTAGGCCATATAAAAATGATTCAAAGAAAAATAGGACTCACATGATGGAGAACCAATATGTAAAAAAAACTTATCTCGAGTTAAATCCATGATAGGAGTAACATACATGTGTACTTTTCTATAAATAATTAGCAAAAAACATGCTAAGAAAAGTATAAGGTTTTGTACCATGAAGTGAAAAAAATATTTTGTCATAATAATCATGGTAATAATATATACTTTAAGACTGAATAAATGATGGAAATGTGGGCCCTAGGGTAATCTAGGGTTGGGGTTTGTGTGAATTAGGGTTACTTTGTAAAGATTTAAATAGTATTTAAATAAATGAAACACTAATGTGTAATTTATTTAATGAGGTAGGTTATGTTAAAAATTTATAAAAATATAAGTATGTAACCCTAATTTATTTCAAAAAAATTTATAAAAGGCAAACCAAGGTTTGAAGTAAGTTGGGTTCACCAAATGTTTTAACCTTTTAGGGTTTTACTAGTTTAAATCCTATGTTAGAATAAAGTGTTGAGTTATCTAAATTAGTGAAATAATATACAATAAATAACTATTTATTTTTTTATAGAATTTGACTTTATTTGACTTTCTAAAAATAGTAATAAATATGTGCAAATAGATACTTATCTAGAAAATAATTATGATGGAAGATCTAGGTGATAAAAACTGGGTTACATATAGGTTTGAATGTCTTATAAAGGATTCCTAATTCATATCTCCCTTTGGATAGTATCACTCCAATTGGATAATAACATCATGTGGCTCTAGTGTCTTAAAATTTGTGATAGTATCCTATTTGTAGGAATATTTCTATTTTTGGGGTGCACCTGTGCCTATGTTTTTGGGTTTTGTTCCTATGCACACAAAATATGGAACTTTGTATTATGCTTAGAATAGATGATTTAATATACAAACCCTAATCATCCTTTAAAGTATGGTATGAGATAATTTTTTTTTTTACTTAGTAGGATAAGATGGACATTCCCAACATCCCTCTATGAAGAGAATCACCTATATACCAATACTTCAAGGATGGATCAAGCTCGATGTAGTTCTCCCACATAGTTCTTGGTGAAAATGAAAGTGAATGCTATAATGATATTGGTCTTTAATTCCTTGAGTTATTTTAAGATTTAAAATCTTTGAAATCTAGAGTTAGGTCAGTTATATATGGTAGTATGTAGGAGTAGGTTAGAATAAGGACTCATTGTTAAGGTGTGGAGATAAAAGCTTCACCAAATGAGTGAAGTGTAGAAGTTGTAGGTTTACACAGTCACCGGCATCGGTCAAGAGCGACCGACGTCGGTCAGGAGTAGTTCAGGAGATGCCAGCGTCGGCAAGAATCAGCCGATGTCGGTCAGGTGCAAGTAGGCAGGAACTGATGTCAGTTACCTATGCGTCTAGAAAGCTATTTTCGTGGACAGAATAGATTGTTTGCATGTTAGGATTAAGTGATAGTCTTAAGTCCGCATCTCTATTATTAGTAAGACTATTTTAGAGCCCTTGTTTAAGAGGCATAACTATTAGTTATAAATGCATGCTCATGTTTCCTAATTATTATATAATAGGATAGATCTTCATAGCTTATTGTATGAGTAGTGTTGAATAGTACATAATTGTATATGTGAATCATTCTAGGTTGTTGGAGTTGATTGTACTTGAGAGAGAGAGCTCTTGAGGGAAAGAGATCTAGTGAGAGATCTGTACATCTAAGAGAGGTGTGGAAGAAAAGAAGTTTCTTCAATTGTATTCCTTCTGTAAAGAGTTTAATACAAGTTTTCAGGGTGGTTTCTTGTATCTCTTCTTCTTGCTATATTTTTGATTCTAGTTGCTTTCAATTCTAGTTTAATTCCACATTTATTGCTTTCATAGTGTAATCAATATTGTTGGTTGATCCCCAACAAGTGGTATCAGAGCTCAGGTTAACTAATAGGTGTTTCAGATCTGGTTAGTGTGTATTGATTACAGGGTACTCACAGAGGTTTGTATAGGGATTTCTATTTGAGTGGGAGAAGCAATGGTAGAAGAAAGTAAATTGAGAATGGAGAAGTTTAATGGCAAGAAATATCAACATTGGAGAATGCAGATAGAGGATTATCTGTATCAAAAAGATCTATACTTACCATTAGGTGGGATTGCAAAGAAGCCCAAAGACATGGATGATGAAGAATGGGAAGTTCTTGATAGAAAGGCTTTGGGGTCTATAAGACTGAGTCTAGCATCTACTGTGATATCTAATTTATCACAAGCAAAGACAATGGTAGAGTTGATGACTACTTTAGCAAATTTGTATGAAAAACCCTCAGCTTCTAATAAGGTATATCTTATGAACCAGTTATTTAATTTGCGTATGTAGGAAGGTGGATCTGTATCTAATCATCTGAATGATTTCCATGGAATTTTAAATCAATTAAGTTTAGTCAATATTGTGTTTGATGATGAAATTAAAGCTCTTTTAATATTATGTTCTTTACCTGAAAGCTGGCATAGCTTGGTAATGGCAGTTAGTAATACTGCATCTGCTTCAAATATTTTAAAAGTAGAGGATGTTGTTAGTGTAATCTTGAATGAGGAAATTTGTAGGAAAAGCATAGAGGAAACATGAGGGAACACTTTAAATTTTGAGATCAGGGGAAGGCAAAAAGAGAAGAGCAAGAGGAGATCAAGGTCTAAGTCAAAGGTGAGAGGTAGATCCAAATCCAGAAATGGCTGGAGGCCACAATGCTGGAATTATGGAAAGATGGGGCACATAAGCAAAGATTGTTGGTCAAAGCCTAAGGAGGACAATCAGAATGAAGGAAAAAAAGAGAAGCAAAGGTTGTAGGTATTGCACAAGATGCTTTAATATTCTCTTTGCATAATAATATAGAATCTTGGGTGTTAGATTCTGGTGCATCTTTTCATGCTACCCCCAATAGAGAATAATTTAGTGACTATATCCATGGAGATTTTGGAATAGTGTATTTAGGGGATGATGAGCCTTGTAAAATTATTGGCAAAGGAAAAGTGCAGCTGAAGATGCATAATGGCAACACATGGGTGTTGAGAGATGTTATGCATGTTCCCAGCTTGAAGAGGAATTTGATTTCTGTAGGAAAGTTAGGGGATGAGGGTTGTACAGTAACTCTCACAGCTAAATCTTGGAAGGTGACCAAGGGTGCACTTGTAATGGCCAGAGGTAAGAGAGTAGGTACTCTCTATTTATGTAATTGTGTTATTAATATTTCTCCTTCTGTATTATCTACTTCAGATGTGGATGCAAAATTGTGGCACTCAAGGCTTGGCCACATGAGTGAGAAGGGAATGTCTATTCTTAAGTCAAAAGGTAAGCTTTCAGATTTGAAAAGCATATACTTGGATTTTTGTGAGCATTGTGGGTTTGGAAAATAGAAGAGAGTGAGTTTTCTCAAGACTGAGTCAACAAAGAAGAAGCATAAGTTGCAGCTTGTTCACACAGACATGTGGGGACCGGCTCAGGTTGCTTTTATTGGAGGATCACAGTACTATGTTTTGTTCATAGATGATGCTACAAGAAAGGTATGGGTCTATTGTAGTAAGAATAAATCTGATGTATTTGAGACTTTTAAGATTTAGAAAGCTATGGTTGAGAATGAAACAAGAAGGAGATTAAAGTGCCTGAGATCTAACAATGGTGGTGAGTTCTATAGCTATAAATTCAACTGGTATTGTTATATGCATGGAATACATAGGCAAAGGATGGTTCCAAGGACACCTCAGCAGAATGGAGTTGCTGAAAGGATGAACAGAACAATCATGGAGCATGCAAGGTGTATGAGATTGCATGCTGGTTTGCCCTTAGAGTTTTGTGTAGAAGCTATTGATATTGTAGTGTACCTAATTAATAGAGGACCCTCTACAGCTCTAGATGGTGGAATTCCATAAGAGGCATGGATAGGTAAAAAGCTAGATCTCTCATTTCTCAAAGTTTTTGGTTGTGAAGCCTTTGTGCACGTTGATAAGGAAAATAGAAAGAAGCTAGATGCTAAGTCTATGAGGTGCACATTTATTGGCTATGGCTCTGATGATTTTGGATTCAGGTTTTGGAATATAGGAACTAACAAAATAATTAGGAGCCATGATGTTGTTTTCAATGAAAAAGTGATGTATAGTGATTATCTGAAGAAGTTGAATCAATCTGTTTAGAGCAATGGAGAATTGGATGAGGTGACGGTCCAAAATGAGCTCGTGGGAAAAATTAATCACAGACAGGAAAACATAGAGACCGACGTCAGCAAGGTAGGAAACAATTTCAGTAGAATAGAAATTGATGTCGGTCAGGCAGTGACCGATGTCAACCTGATAGGAATCGATGTCAGTCAGGCAGAATTGACGTTGGCCAGTAACAGGCCTGGAAGTGATCGAGGTCGGTCACTATCAGAGAATTTGGGTAGACAACGTGTTTTGAATGAGTCTTAGACACCCATCAGGAGGTCAAAAAGGGTAAGTAAACCTCCAATTCGATATTCCCCTTCATTATTCTATTTATTTCTAGTTGATGGTGGAGAACTAGAGAGTTTTGATGAAGCAATACAGGTGGAATCCAAGAGTCAGTGGGAGCTAGGCATGAAAGAGGAGATTGATTCCTTGAGAGAGAACCAAACATGGGATTTGGTTGAGTTGCCAGCAGGAAAGAAGACACTGAAGAACAGATGGATCTATAGATTGAAAGAAGGTGAGAATGGACAGATGAGATATAAGGCCAGGTTGGTGGTGAAAGGATTTGGACAAAAGCTAGGTATTGATTTTGGTGAGATTTTTTCTCCTGTTGTTAAAATGACTTCTATATGGGTTGTATTGTCTTTAGTTGCTATTGAGGATTTGCATCTTGAGCAGCTTGATGTTAAGACAACATTTCTTCATGGAGATTTGGATGAGGAAATATATATGGATCAATCAGAAGGATTTGAGGTCAAAGTTAAGGAGAAGCTAGTGTGCAGATTGAAGAAAAGCTTGTATGGCCTCAAGCAAGCTCCTAGACAGTGGTATTTGAGATTTGATAGGTTTATGACTGAGCATGGCTACAGTAGGTGTCAATCTGACCATTGTGTGTATTTTAAGAGATTGGATAATGGTAGATATATTATTATGTTGTTGTATGTAGATGATATGCTGGTTGTAGGATCACACATGCAGGATATCTCTGAGCTTAAGGTGAAATTAGCTCACACATTTACCATGAAGGATTTAGGAGTAGCAAAGAAAATCCTTGGCATGAGCATTAAGAGAGACAGGAAAAATCACAGGTTGATTTTGTCTCAAGAGGATTATGTGGACAAGGTGTTGAAACGGTTCAATATGTAGGATGCAAAACCGATAAGCACACCTATGGCTGGAAATTTAAAGTTAAGCAAAGAACAATGTCCTAATTCACATGATGAGGTAGAGTACATGAGTAGAGTTCCATATTCTTCCACAGTAGGGATTTTAATGTATGCAATGGTGTGTACTAGACCGGATATTGCCAAATCAGTGGGAGTTGTAAGTAAGTATATGGCCAATCCAGGGAAGGAGCACTGGAAAGTAGTTTAGTGGATCCTTAGATATCTGAGAGGAACCAGCAGTAGGCATTTGTGCTATGGAGTTTTAGATACTTCTCTACATGGTTATGTAGATTCAGATATGGTAGGTGATTTGGATGGTAGAAGAAGCACCACAGGATATGTTTTCACTGTTGGTGGAACGGCGGTTAGCTAGATATCAAAGTTACAGAAGGTTTTTGCCTTGTCAACTACAGAAGTAGAGTATATTGCAGTCACAGAGGCTAGAAAAGAGATGATATGGATGACATGGTTCATGGAAGAGCTTGGAAAGGAGCAAGAGAGTAGTAGACTATATAGTGATAGTCAAAGTGCAATCCATTTGGCTAAGAATTCAGCCTTTCATTTAATAATAAAGCATATACAGCTTAGGTACCACTTCATAAGATAGGTATTGGAGGATGGTGAGTTGATGCTGGAAAAGATCCATATAGATAAGAATCCTGTTGATATGTTAACCAAGCTGGTTACAAAGGAGAAGTTGAATCTTCATTCAACTTCTGTTGGTCTTCATGATTGAGTTGAAGATGGAAGAGATAGAAGATGTTGCTGTACAGGTACTGGTGCAGCTGTTTATCTCCAAGTGGGAGATTGTTAAGGTGTGGAGCTAAAAGCTTCACCAAATGAGTGAAGTGCAGAAGTTGCAAGTTTACATAGTCACCGGCGTCGGTCAGGAATGATCGACGTCGGTCAGGAGCAGTTCAGGAGATGCCGGTGTCGGCAGGAATCAGCCGATGTCGGTCAAGTCCAAGCAGGCATGAACCGATGTCGATTACTTGTGCGTCTAAAAAGCTATTTCCATGGATAGAACAGATTGTTTGCATGTTAGGATTAAGTGATAGTCTTAAGTCCACATCTCTATTATTAGTAAGACTGTTTTAGAGCCCTTGTTTAAGAGGCATAACTATTAGTTGTAAATTCATGGTCATGTTTCCTAATTATTATATAATAGGATAGATCTTCATAGCTTATTGTATGAGTAGTGTTGAATAGTATAGAATTGTATATGTGAATCATTCCAGGTTGTTGGAGTTGATTGTACTTGAGAGAGAGAGCTCTTGAGGGAAAGAGATCTAGTGAGAGATCTGTACATCTGAGAGAGGTGTGGAAGAAAAGAAGTTTCTTCAATTGTATTCCTTCTGTAAAGAGTTTAATACAAGTTTTCAGGGTGGTTTCTTGTATCTCTTCTTCTTGCTATATTTTTGATTCTAGTTGCTTTCAATTCTGGTTTAATTCCACATTTATTGCTTTCATAGTGTAATCAACATTTTTGGTTGATCCCCAACATTCATAACCATGATTTTGCTCAACTTCTTTCTTGTTTGAATAGGATTTTTGCATATATTTTCCATATAGTGGATATAGGTCTAATAGTATTTTATTTAGATTGATTTTTAGCTTGTGTAGATAATAAAATGTGCTTAGGCCAACCTTAAGAGGGTCATATGTTTTAAAATATATCCATTCAAGATATTTAGGGCAAGGGATGCTAGCTCCATGTTGGGGACACTAATGCACTATGGTTCTAGTGTCCTTAATGTGGTGTTAGTGTCTAATACATAGGTTTTTGGGCCCAAAGGGTTACGATTTGGGAATATATGTATAGGACTATGTTTGATCTAACTAGAGATATTTTTGGTCTACAAAATGGCTAGAAAAGTTTGATAAAGGCTCTAGGATAGGTTTAGGGCTAAGCTAGGAATACATTATCTCAAGGAACACTCTTCGCATCTAAGTACCACTTTTAGGTGTTTACAATGTGTGTCAAACTTATTTGAGTTTGATATAGGTATACACAAATACATGATCTATTCATATTTCAGATGTTGGGCCTTTCCTCTACTCAATTCATGTGTACATTGGGGGCATACGTTTATTTGATCTTAATACACACAGGTTATATGGTTTGACAATCACATTTCATTATCATATTTGAATTTACATATGTACTTACACATGCCTTTATCCATGATTATATCTTACATAAGGTACTTGATATGCTATATACTTGACAATTTTTCCTAAAAAATTTGATCCATGGGTTATTATGACATGTTTATGCTATTTTCTTATGCTTTCCTTTGTGTACTTAATTTTATGTCTTGCCTTTCTATCATCTTCCTTGTTTGATAATTTCAATATAATCTTTTATTTGTGACCATTGTCCTTATGTGTGATTTATTCGACATTAAAATATGTCATTGTTTATGGTATAGACATTCGAATGTCATTCTTACTTTCATGAACATTTGACTAAGTCATGTCCCTTTGATTATGTTTCATTTGAACATGACACTTTTCTATAGTCTCCTTGGACCATTTTATTTTGACTTGATTTTGAGTGTTCTTATGTGTGTGTGATTTTTTTCTTATTTATCTTATATTATTAATATCTAGACATTGACATGATATTTATCATACATCTTAGGATTTTATATCATCATATTATTTCTATGCACTTCAATACTATATGTACCTAGACATGTTCCTTATATATTCTACATGATTCCATTCACATATTATATAGTTATCTTATCTTTTTGAGGTGAGGTAACTACTAGTTCTTATCTTTCCCTCACCTCAAAGGGAGGAGGAATATTAGTGGGGGCATGTCATAGAGGGTGTTATCTAGACTTGGCACAGTTTTCATTTTCAATAGGGACATGATTTGGAAGCATATTATCCATACTTATTTAATATTAAACATCCCCAAATTATAGTAGGGGCATGTTTTGGAACATGTTCTCCACATTGGTACTTATATAAATTTTTAGATTCCTTCATATATAATGGGGGTATGCTTTAGAGGCATTGTTTACATACATAGTTTTTGAATTGGAAAAATCACATAGTTATATGATTTAGATTCATAATTATGGCATAATTCTATACATTGGTATCATTGTTATACACAGTTTCAAAATGAAACATATATAAGGTGCATATGCTATGCAATTTGTGCTTAATATTATAAAATATGAATCAATTTTATATTCCAAACCTCTTTTATGGATTGTTACCTTATCATTTACTTTTTACATATTGATACCCTAGTAAGACTTTTATAGAATTTATTTAGCCAATCTACTATGGTAGTTGGTTTAATTTTTGGTTTGGTTTAGTTGATTGAATCACTCAACCTTGACAAATTTTTAGGTTTAACTTTATTATATCATTCATCCTTACCAAATTATAATTATCATTGGGTTACACAGTTGAATTCATCTCAATTTTAATGTGGAAACTCACCCTTTTATCCAAGGTTGGGGGCATGTGCCTTTCAACCTATTTATATCTCTCTCTACCTCCTTGAATATATGTACTTTATAGATTTATCTACATTTGTCTTATTCTTAGTTCATATCCTTATAATGATACATATTTTTCAAATCAACTTGACAATAGAAAAGGCTATTACATTGACACAGAAGTGTACTCATAAACCTTGCTCTTTAAATTTCAATAAATCTCAATTACTTTCAATTATAGATTATATGCGTTGATTATATGCTATAACATTCTCTTGGTTACATATTAATCACCAAATTAGCACTCAAGTTGGGCACAAGTACATACAAGGTGCGTTATACACACCTAGGTACACATTCCTTTACTTTAAACTAGCAATTTCATTACTATATTAAAGGGGGAAATGTATAAAATATTTATGAATTATATAACACCTCAATATTGTACCCTTGGAAAGATCAAACCTTGGATGTTCATCTCATTTATATACCTATCTCACATTCACAAGTCTCATATTTATTATATCTTATGTTCATTAGCCTATCTCTTAGTCTAACCAATACTATGGTGATTACCCAATCTTCCTATCTTTCCTAGAATTCTTAAAATGTACATATCTTCCATCTCTACATGTTTTGAGTCTGTACCTACTTTCTTACTCCTTAGACACTAGTGTCTGAGATAAGACTTGCATCAAAACCAGTGTATTGACCTGATGTAAGTGTTCAATGCCTTAAAGTCATATAATTTTTAAATTAAATGTATTATAATGGTCTACCTAAGTGTTTTAATGTGAGTTACTTCTCCAAATGAATTTTTATAAATACAATATCAACCCTCATTCATTTCTCACTTAGAAACTTCTTACCTACTCACTAGGCAACTTATAAAAGGAATTCAATCACATGATTAAATGATAAAAGATTCCCTATTTATTCATAATTCCATATCAATAATATGGATAACACATATATAGATATGAATTAGTGAAGTATCAATCCAAGAGATATATTTTTCAAGTTACAAGTTAGGTCACTATTGCACTTGGTTTCCACATATTACATGATTCAAACACAAGACAACATGTAGGGGATAAATACATTAGTCTAAATCCCTCTTAAGAGTATTGGATATGTAGGTAACCCCCACTAATATAGGGGTATTTGGGGTCATTATGACATAATGTGCTTACTAATCCATTTTTCTCACGATTTCTATGAAGATGAAAAACTAAGGTTTTAACATTTCATGAGGAGATATAGTCCATGACCCAGATTTGAATAAACTAGAATGAAGGTGAACACAAACACAAAATCATCTAGGTGCTTACATACTTTTTTAATAGGTATTATTTACAAGACACCTACATTCAACCTAGATAATAGCATCGATGCAAAACCATCATAGGTTAATGTAAGTGTTTAGAGCTCTAGAGGCACTTAATCTAGAATTTGGTGGATATTCTAAAATCATCTTCAAATTTTATTTATGCCTATTCCAAATTCATATCTATTTTTTTAGAGTATGGGGTTTGTTTTTTCCCATATTTATTTATTATGTCTTGTTTCCCCACTTGGAGTTTTCCTACTTTCATAGATAAACTTTCTTAGGTGTACATAGAGTTACATTTTGACTCGATGAATAGAAAGTAACTCCCTTAACCATCTATTTTAAGTATGGGAGTTACTATTATATCATTATCTCTTTCAAATACCTTTCTTGGTGGAGGTACTCATGAACTCCTATTTTTACATCTCTCTTGGTGAGCTATTATTATATCAAAGATTTATTTTGGCTCTTATCTTTTTTTATGAAATATTTTTATGTATGTGATTTCATTTTCTTGTATTTATTTTGTTGAGTACATGCTTAACTCATGCCTATCACAAACCTATGCATTTTATTGATCCAGATATCTTTGAATCTAATATGATAGTGTTAACATCAAAACTAGATAAGTACATTACTTATATGTCATTTCCATAAATAACTTAGTTGCAATTTTTATATTTAGCCGATTCTTAGTTTTATAAATTCAACATATGTTATATCTGAGTTTAACACCCAATTGGCCTATTATAGATCTAATTATCACCCTTGTTCATTATCATTTCTATATACCCATTTAAAGGTGATCTAAGGCTAACACCAAGTACTTAGATCATACATTTTATGGTTAAATAAAAACCAAATATTCTTAGTTTGTGATATTTTCCAATATTGATTGTAATAGTTTATATATAGTATTTTCATTCGATATTATTTTAAAACATTGAGTAAATAGTTATTCTTGAAGTATAGCATCATATAACTATCCATTATCATTAATTATAATCCCCATCCAAATTCCTTGAAACATATATCCTATAATAATAAAAATAATCCCAACCATCATTGATTAGACAATTGGACCTACCTGTCCCTATCAATAACTTTGATGTGAGAAGACACTATGCAACTAAAAAGGTGATCAAGTATGCATGCACATGAGAGAGAGATTAATTTAGGTAATAATAATACTATGTTCCTCTTTTTCTATGTGAGGGATGGAAATATCAAATTGATAATGCCACAATATATGTAAAATTAGATAAGTTTGATCATTTGTAAAATTTATTTTATTTTTTAACTCTTGAATTAGTCATTTTAAACATTTACTTTTTTATTTATAATTTTTTAATTTAAATTTATAATGAATTAAATTCAAGGATGCTTAGATAGATAATATACATAGATACATTTTCTTGTTGGATAGTATATAATGATTTTTGAAGGAAATTGTGTGTATATAAAATCCCCATTTTATAAATATAGAGGAATATTTTTTGTAAAATGAGATTATTTGAAAATAATTGTGTAGTTTAAGTTATTGCTAATAGCCATGAAAATGTTTCCATGTAGAATAATGTGTTGCATTTGTTATAATTAAACTAATGAAGAGTGATTTTGATATACAATGTTTGAGATATTATGTGTAGAATGTTCGTGGGTATTAACTTGAAAATTGAATTTGGTATAGTACATACCTTAAAATTGAACCCATATAAATAGGTTGAATTTGTAGAAAATTATAATTCATTTGCACATTGTTAATAAAAATTTTGAGTTGTGAGATTTCATGATGTCGAGTGGTCAAGATCTATTACCTAGTTAATTTGATCATTTTTAGACTTACATATAGGCATAGCCAGCCAAGGACTTAACATGAATAACAATTATTTTTTGATCCATTTTTTGCATTTTGAAAAAAATGAAAATTTTCATTTTCACAAATTAGTCATTTTTAGGTAGTTTTTGAGCACATTAAATGGATTTCAATATTGACCTTATGAGGCCACTACCATTAGACCTCTAATAGAACAATCCAAAGTTATAATGGTATTGATAGATAGAATATATTGTATAGGATGGTAGGGTATGAAGTTAATGACTATGTTGGAAAAAAGTGTCGCTAGGATTTTATTTCTTTACTTGATATTTTTAAATAATTATTTTTATTTTATTTAATTATATATGATATATATATATTTTTTTTTTAAATATATTTATTATTGAGATATTTTAGATACAACTACCATTGGATAACTTTACTATGCTCAATTTTGATGATGTTGGTTAGTAGATAGTTGATAGGGTAGGGATTGCACATGTATCTTGCATAAGTTAGATACCTTATGATATGCACCTTATGACTAATTTATCTAAGAGATGGAATGTCGACCCTTGCACACTCTAATTTCCCATAAGGAAGATCATTGTCACCTTATAATATGTTTATAAAATCCTAATATTAATAATTATTGGAGTGTGATCCATAGTATGAGGTATGTACATCATGCCCATAAGTATATGATTGATCAAGATCAAGGTGACTAGTATAAATGACATGATATTATAGTCCTACTTAGATATAATTGTATATCAAGTGTTCCACATTTTTAGAATTTTTTATTTTTTTTTCTTGTCATTTTTTTCCATAAATGGTAGAGACATGGATATATCATATTGCATGGATGATTTTTTTAATTTGTCAATGGTAGAGGTACTAGATATTTATGGGGGCATAATATACTTTTGAAATTTAGCATATATATATATATATATATATATATATATATATATATATATATGTATTCATTAAGTATACATGTATGTGGAATTAAGAAAGATATATTGTTACATGTTTTGTCATATAAGCATATAGTTATGGTTTGTTTAGTTGGGAGACTGTGTGGGGACTAGACCCACCCATATATTTTTTTTATAGTTTTTTGTAGTGAATAGGAACATGACACAAAATAACATGGAACACAAGGTGATTTTACATAGATTGAACAAAAATTTTATTACTTGTATAACATACAATGGCTTCATAGTATGACTAGGGATGGTAGGCAACTTCATTATATCCACATGAGTGTGTGGTTGTAGTATTGATTTCCTAGATTTCCAAAGAGAATATAGTATGAGAAGTTTATTAGATAGTTTGTTAGTGTGTAATGTGTGCCCTCATAACCTTATTCATGTAATCAAACTATGAGGTCTACTCATTTCCATAGTGATAGTTTAAGGCCCAATGATGTTGGTATATCTCCCTAACATATAATAGAGGTGGATCTAGTTATTTCCATGAGACTCAAATATTATGTTGGTTATACCATAGCATATACATAATTTTGGATGGCCTCTATGTGGCTTATTTTTTTATTAGATTTAATTCGAAAGGTGTGACCCCAATACATGAGGGAGATGGAGGAGGTGATGAAGGAACATGAGGAGCAGGACCACAACCTTAGTCATAGACTGTATTATAGTTCCCACCATAGCTTTTTGATTTAAAAGGCCCAAAATTTTAGAATAAGTATATGTATATATTTATAATTTTGTATTTTATTATTTTTTCTTACAAGTTTCTCATGTCTTGCATATGCCATGTTTGTATTACAAGTGATGCATACTAGTCACTAATGGTTGATTCTTTTACCCATACATTAACATAAAATATTCCATATGACATAGTTGGTATTGGTTTAATTGAGAGATTATAAAATAGTATGGGTGTACATGCACCATTTTTATAACATTATTATTATTTTGGTAGAATTCACTATAGTCACTAGTGAACAAAAAGATCCACATATTGAGCTACATAGATAATAGATTCCTAGTTTTGAGAGTATTAATGATATATAAGTTTTATTCTCAGATATAATCTTCTACAAGTGGATCATACTCAAAAATGGTTTATTTAGAAGTTTTTTTAGGAGCATGTTAGATGGTATAGGTCTCAGTCTCAAGGGTATAAAGGGGATAGTGGATCATCCACTTATAGGGTTAGTATGCATAGAAGTAGTGATAGTGATGAGTGAGATACATCAAGGGGTTTATCCCCAATCATTGATTGATTTTATTGTATTTAATAATTTGGTTTGATTATATATTATTATTACTTTGATTTATGTTTAATTCTTTTTTTTAATGGGTGTGCATATTTATATTATATCATGTGGTTTAATTTTTTCAATATAGGTTTCATAGTTTATTTTTCTTGTTTAAGGTCATATATTATATAAATTTAATGTTCAATTGATATCACATTATTTATTATATTTTAATTTGTGTTAATTTGTTATATTATATTATATTTGGTTTGGTTGATGCACTTTGTATATTTGTATAGATTTCATGTGTATAATGAACTTGTATTGATAAATAGTATGCATGCATATATGAGATTAATCCATGTTACTTTTAGTTATCATTTATGCTCAAAAATTATTTACCCACCCACTAATAATGTGAATCTATTTGATTAATATTTTATTAAATAATTTGAAAGAGTTCATTTTCTTTATTTTGTTATGAAATGATGTTAACTTGTACATTTCCTTATATATATACTTGATTCACTTGTGGTATCCAGACTTGTTTTGGAGGAGATGTAAATATGTATACATTATCTTGTTTCTTATCATTTATTATTATTCCTTATCTATGTTATCTTTTAATAAGATCTTTAGTGACCATTGGTTCCTCAATGGGAAAATATTGGGATAGATCAATCATGGTAGAATGAGAACTAGGAGAATATATTTTCCTAGAAACTTCATCCTTAGAAATCCAACAACCATTAGATAATTTTCATGAACACCCTATGATGTTTTGATATTCATTGAATGAGTATAATAATAATATAGATAAGATGACATTTTTTATCAAGTGTCAACATTTCCAAATGTAATAGTCACTTTATATAAAAGTTAAGTAATTTTTTGTCATAATTCATAATAATCATTGTCATGATGTACATTAATACCATGATAAATGAAATATAGTTTTCCTTTTACTTTTTCAAGATGATGATGATGGTGATAGTATTTCACCAATATGTTTTAACCTAATTTCATTTTAAAACCCTAATAAGATAGAAACTAGTAATGAATAATTCATAGTTTTAGAATACACAGTAATACTTATGAAATTGATTGAGATTTTGATAAATTTCACAAGATAAATATATAAATAAATGTATATTAAGAGGTAATAAGGATATTATCTTATTTTTATGTGTTATTTTTAGTTTTGAATGTTTGAATGTTGCATTTATGCACTATGTAAATGATATGTGTATGGTTTGTTTTAGCCTATTATTCCCTAATCACTTCCATCATATTGGTTAATATTGATATTCAATACCAACCTATAATGTTTGGTATTTTACATATCCATAGAAACATACTATTTTATTTTGGGATGATGTACCTATGTTTGTAATATTTTTGTACCTTTTATTTCCTTTAAAATCACTATGTACACCTATATGATTAAAACCCTAATTCTACTTAAGTGATCCAATATCAAATGGGGATTTCATGTGAAAGGATTGAGTTGGAATTACCTTGGTTAATATTTTTTGACTAACTAATTGATTTACTACATTTTTAATACTCTTAAGAGGGATCAAACTCAAATTTAGTTATCCTGTTAATGTGTGTGTAATTATGGATGCAATCCTAGATTCTCTAACTCCTATCTTACCCTTGATACAATCATGAAAATTTAAATTTACCTTTGTAAGCTTAAAATTTATCTCTAATTTTTTTATCTTTAATAAATAACCATTTATATCTCTTTATAATGGAAAGTGTTTGTCCCAAAATACCTTACGATAACTTTGTATAAATAAGAGCCTCTAACTTTGAATTAAGGATCTAGTTGCACACAAAGCCAATCAAAAAAGCTCAAACATGACCAAAAAAGGGTCATAAATTTAAATGTGTCCAAAATAATTTGAAAATATTCATGTGTCACTTCCATCATCTTAAATCATTATCAAAAGTTAATATTGATCATGAATGGTAGAACTGACCCGAGGCCTAAAAAGATTTTAGGATGAAAAAAGACCAATTATCTCTATAATATGGAAAATAAAGGTGAAGATGATACAACATAGGTGTCATACATCCAAAAATAATTATTAAGATAATTTAAATACCAAAACAGATGAAACACTAAGTATTCAATTTTTAATTTGATAACTATACATGCAAAGTTTCCTAAAAGCATTATGAAGTAAGGCTTATACCAAATATTTTGATCTAAAAATTCACATATTTATAAATAAAATAAGGTATTACATGTATATTATGTATCCAAATATACCCTAAAAACGTGTAAAATTCCCTTGTACTTGATAAAACTAAGGATGAAGTGGTAACTATGGTACGACCCACTTGAAGTGGTAGTACAATCCTCCCAAGAAGGTTCTTTTTCTATCCATCAAATTCATTAATTGTATTCATTTTATCAATAAAAAATCTTGTGTGTATCAAAAAATACTAAGGAGTGTCAAAATTAGAATATTTTCACATGAACCATTAGCTATCAAGACATTTTATATGGGTTATAGATCAATCTATCTTTTCCTACAATACCTCATCATAATACTCATCATTAATGATCTCATGCTCATAAAATGAGATAGTAGGTTTATGTGTTTACATAATATAAAATTTTATAATGATACCATCTAAATTATTTTATTCATAATTTATATAAATATAAGAATTTTAAGGAAGATGTGCATTGTAAGTCATTTGAACTTAGTCTCTTTTGTTACATGATTTAGAAATGGATCAGAAAATATTTTCAGCTTAAAATTCATATTAGGATGTATCTTTAAATCATTTATAGATATATTAATATCAACTGTGTTGTGATCCACCAAATATTGTATCTTATATTATAAAATTATGCATATATTAGTTGAATTTACTATGTATTTATGATAATCATAATATGCATTACTATCGAATATCTTAGATATAGGCCTTCTCATATCAACCTATTTTTTGGATGGAGTTTTGTAATATTACACTCAAGTAAATTTTTAATACCTTTTTAGGAAGTTATTTTAAGTGTCAAAATTGACTCCTTATATGATCTAAGATAACAAGTTAATTATTTGGTTGTGAAACTGTGTTAACTATTGATTTTGCATCATTATTATTATTACTTGATTTTGATTTAAAAGTGAAAACTTTACACTAGAAATAGTTAGAGGGTCAGAACCATAATTTATTTTATTCATTGAAATATTTTAAATTTATTTTCCTTAATCATGAGTCATAAATCATAAAAATATTATAATCACTTAAACATAATAGACTCATTTAGAGTATCAAGAAATGTTTTTTTGAATATATCTTAAAATTCATTATCAACAATTAGATTTGTCAATTTTGAAAGAACAATATTGTAATAGATCAAATAATCATTAGTAGGGTCATTAATATTTTTTTAAATTTTTGAATTTGAAAACAAGACATATTCTTAGTGATGTTTATTTAAAAGTGTGATAAATATTTATCAGCCAAAATATTTAATTCATGAACCAATTTGGAATGAAGATCATAAAACCAACACAAGGCATAACCCTTAAGACTCTTTGGGAAACAATTATTCAATAGATTATCATTGGATGAATATTCCACATGATACATTAAAGACTAAAATATGTTATTCTATATCACACTTTCCATCATACATTATAATCTTAGGTGATAGAAAACATGTTTGTAAAAGATAAGGTGAAATCTTAAGTATGAGAATCAATGGTATGTCATAATTTAGAATATTATTTTTTAATCATAAAACCTTATTTTTTATATTAAGAACTATTTTCAAAAGGGTTTGATCATATGGCATAGAAAAATATGTATCAATAGATGGTGTGACATGAGTAGTAGCCATATAAGGTAGGGCAGTGTCCTTTTTAAGATATTCTACGTAATATGAGGAAAAAAAATTATTTACCCCATACCTTAGGTGGGAATCATGTGTAGTGAAAGGTGTAGATGTAGGAATAGTAGTAAAAGTAGTATTCTAAACACCAATGGTAAAATCATATCTCCAAAAGGTGTGTTAGTATCAAGAAAGAGTTCATGTTTTTCCTCAAATGTTAAAACCTTGGCACATTTTACATTTTTAACTTGTTGGGTTTTTGGTAGGACCTTATGCATGTCATGGAGTTGTAAATATATTTTTTATCTCAATGTGGAAGGAGATAAAACTTGTTTAAGTTTGACACTATCAAAACCATTAGGATGTATTTGATCATTTTATTAGTTATTATTTTCATTATCTTATTGATAAATAGTTACATGATTTTTCATAACATCATTAAAAAAAATTATATTTATATGTGTTTTGTATTAACATTTACATCAAGAGAATAAGAATTAATTTTTAATTTATAAGTTTTATCCATTTAAACACATTATTAATATAAATAAATATGATTATGTTCAATTTCAACACTAATTAACTTATCACTTTTACCTAGAGGGATAACATAATTAGCCTTCTTATATGGTATATAATATGAGAATGAAAAACATCAAAAGGGCTTAAGATCAAGCATAAATTATTACACTATATGAGGAAAAAATAAATTATATATAAAAATTAGAGATAAATATATAAATATGAAACCCCAAAAATAGAGGGAAACCCTAAGAAATCTAGGGTTTATTGTGCTCAAGACAAGGAATGGGTCCACCAATATGTTTTGTCTATTTCTGGATTAATGTAACCTTAATAGGATAAAACTAATGACAAATCAAAGTTTATAAGATATAAAATTCACATACAAATCAAAGTGTAACTAATGAAATATATAAACTTCTACTTAAGGAAAACACTATAGAAATGAAGTAATTATCATATTTTCTAGTATGTGTAGGTCTTTGATAGGGTATAATCATCAATTACACTATGTAATGGACTTGTGAATGCTCAAACATATAAATAGAGTGTTGACATGAGCTTAGAAAAGTTGATACTTCTTAAACATTTTCATAATTTGGTATTATATGTTAGGATGTGGAACTATCTTATGAGTTTGTGTTAATTTATAAGCACCTTGAATAATGGGTCAATTTTTGTTAAGGAATCCACCATATGAAATTATCTTCAATCCTATGTAAATATCTCTATTACCTTCTCCTTGATTTAAATCCTAGTTTTGCACTATAGGACCATATGTAAAATAGGGAAAATGAGTGAATTGGAATATTTTATTTGACATCAACCACCCTTTGTGGCCAAGAATTTCCTATGTATTTGATACTCCAAAGAGGCAATCCAAACTGAGTGTATTTCTCCCACCTAGTTACGTGTGAGTAATCCTATGTAATATGATCATGTAGTAAAATATTATATATGTATGTCAACTCATTAAAACCTATGATTTGACCTTACTAGGGTATTTGGACTTACCTTATGTATTCATCCTTTGGGGGGTTCAATATTTAGAAACTTTAGGATGTTATTATCAATATGCAAGGTAATGTTTAATGATAGATAGGTAATTGTTAGACATAAACATGGTTAGGCTTGATTTGTTTATATAGGTAACTATTTGGTTAATTTCCTTTGAACCAAGATGTGAAACATATATGATAACCCATATGAACAATTTAAATTTGAGAAAATAGTTATTAAAGAGTGTGCAAACAAGTCTAGCCTAAGTGGACTATGTATACACCTGATGTAAGTGACAAAATATAGAATTAAAACTAGAAGCTAACAAAGATAATTAACTCCTATTCTAAACTTATCATAAACCTTAGATAGATATTTTAAAATAATAAACACCAACATGTACCTTAAATTACCAATAATTAAATTCATTCCTTCATTAATTTATATGTGTTCTTTGTTACTTGTGATGTGGTTACTCAAATGAAACTCCTATAAAATGGATTTAAGTAGTGTGATAGTATTTAGTTCATATATTTTTCTCTCAAGTTAATACATGATGTTAATATTGATATCTTATGTGATGGTCCACACAATGAAGGAAAGGATGTTAATTTATAAAAAATTTGGATGGAAAATGGATAGATAAATTTGATTTAAAAATCTTAAATAATTTTTAATTTTGATGGTGGATCTAAATTCAATGGGTTAAATACATTCACTAGATTTGTTTAGGATTTATGATTTGATTGGAATAAGTTATCAAGTTTATTAAATGAGTTTAATGGACATTGAATGGGTTGAATGTCATAAATAAGTTTGTTATAATTTGCAACAATGTGTTCAATAAGGTTGGTAAGATGTGGAATGTTTTAGTGATGTTTGAAAAATACATGTAATGTTTTTATGATGTTTAAACAAGTTGTTTAATGGTTAAATGAGAAGGTTAAGTGAGTTAAAGGAGGTTTTTTGATGAGGTGGCATGGTTTTTATTTTTATTTTTATTTATTTAAATTTTTGGGTGCATGATGTAATTAACATAACTAATATATATTAATTAGTTAATTAATCAAAAAGGGTCATGTTAGGTGGAAAAATAATTTTCTTTTGTGATGATGGGTTAGTAAGAATAATTACTAAAATGAAAAATGGTGATATCATTAGTAAGTTGATTATAGAATTTGGGTGGTATAAATTAGGTGTCTAAATTTTCCCCTATTTGAAAGGACATTGCAACTAGAATAAGTAATGGATTTTCAAAGAATTAATAAAATTAGAAGGTGTATGAATGTAAACATATGACCCAAGAGGTTAATTTGGTTAATCTAATAGGTATATTCCCCCTTGAGAGGATGTGTGAGGAGAGACAATAGGGATGGACTCTCAAAATGCCAAGAATTATGAAAATTGGATGAAGGGCCAAGTGTGTATTTGAGAAATGTTGATAGATGGATTGATCATAATAACATACTTGATTAAAATGCTTTTATTTTTTGATTTACAATGGTTTTATTTTACCCTACAAATGATATATGTAAATGAAAATATTGGGAAATATAAAACTTGATGAATATGAATTAATTGAATTTACTAATATGCAACCATAAAATAAGGAGTTAGGTGATTCAATGTAATTTGTTGTGATGAAAATATGTTAATAGTTTCATGAAAGAAGATTTGGTGGGGATATAATAAATAGGGTGAAAATGTTGAAAGAAATGATTTTGGGGGTAAAAATAGGGTGGGTGGCTAAATAAATAGGGGTGGGGGCCATTTTCAAATCACTTTCACCCTTATCACTTAGGATTTTTTGTTTTGTGTTTTATATTTTAAAAATACCTTGAGCTAAGATGGATTATATCCCAACCAATTATCATTGTAGCCAGTGAGTGAGGGTGTATTAGATACCAAAAGGGAGTGTGGCACTAGTAAGTGATGCTTTTTAGTTTGGGAAATTTTAATTTTTTTTTGTAATAAATGAGTTGAAAGTGGGTAAAAAATGAATTTGTTGTTGCTCTAGCAGTGATTTCATTGTTGAAAATATAAATTTTGTCAAGTCAAATAGTGAATTCATTAATTCAAATGGATATTTCATCAACAATAGAAAATTCATCATGAAGAGTGGTGAATATGTCAAAAATAATGGTGAAATAGTTCTGAAGAGTGGGGAATTCATCAAGAGTGGAAAATTCATCTTGTAGTTATATTTTAATGAGTGTTAAGTTATGAATGATGTTTTTAGATTTTTTAGGGAATATTTAAGATGTGTTTTGTGGATTTGTATGGAAATTGGACTAATTATGCATCATTTTTTGTATTTTACAAGATATATTATTGATCCTTATTACATGAGAGAGGTGCTCTACAGTATTATAATTGAGGAGTGGCTTCATGGATTATGAGGTTAGGATGTTTGAGTTTATGGGATCTTTTTACATAGCTAATATCCAAAATATCTATACTAATAGGGTGTTTTTGATGGCATTGATAGATTGATGAAACTCAATGACAAGTATCTTCCATCTCTTGATAGTGGAGATGTGAGTCACATTGTAAGATATTTGTAGGATTTTGTGTATCTTGATATAGGGTACTTTTTTATTACAGGGAGACTACATAGGTGGCATAATTAAATAGATTGTTTGATGATGAGATCATCCTAGTTATATGTCTAATTATTTAATTGGATGCATTGATAGGAGTGGAGATGAATCCAACGAATTTGGTTTTGATGGCTCTTATTAGTGTCATATTTATACCTAAAAAGAATGGGAGGATATTTATGGATAGGTTGGTGGATTTTTTTATCTCCAAAGGATATTACATGGAGGCCCTATAGGTAGGCAAACTAAGTATAGGTGGAGTATATTTTATATTATTCTTATGTGACTATATAAAGCTATATTTTGGGGTGACACAATTACATCACTAAGAGGTTTGAAGGTAATTTGGGATTTAACAATATATTCTACTATATCCACATATTTTTGTATAATCAGCTAGTTAGAAACAACAATGAGGGTTAGTGATAGATTTGAGGATTTTTAAGGCTAGATGGATCAATTTTTGGATTGCACCATTTCATAGGATATAAGATGTTATAGATGCAGGAACTGTAACTACATATAGAGTATCATGGGATCAAATGTGTACATTAAGATTGAATATCCCATAATAGAGGCCTAAGACATCCATGGAGTTAGGGAAGTAAAGGATGAGAGGGTAGGTAGCTAGACTAGATGGAGGTGATAATAGAGATGCAAGGGGAGAAGATGGAAGATAGGGCTAAGATGGAGGAGATGGTGGAGGTATGCCTATCATTGATGTTGATAGTGATGTATATAGATAAGGAGGAGATGGACATGGTGGAGATATAGATGTGACTATGGTAGTATAGGATCCATTGCCTATAGGTGCTAGAGATGTAAGAGATGGTGGGGATGGTACTAGATCACTAGTTTTAGTTATTACAATAGGGTATGGAGCAAGGCCATCAAGGCTAGTGAGATAAATGGAGGATGATGCATTAATTACTAGTCTAGAATGAGATATCATAACCATAGGTAGTGAGATAGTTGAGATCAATAGTGATGGAAGACAATAGGGTATATAGCTAGATTTAAGGTCATTATAGATAGTTCATATATAGGTTAATGTAGATCAGTTGATGGCAGGGGTATGAAATAGAGATGGGAAGTTTGCAACAAGGGATGTATAGGTGTAAAGACTTTATACTAAGAGAGATATTACATGATTGGTTCTAACTACCTAAAGGTTACATCAGGTATATTCAAATCCATTTAGGGTAGTAAGAAAAGCACAGTATTACATGATTTTAGATGAGCAAGTAGTGCTACTAGATTATAGGGTGTCTTCTTATAGGTAATACCATAACCATAGGTCAAGATAATTATTGAGGATATATTTATCATAGGGGTTAGTGGGATAACCCTCATAGTGTACTATGGGTCTACCATGGATCATGTAAACATAAAATAGTTTAAAATTTATTAGTTATTGATGTTTTTTATATTTCAATAACCCATCGTATCTCAATTTCTCTGAGTGAATACCTTAAAGGGTAAACTAATAAAGGGGTTGTCAAACCTTTGGTGCTTCATAGGATTGTTGGCCCTTATACCACCACTTAAAACTAGCTACTCCTATATATTTATTTAATATTTTAAACTCCACTTATACACTTTCCTAAGAATACCACCACATAAAATATCTCCTACCTAAGAAAAAAATAATTTTTACCCCTTTTTATATTAGATTGATTGGGTTGAACCCATTATGCATTTAGTTCACCTTACAAAACTCTATCAACCTAAGATGGCATAGTTTGATACCTAATGGCTCTATTTTCCACCTAACAAGGTCAATTGGGATGAATACATCAACTAAGTTCCTAAGAGAGTTTATGGTCAATCCATGGTTATATATAACCCCTTTCATTTCATTTCTAATAGAGGATCATTCAATTATGCATCATTACTACTCAAACATCTTCTTATACAATCAATAAGAGGTTTCATTTCTTAGGTTTTTTTACTTGGAGAATTATCACTTGTCTTTAAGAGGTCTTGGATGAATAGGAGAAGTTTTTTTGCCTAAAATTGATTTATCCTTGTGTTCTTCACAAGCCCACAATAACCTCTTATAAAACACTATTATCCAAAGTAGAAAGATTGAGGCATGACAGGCTCAATTCAATAAGGTAAGTATATTCCTATCCCTTCATATTTTGATAAGTAGATGTTAGAGAGTTAATATATATTGAATTGTATCTCTCCTTATATAATTTATATTTTATAGATGGATTTATCTTTGAATGTTTAGTATATTCCCAATTTGTGTCATAAGTTTTGGTGAGTAATACATTATCTTGAATAAGAATTTACTAGATTAGCTTATTTGATATTATTTATAATCATCAGACCTAGCTAGGGTTATTATAAAATGGCATTTGACTAGAGGCCTTGGAAACCTCTCCTTTGCCATAGTGTGATAAGTTATCCCTTAGTTTAGGTTTCGTGGATCCATTATTGATCATGAATTCAATATAAATATATTCCTAAGCATACTTATTAGTGTATTACCTTCTCTAAGATTGAATATCACTGAGTAGGATACATTATAGAGGTGTCTAGTTTCACTTGCATACATGTTGGTGAACTCAATATTAATCTAACCTTTAAATTTTTTAATTTTTTCTCTACAAACAACTATATTGACCTTGTTGATCCAACTTAACACTTTATGAATATGTTTTTATACTCAATCAACCCTCTGTATGCAAGTGTTTACATATTAGTCAACATGGTTGACCTAGTTAGGGCATCTTTTTGTAGGTTTTAAAACTAAAACAAGACATTGAATTTTATTTGACTTTCTATGCATAAAATTTATAGTATTGGAAAACTAGATAGATCCAATCGATGTAGTTTATTTTCACACTCTTAAAACATTTAACTGAATCAATCTGATTTTATTTCCTATATTTTCTTTTTAAATAACTAGGTTAATATGATAAATAGTTTTATTTATTTTATCATTTACTATTTTTATTTATACTTAGTCAACTAGCTAGAATTTGTCTAAATATTGTCTTTTATCTCTTTAAGTTAAAAATTCAAAATAATAACTCAACATCTTCAAAAATACTACTACACTGACCTAGTCAACTTTGTATAATTTTATAGGTTTACTCTAACCAGATCAATAATTTCTTTTTGTCAAATTTAAAATAATTTCATTTTCTCTCTATTTTTCAAAATTTAAATTTTAGCATTATTTAAGAAAAAAAATTAGTTATACAAATTTGTACATTTATAGTAAACTAAGTTGACCATCTTCACTTAGTTTTGTCTATGATTTATATCTAGAAAGATATGTCATCCTACTCGACTATGCTACTTCTGGACTATCTTTCAAGAGACTAACACTAGTAGAATTTGGCAAATAAATGACTACATGACTAAAAATTTTAGTCATGACAACTAAAAATGAATAAATTCTAATTTTTTTTACAACATTTCTATAAATGAATAAATAAATGACTAATTTGATCATTGGGTAGAAAACACAACTAAATAATCAGTCACACAAATAAAAATTAGATAATATGATATTAAAGTGAGTAATTAAAAAAATTAAATTGGGAAATTATTGGTGAGAGTGGGTTGTATTTTGTGTGTAGGGTTAATAACGAATTGAGAAATTGTTAGCAAGAGTGGGGAGTAAAGTAGAGTGCAAAATTTGTCAAAGGTAATTCAATGGGGTAGTGGGGAGTATAATTGGAATTATTTTTGTAATTCACCTTTATAAATATAATGAGGGTTTGTTAATTTTTATTAGAGCTAGAGCTTACCATAGAGGGTTTGTGTGCCAATTTGATGGCACAAGGCATTTTGGGTTTTAACATATAAGTATAGCAACTACTTGCATGGGTGATAAAACTTGTTTGGAAAGGACCTACAGACTTTTTAAAAGGTAGGAAAGGAATTTTGAGTTTACTACAATGAATTTGAAGTCAATGAGGCCCTCTGTAGTGAATTCAAATTTGGGGATGCCCTCTATAGTGAATTTAAAGGTAATTTGAAACCCTCATTACATTAAACACAAAATTTATATCTTTTTGATTGGTAATTGTATCTAGCTATAAGAACAAAATTATTGTATTATAAGAAATCAATTACATAAATAAGGGGTATCTTATCATAAGACATTGACTACCATGTAACAATTTGGATTTCTTGATATTGTGAAATAATTGGATACTTTTATTCATTGTATAATCAATATAATGTAGTGATCATATTTTGAAGTTGTGTATTTGTGTTTCATGTTATCATTCATGGGTATGGTATTAATTTCTAATTTTGTGACCAATTAACCAACCTAATCCCTGAGGCTTTTTTTACTAAGTATTCATGGCATACGTAGTTCATATACATCTCAATTAGTTTGTTATTGGTTGGTATAACTAATAGTAGTTACATAGGCAACTAAGTACTAGAACCATATAGGCAATTCAAATTTTAGCAAACTATTTTTTCATTAGTTTCCTCTATGCATTTTGGAACATATGGGAATAGAACTTGTAACATGCATCCAAATTTCAATTCCTTTTATCACTTTTACATTAGACCACAGGCTCATGTCCCTATCCTAGACCTCAATTCTTTGGTAAAATTATGTGCAAGCCTAATCTAGTAATTGCATGGAATCTTAGAAGATGGTATCATATGGCATAGTTGAAAAGTATGCTAGTTCATCAAGTCAATGTGGTTACTAAGTTATTTTAATTGATACTATATGTCCACACATGGGATTATATCATTTTTTAGAACAAACCATCTTATCTCAACATGTTAATAATTTATGCTAGTAAGTAATGGTCAAAGTTACAATAAAGAAGTCATTAGCCTATTTGTTAGTGTTTGTGTATTCATTAACATTGAAAATATTACCATATGTTTAAATTCTTATGGTTCATCAATAAAAAAATCATAAATTTCATGTTCCATTTCTAAATAATTTCTTTAATTATCATCTAGACAAGGAAGGCCCTCAATAAAACATGGATAAAAATAAAATTTGTTTATTTTCAATCATAAAAAAAACATATGATTCTGTAGAGTGATTCCCAACTATATCTCTTGAAATTGAATTGCTACAAAGTGCTTTGTATCCTATAGAGTGCTCTAATTTTTTAGAGTGATCTATATCCTAATTCTATGAAGTGCTCTAAATTTTGGGTAAGTGCTGAAGAGTGATAAAGAGAATGAGTTTACATGTATTAGATCCTAAGTATGTTGAGTTTTTTAGATTTCTATTTTTTTCTTGAATAGGAAGCTAAATTAATAATATAATGTAAAACATTACAAATGGATCAATGTGAAAGGTTGACTACGGATCAATACCATGCATATGATGAAAAAATAGTTGATGATAGGGACATAGACAAATATCCCTATCCATGTAATGATTGTCTTGGTAGAAAGGTGAAAAAACTAAAAGTTATCTATTGATATATGATAAGATATGGGTATAGTGGTATAATCCCTTGGAATTACAATTTTTATGAAGATATGATAGAATTGCAGAGTGTGAGAGATGAAAAAGAAAAAAACATAGATGAAGTGGAATCAAACATAAATGAAGAGGAAACAATGTTAGATGAATGGTTTGAAGTTGATATAATGTTTAATGAGGGTCTAAATAATGATTGGGCCAAGTTGATGGAGGATGCTTTAAACCATGTGTATGCTAATTTCAAGTTAAGTTGTTTGATAAAAATCCTTCAAATTTTTAACTTACAAGTGGTGATTAGTTAGACAAATGAGAGTTTAGATCAGTTATTGGAATTATTAATTTTTTTTTACCACCTAACTCCACATTTATAAAAATATGATGTCAATGTAAAAATAAAATCACTAAGCTAGGCTTAGGGTATGAAAACATCCACACATGTGTGAATGGTTATTTATTATTTCTCAATAATCTTGCAAGTGAGAGTGAATATCTAAAATGTCATTAAGTGAGGTATAGACAAGGGTTGAAATTAGATGTGGTTATTAAAAAGGTTCTTCACCACTTTCTGAAAATCCCATGATTATTCTAAATGTATAGGTCTAGACACATTGTTTAACTTATGCAATGACATGCCCAAAATAAGAGTACCAATGGAAAATAATGGCATGTTCCTGATTCTAAGATGTGGATGAAATTTGATAACAAATGGCCTAATTTTTCTCAAGATCATAATATAAGGTTAGGTTTGGATCTATATGGGGTGAACCCATTCTCTAATCAAAGTACTAAATGTTCAACTTAGCCAATAGTTTTAATAAATTATAACTTTCCTCCATGGTTAGCAACTAAACCTTTTTTCTTAATGCTATCATTGATTATACCAAGAAAGAAAAGTGTGACCTCAAATACTATTAATGCTTTTATAGAGCCATTATATGATGAGCTAATGAAATTGTGGAAAGGAATTGAAATAATTTAAACTTTAAGGGGTGCTATTTCAATCAAATTTGCTTCAAGAGCTTCCTTATTGTTTATGATTCATGATCTTCCTGCATATGGCACATTGTCTAGTCTCACTGTTCATGGATATCATAGATGTCCTACTTGTAACTTTAAGGATTTTTTGAGGCACTAAATAATTTTGTGTAAGTGTATTTATTTTGGACATCATACTTACCTTAAAATGGATCATCCATATCATCAACAAAAAACATGTTTCAGTGGTCAAGAAGAGAATTGTGAAGCACCATTGCTAGTAACAAGGGATTATATTGTTGATAATGAACAAAAAAGAATGTCATTTATAATTGAAAATGATGGGATTTTTGGTACTAGATATGATCCATGTAATGAAAGTAGTGTAAAATAGTTGTGCATATTCTATAAGTTTCCATACTTTAAGGATATAGCCATTAGGCACACTATTGATATTTATGTATACTAAGAAAAATATAGCCTATGTTATTATAGAAAATCTTTTTGGTGCTTTTGATACTACTTCATCACATGAATACTTTTGACAACTAAAGATTCATCAAAATATTTGGGTTGAAAAATATAGAAAACCTAGTGCTCCTTATGTGTGGACAAAAGAACAACATACACAATTCTTACAGTTGGTGTCTTAGACTCACTTCCCACTGGATATGTAAGTAGTTGTATTAGTATCCAAATTTACATTAATATCTTAAGAGGCCTCAAGAACCATGACTATCATGTCATAATCGAGAATATTTTACCTATTATGGTAAATATATCAGGTTTTTCAAAGGGGAAAAGATTGGAAATTATAAGGTTGCACATAATATTAAAGAGAATGAGTTTACATGTATTATATCTTTTGAACTTTGATAGTTTGATGGAAGAGGTTGTTGAAGTCCTTTTTCTATTGGAATGGGAATTTCCACCAACAATATTTAACATTTCTATACATCTTTTGATACATCTAGAATATAACTAGAGTATTGTGGCCTAGTAAGAATGATATGGATGTATCCTATAGAAATATATATGATTTTTTTGAAAAAAAAATTGTACTAGGGAAAAACTAGAAGGTCACATGTCTGAGGGATATTCAATGCAACAGGCCATGGGATTTTGCACAAAATATATGAAGGATTTTAAAAATGTTAATTGATGTGTATGGGATGATGATGAAGATGAGAGAGTTTTAGGTGAAGTATTAGAAGGAAATGGATGTTGCTTCAAGATATCACATCAAGAAAGAATTTCAATACATGCCTACATTATTCAAAACACATCTTCATTTGATAAGTGGTACAGGTAGAAAAAAAATTACATAATAATTTATTTACTAAATTGCATTTATAAATTTATATTATTAATATTAATATTTATATGTTAATATTATATGTATAAAATATTAAGAAGATAATCAAACTTGGATGAAACATTGACCTCAAAATCATAGACATCATGATTTGATTGAAGGTGATTCTTTTCTAAAATTTGAAAAATGGATTGCTAATGCAGTTAGTGATGTAAAAGAAGAAGGTCAAGATATAAAAATGGAGGAAAGTGATATTTCACAATCTCCACAATTATGGGCTATGCATTTTAGTGGAATGTGGGCCTATGGTAGTCATTTAAGAGTGGAAGAAAAAGATAAAGGAAAGACAAATTGTGATTGTGTTGTTAATGTTGAATTTCTTCATGAAATTGAGAAGAAATTTTATGTTGGATTTATCCAAGAAATTATTCAAGTGGATTTTGGTGTAAATAGTCCTGTATTATTAAAATTTAAGTGGATCTTACCATCTTTAGTATAATTTAATGAGTATGGATTTGTACGCACAAATACACAACAATTTTTAATAGAGATGGATGAGCTGTGTGTTTCCCCTATTCAAATTAACTAATAGTTTATAATTGATGATGTAAGAAGCCTAAGATGGTCATATGTCATTCAAACAAATCCTCATTCAAAATGAAAATTCATGGAAGTTGTTGATATAATTCTTGATGGGTAACATGTTAATTTATAAGAAACATTTGAAAAATTGGATAAAGATGATGATGGAGTGTTTGAATAATATATTTTGATTACCAAAAAATAGATTGGGAGAGAGAATGTATTGCATGTCACATATGAGGATTAGGAAAAAAATATAGTAGATATATACATGAGTGCTTAGTATTCTGATCTTTCTAGCAATGAAGATTATTATGATGATGTTTTGTCACCTTAAATTATTAGCTTATCACCTAAATTTTCATTATATGTATGGTTTAATTTATTATTGAATGTAATAAAGATCTAAGTATAGGTGTGTTTTTTCATTGTTGTTTTACTGATACATTTATGAAGGTAATAATCATTATTCTACTGGTACATTATATACAAAGCCTGATATGTTCACTACTGATTTGAAGTGCATTTAAAGTTAGGTTCAATCATTCTTCTTAGTTTTCTTACTCTGGTAGAAACTAATTTTGTTTAGTTAGAATATAATTTCTTGTATTTATTATATTTTTTTAGATGCTAGACTTGTATAACTTCTCTATAACTTCTAGATATGAAAATAAGTGACTAATATCTAAAGGTATAAAATAATGCAATAAGATACCTATGAAAGTAAACAAATCTTTAAAATCTTGGCAAGAAATTATAGTCATTTCTCTAATATTTGGATAGCTTTAGTTTGTAATATAGCTTCTATCCTCCACATGCATTGAATATGCATGTGTAAAGGAAATAATAATTAACATTTATGATTTAATAATACATATAGATATCTTAGCATTAGGTGAAAAAAATATTTAACCTATACTATTAAACAATTTATGTGAAAAGAAAAGTAGAATTCCCTATCATTCTCCCTCTTACTGTTATGTTCCATCTAACTTTAGTATTGTCATGTTATTTTAGATCATGCTATGTTTTACTACTTCAACTCTCCCACTTTGACATCAATGGCAAAGGTGTTGGTCAATTAATCCCCTAACTTAAATCTCCTCATCAACTTGTAGTGAGATAACTTTAAAAGATTGAAACTAGAATAAGAGGTCAATGATGAATTATGAGACTAAAATACTTGAGGTACAAGGGTTCCATACTTAGGAAATTTTTTGAAAAATGACAACCCCTATGTTAGAACCTCAAAAATTTACCTAGTTTCATTATCATAACTGTCTTTGAGCCCAATGACTAAATCCTTGATTCCTATGCTAAAAGTCTCTCTACCTGACTAAGCCTCCTCATTACAAATAAATAAATGATATCTTAGGTCTGAATGACACTAAAAAATAAAACTAAGAGACTAAAAAACTAGAAAATTATTCAATATTTTCAATAAAATTATATCTAAAATACTAAATTCATAATATACCTCTATATTCCCACCTAAAATACATAAAAATAATCCAATACCATAGCCTTACAAGGGGTAAATAGTGACACTATAGCATGGCAATGAACAATCACTCAACCACTAGAATTAACCTATCATCCCATGGGAGTCCAAAGGGGTGTGCACATGGTAGCGGTATGAGACAATCTAACCCACTATCCTATAACAATAAAAGTGAAGTTATGTGGTATAGTGAGTAGAGTAAAATGTTAACTCTACCATACCGCTACCCCATAACAATCTTGATATGATAAAATCGTACTATGGTACAAGCTGTCAATGTATTTAAATTTTTAGTGGTAATGATTACACCTCTAAACATGAAATGTTTGATTTATTAATATCAAAGGCATGTATTCAAACTCAAAATATGGATATAATATGAAATATTTTGTCATAATTAACATTAACAGTGAGGTGACTAATCTTAGCAACAAATATATTTAGGATTTGATGTCATTTTTATAATCATTCACATAGATCAACATACCAAAGGTAAGGGAATTCAAAGAGGAAGGCTCTTTAGCTATTATTTCACTGGGTAAGTTCATCTAAACCCTCTATATCAAGTGTATAAGAATTGGATTTTCTTAATTCTACAAGTAGACACTAAACTAGGAAAGGTACAAATACTTTGCAACTAACCTAGTCAACCTTTAGGTGGTTAGTAATTTCAAGTTACTTTCTTTATCCTTGACTTGGTAAAGGATAATATATTGTGTTTTTCTATTTTGTTTCTTTTTCTCCTTTCTATTGTCTTTATCTTATTCATCTTTTGATAGTACATCCAAGTTTTTATGAATATTAGGAATTCATATAGCTTCTATGGAGGATCCTCTTTAATCATTTACTTTGTTTCTAAGATAGTTGGATGTGTCCTTAAAAACCAATTACTTATTATCAAATCAATAGTTGGTTATATGTAGTGGATGTGGGCTCTTTTAGGTCAAAGTCTGTAGTTGCTACGGATAACCTATAGGTGAAAACCTATAGTTGCTATGGGAGACATATAGGTGGAGAGTTTGTAGCTTGGTAGTTTTTATGGGCAACCTATAGGTGAAAGCTTACAATTTTTATGGGAAACCTATAGGCGTAAACCTATAGGTTGGTAGATGTTATGGGTTGGAAGCCCCTTTTTTTGCAAGCTTCTCTATAAGTGCTTTGACCAAGTAAGATTCTTGTAGTCTTATTCCACCCTTCAAACATTTGTTAAATAAGGTTACACAAGTTCAATCTTATCAAATAAAGAACATCATTAATCCATAGAACAACATGTATATGTTAATGCACACATATAATCATTCATTCATTCATCTACATGATTTATGGATAGTTATAGGGATTCATATAGGAAAAATATATACAACCAGGTATGGATGAGGCTATAAATAGAACAATTAGTGGCCTCATCACACCCCATACTTAACCTCTTGCTTGTCCTCAAGCAAGTCTTCTTTGCATTTTAAATCCAAAATATTTACTAAAATCTAAGAGCTCAGTATATTCCATCCCTTAGAAGACATAAAAACCTTTAGCATCATCTAAGCTTTTCCACCTTTTATTTTATGCCTCTCTGTCAGTTGGCACATTCCCTTCCCAATCAAGAATTGGGAACCAAAACATGGGTGGATGAAAAATCAACCCCAACCAACTTATCTTTATTTTCATGACAATCTCAATGTATATATACTCTATACAGTGCCTCTCTAAGGTTCTTTTAGTTTTAGGGTATCTAAAAGCTCTGCCCATCTATGCAAATAGGAAACAAAAATTTGTTTTCCATCTCCCTCCATAAGGCTCAAATAGTGGTTCTAGACCTCTACTTATTTGTTTGTGACCCATACTTGCATAGTATTTACATTCATAAATTCAATCCATTCCTTTATTATAGATTATGAATCATCAAATTCACCACTAATAATTAGGGTAGCCTCTTTTTCTTTCTCGATAGTCGTTAACCTATTTATTTCTTCTTATTTCATTGAGAACATATGAGGTAAAGGCATTCAATTGGAAATATCCTAGGTATATATTTGGATTCCACTTTATGTCATGTGGCACAAAATACTGATTCATGTAAAACTCACTCAATTGTGCCTAAATATCAAGGTCAACATGCCTATAGACCTCAAAGAAAGACTTAGAATCACATACCATGTAGAACTGATCACTGTATATCCTGTCATATTTGAATTTGAGCCACATTTATTCTAAGTATACAACATATAACCTAGAGGGTGATCTACATTCCATTAACATCTTAGTGGTCTCATACATGTCAGTGATCTTCTCTTTCAAATAAGTAATCCTAGTCTTAACCATTTTTAGGCTTTCTTTTAAATCTTCCCAATACTCCCTTGATTTAACATATACTTTAAACCTTTGAATAAACTACTTATGATAAGTTTCATCATCACTAAAATTTTTCTTAATAAATCTTAAAAGGTCATCAATTATTACTAGCCTAGTAGCTGAGAGGTTTACATCAATTACTTCTTCTATTATAGGTAATTTTGTAGTGGTCTCCATAAAATAAAACCTATTATGGAATGGTACCAAAACCAAAGCATTATCTATTGAAATTGATTTTTGGGGTACTCTAATGCCATCTATAGGTAAGGTGGATGAAATTATTGCATGCACTTCTAAGGAAGTTATTACAATCTCTTCTAATGTCATTTCCTTGCTTGACTATTACTTCATAGATGGATTTAGAATTTTTTTCTACCCCTAGAAGTGTTTATAGGCATCTTTTGCCTTCTAAATCTACTATTTTGTTCCTCAAACTATATATCTCTTCCATGGCTTGTTCCAAATTTTGGAACTCCTGGTCATGAGGAACTGTGTCTTGCTCTACTGCTTCTTCCATGGACTTCTCTTCAAACAATTCTTCCTCTTTTATAGGCTGATATGACATTCTTATTTATTCTTATATATACCCTATTTGTTTGAGTAGTTCCATTTCTTCTCCCAATATAGGGATTTTAGGTGATTGCATTTTATCTTCCTTTACAAACTCTACTTCAGTAGACCATTCTAATATCTCAAACCCATTAGAGGTCTTACAATTTATGGGTTCCTTCTTCTCTTCAACCTCACTGATATCTATAGGTGAGGATGTTATGGTTGACCTTTGTATTTTAATTCTCTAAGACCTCTTAGGAATTCTCTTTGATGCAAAGGGCTTCTTCCTTTTAGTCTTATTTTTATTTTTAAGACGGGGATCTATTTAAACCTACTTCTCTTATGTAGCTGGTGATGGAATAACTTCTTATTGAGGATCAAGTTTTGTGGCATCCCCTTATGTTTGTGCAACTAATGATGGAATATATTCTCCTTTTGAAGGAGCCATGGTGGAAGAATCTACTTATTGTACTAAAATAGTTAGAATAGTAGGAGAAAACATATCTACCAGGTTTATTTTGGTGGACTTTCCTCCTCTATATCCTTAAGAGGTAGCACTAATTTTATTCATCTTCTTTTACTCGTAGAAACTATAGGTGAGACTATAGTAGTTATAGACTAACTATCTACACTGTTTCTTGTGGTATCCTCTTGTGTTGTTTGTTAGACCTATCCCTTGAGAGATTAACCCTCATTGTTTCCCTCTTTTTGTTGAATTTCACCAGTCCTTAAGGTTAGAAATTGTTCCCAATTAAGGTTAGGTCTAGTATCTCTTATTCCTTATTTAACCAACAACCAAATTAGACAATGATGAGAAAATGATTTCTCTATGCCACTTTGGTATTATTTAGACATTTTCTTCAAGATATTCCACATGTGGTTTGGGACATTAATAGTCCTACCATGCCTTAAATGATTCAAAAAATTAAATTAGAGAGTATAGATCAAGCCATACCTACCTTCACATGTCAAATATTTGATGATATATGATATCAATTCTATCTAGGCTGGGGGTCAACTTAATCTCTCCACACCTCCTTTCTTAATCACTAGCCTTTCATTGTCTTAACAAAAGTATTATCTATCTAGTTGGCCATTAGGTTTCTCTCCCCAGTTTTCCCTAGTTCTTGGCAACCCAGTAACCTAGCTTACCATTTATTTTGTAATTAGAAATGTGATGCCAAATAATATCACCTATTCTTCTATAAAATACCCTTCATATTCTCTAGTGAGAAGTTATAAAAAATACTACATTTTCTCAAAATAGGAAGCCTATCTAACCCTTTTGAAGATGGCCCAACTATCTAGGTCTCCTTGCATATACCTATGGTTCGAGGGTCCCCTTGTCACTACTAAACCTCCCATTCTGGCTAGGTTATCTTCTTTTCAAAAATTTTGAAAAAATATCTCTTCAAAACACCCAATTTTACCTTTAGATTGTTTTCTATAGCAAAGCAAGTTTCTATAATAATGGCAATTTTGGTTGTAGATTGCATTAATGTCTTGCTTAGGTATTTTTTTGAATGATCCTTGATCTTGAAGTGGAAAAAAATAAAATTGATTATTTCTCCCATTTCAATATGGGTTTAGTAATGGCGTAATCATGGACTTTCAATCTACATATATAGATTATCATGTGATCGATTGCCTACAATATTCTTCCCCTTACATGAAGTGTCACTTGTCCCCAAGTGACATGGTACATGTAGGATGCAAAAATATAGGATGGGGTCATAATGAGGGTTGTGAGTGGTGAGTTTGCATAGCTCATGACAAGACTTGATTATTGATGTTTTAATGATTAAATATGATTTTTAATATAATGCATGTTATATTAAAAAAATAAAGTGCTTTTCTATGATTAAAAGATATACCATACCTTTATAACCATTTATTTTTAGGGTTGTAACATAAGAAATTTGTATGTGAGTGTTTTTCGGAAGGGAATCTTAGCTTGTTATTTCCTCATGTAATTATTACCCTAGTAGTCATTATTATCCTATATTGTTACCCTTAGGTAATTATGTGATCATAATGTCTTGTCTTTTAATTATGCTCTTAGTAACCTACATGCAATCATGATGACCTACAAAACACTAGATCAGTGGTCTTATAGTGGTATGAGAGAATATTTCCATCCTTACACAAGATGGTTGTTATAGATCTTTATTTTTTATCCAAATTGGATCCTTTATAATCATAGAGGAGGAGGGTGTTGACAATTTTGACCCCACAAGTCAAAATTTCCACCCTTATCATTCAAAATTTTGTATACCATGCCATTTTGTCTTGTGAGTCAGTACTTAGTCCTTAAAATTCCTTAAAGAATCCATGGTTAATAGGACTTAAGGTTTTTTAGGTGATTCAAGGTCTTTTCTTTCACTTGTCTTATTCTTTGTAGGAAAGTATTGATGTTGATCAGATCAATGAAAGGATAAAGTTTTTAAAGAAGCTCAAATTAAGAAGAAGAGGAAAAATCGATGAAGAAAAGGTATAAGTTTATTTTTATTTTAAGACTCTTTTTGACCAAAATGTTGGAATTTCCTTAGACATTTTGTCTGAAGGAAAATCTCCAAAGCATCCTTTTCAAAAGCAAGGACACTTTTCAATTTTTCCAAAGGGTCCATTTCAATAATTCCAAAGGTTATTTTCAAAGGAAAAGGTACTTTTCAAGAATTTAGAAGGGTCCTTTTTATTTTTTCCGAAGGGTATTTTCATAAAGTCTGAAGGGCAATTTTCAAAAAGTCCAAAGACATGAATTCCTTAAAATAAATTATCCATGGGAAAGTGATAAACAAAAATTCTGAAGACATGAATTCCTTTGGAAAAATTATCCATAGGAAAGTCCATAATCAAAAGCTCAAAAAAATAAACCATAGACAAAATGTCTGAATGAAGTTTTTGTGAGAGAAAATGTCAAAACAATTCTTTCAGGAAAGTGGCCAAAGAGAATTGTTTGAAGGAAAAGTCCATAAACCAAAGCCAAAAAAAAAATTTATGGACAATAGCCCAAAGGAATACATGTAGAAATGAAGAGCTTGAGATAAAAAGGTTGAGGAATTATAAGGAGCTAATATGGAGTTTCAACGTTACATATCTGATCTTAACATGGAATTTCATGCATGTTTTAGTTTTTAAAGCCCCTTTTCATGGAAGTGGAGGCCATTTGGAGTTGATTGGTCTTAAGTTTGAGTTTACTTTTATCAAAGTGTCACATCTATTCTAATTTATCTTGTTAATTAAATGTGTTCAACACTTATAACTTGTTCAAATTAAAGTTTTTCACCTAAGGATTGGCATCGGATCTTCTCATACAAGATGGAGTTACTTGGAGTTGACTAGACAAGGCTCATCATGCATCTTCCTTGATTTCCATGTAAAGAAAGACTCTATTTTATTTCAACCCAACTTCCAAACATATCAAGTGGAGTTTCTCTTGGAAGATTTGGCATAGTTTTCCATACATGGAGTAGAGTAGTCCAAGATGGGACCACCATCCTTTTCCAATGCCAAAGAGCTTTTTCATGCAAGACATAAGATAAAAGGATATTATTTGAAGGTTGTGTTATCTTTTGATAGCTTAATTTGGACTTTTTTGATGTGAGAGTTGATCTCCTCTCCTATTTTATACACTAATCTCTTGGATTTTGTATGTTTTTTACTATATAAGTTGGATTTTAAGCCATTTAAAATGATCCCTCTCTTGATAAGACTAGACTTTGTCAAGATCAAGTTTTCTAACTTTTTTAGATAAATATAAGGACTATTTTCAGATTATAAGATGTTGGTATGGTGTAATTATGTCAGTGATTTGCATATGTGATAGAATTTTCTTCCTTGTCAAGTCTTGATTCTTACCTAGTTACTAATTGGTTAGATTATGCATGCCATGTTCTGTGTTTGATGTTTTTTGGCTGAAGTTACAGTGGATGTAAGAGGATAGATAGTGCCTTTAATCAGGCTTATTCCATCATTTCTCTTAGGCTTTGATCACCAAATAAAACATTTTCATGAAATACTGATGCATAAGAGTCAATTGGAGTTGAAATTTTAGTCTTTTTATTGTCTAATCAATGTTTTTAGAAGCTCAAATTGAGTGGATGAACCAAAATATAGGTGTATCACCATCATTAGATAGGATTTTCCTTCAATTTTGTTTCTTATATTTTACCTCTTCTCTTTTCCATAACATTTTATAGCATAGAGTAGCCATCCTAATTGATACACCAAAGGGAGCTAGCTCTTAGAATCTAGAGATTCAATCTACTGATCAGGACACCCACAACCTAGAATTGTTTCCACATTTTAGTAGATTGTGAAGGCCTAAAACTACCTTCACAAGGGTGTGAGTTTGATTGAAAATAGGTAGGTGATGGTACTTTTTACTCTTGATCTCCTCTATATGAGCCTATTGAATGCTTGTTTCTCTTTAGTCTTACTCCCAATAAATGAGGATGTTTACTAATAGATTATTTGTTTAATGAACTTTTAATTTGGTAATTAGTTGGTTTATCAAACTTAGGACCTATGTTACAAAAAATATCCTAGATATCTCTTATTGCTAGAGTGAAATTATTTTCCATGAAGTGACTAGAAGCTAAGAATGGATTCTAGTTTGCAACACTCCAAATGGATATTGGAAGTGTATGTCTTATTTGTATCACTTAATTTATTATTCAAGGGTATTGTCATTCCATAGAAATGTTTGAATTTTATTCTCTAATATTCCTTCACTCTTCCTATAACTTGTCTGGTGTCTTCCATAAATTTCTTAATAACCCATAGCCAAATCCATAGCTCATCGTTTGTGAGGAATTAACCTATATCTACTAGAGAGGTGTATATAATAGTTAGGATGTACCTATAGCAACTATAGTTTAAGCTCGTAACCACTTTAAAGTTATACCTAATGGTGAGGAAGGTGCCTATAGTAACTAGAAAATAGCCCATAGGAATTAGAACAATGGCACTTGTTGTCCTTATAGCATCCACATCTTCATGGCACATGACTGCTAACATATTGACACTTTATGTATCTAACATCCATGCTGTATCAAATAGTAGGAAGTTAATTTTTATTTAATATGTCATGTGCATGGTTTTAATTTTCCTATCATCATTTTTTAGTTTCTTATAAACATTTATCAAATTTTTATCTATGTGTTATCTAATGTTTTATATCTAAATATAATGTGTATTTTTATTTTGTTTTTGTAGAAATGTATTGATAAAATCCATGAAGGGGATAAAGTTGGGGTGTTAGATATGTTTGATGGTGTTGTTATGGGAATTTGATAGATTCACTCACTATTTATTGTACATGGATTCAAATTGAAAAGAATAGGAGATACAAATGTAAATATTTTAAAGGTCACAAATACCCCATGCTTATGAAAATAAAATAGATGGATCTATCCATCTAAAAGAGAAAGAAGGAACCTTCACATAGTATGTGACCACTAAAATATTTGAAAAAAATGACATAGTTGATGTTTATCCTATACTCATTGTTAGATAGCTTGGCCCACTACTTTATGAAGTAGTTTGAATGTGTTGTTCAGGGATCTTGATCATGGTGTATTTGCAAGAGTTGGAAAGTCTTAGACTTTAACATTTATTATTATTATTATTATTATTATTATTATTATTATTATTATTATTATTATTATTATTATTATTATTATTATTATTATTATTATTATTATTATTATTATTATTATGAACATCTTACATTTCATCAAAATTGCATTACATTTTTTATTACAGATTACCTTTTTTATCATGATGTTGAATCAATCTTTTAACTTCTAGCATGTTTTAGCTTGTTTGTATATGTAATATTTATATTTTTTTTTATGTTTTAATTCAAATTTAACAATATGTTTATTTTTGCATTATACAATTCATGGTATTTAATAAATTATTCATATCATATAAAAGAAAATTTACTACTAAACTAATATTAAATATAATGATTATGCAATTAATAAACAATGTATCAATATAGTACTAGTTGAAAAAAATTAGTGAACAAAAATAATTAAATAAAATACCAAATGATGGCAATTAAAATGAATAAATTTACTACCAATCAATAGAAATCAATCAATTAAAATGACTAAATATACTACTAATTGGCATTAATTGATAATTAAATTGATTAAATATACTACTAATTGATAGAAATTAGTGAATAAATTTGACTAAATATATGACCAATTGATGGTAAAACAATGATTAAAATGACTAAATATACTACTAATGGATGGAAATAAATTAATACAAATGACTAAATATACTACCAATGGATGGAAATCAGTGAATTAAAATGACTAAAAATACTACCAATTGATGACAATTAATGATTACAATAACTAAATCAATGACTACCTTAACTAAATAAATGACCAGTTAATAATAATCAATGACTAAATTAATGACTAAATATACTACCAAATTGATCAATCAAAACAACTAATAAATTACTAAAAATGGTTTAGTCATGAATTTGGTCACATCTTAAATGATTGGAAATAAACTATTAATGGTCTTGTAACCAAGATCAGTCATTTATATGCAATTTTTAGTAGTTTTTTAGTCATTTATTGTTGTTTTTCTACTAGTGTAAGTTGATCAACTTGACTTTGTTTTATTTTGTTTGTATAACTAAGTCAAGCATCTTGACTTAGTTTTTTTTAATTTTCCTCCTAGTTAAAGTAAAGGGAATTAACCTACATTGACATTAATTAAACTCAATTTACCTTTTAGTTTATTGCCTATTTATTTACTTTTTAAAAGTTATAAATTAGTATCAAAACATTGATTTTCACTCTTATTTTTCACTTTGTTTGATTTTCCCTCTAAATTATGTATCAGAAGTTTTCAAACTAATTAGGTACTATTGTGAAGGGATAGTTGATGCCCCATTTATGTTCCTTGTCTATCATTTATAGATATTTTAGCATGAGGGTCTTCCCTCAATACTCATATCCATAATACAGATCTAAACATGATCTCTAGTTTCTACCTACCTCATGATATTTCATAAATGCCTAGGATTTACCTCTTTATTGAACCTTAGGAATCTAGCTATCTAGTTTTTATAGTGCATCGATTAGCGGTTAATGATGAGAAGTTACTTTCATCTTACCCTTCAAACTTGGTTTAGTAGACTATGGGAATGGTACTTCCTCCATAGTTAGTGCTCTGAAATATAGGGCTGACACTATCCAACAAATAAGCAAGTATAATTAGGGGCCTACACTTTCAATAAAAAACCTTTAGTAAATCTTTCTAATTTTTTTTGAGCAATTAGTTAGCTTCTAAATTTCACTATTATTTCTTATTGTCATATATTCTATGTTTTATTGTGAACTTATATTATTCAGCATTAATACAAGGTTTCTATTGTGTGTTACAACTAGATCGAGTAGCTCAACCTAATTGCATGTGTGTTTCATTATCTATTCTATAACTAAAAATAAATCATCTAGACTCAGACCATTATAATTTTTTTCTTTCCTATAGAACTAAGTCAACCTACTCAACTCAGTCTTTTACAAACTATTCTATTTTCCTTCCTACATAACTAAGTTGACCTATTCAACCCAATCTTTTATAGATTATTCTATTTTCCTTTCTATAGAACTAAGTTGATCTATTTCACCCAATCTTTTAGACACTATTTTTTTCAATCCTATAGAATTAATTAAGCCTACTTGACCCTATCTTTTATAGATTATTCTATTTTCCTTCCTACATAATTAAGTCAACCTTTTCAACCCAATATTGTATAGACTATTCTATTTTCCTTCCTATAAAATTAATTTGACCTACTTGACCTAGTCTTTTATAGACTAGTTTTTCATTCCTATAGAAGTAAGTTAACCTACTTGACCTAGTCTTTTACAGTGTGTTATGTTTTCCTTCCTATAAATCTAAATTAACCTACTTAACCATCTATACTATAAATTTTATTATTTTTAGTAAGTGTTTAACTTAGTTTTTCATCATGAAACATCTATTTGACAACACTACAGAGTAAAATCAAAATAACATGATGAGTTTCATGAATCCTAATAAATTTCCCAAAACAAATTTTACAGTGACTAACTTGGATCAAATCAATATCCATGTTACCACTAGAACTACCAACTATGATACTCCTCCATATTCCATGGCTATTAATATTTTATTCATGTAAATGATAGAAGATGAAAGTGATATTGAATACATATTTGAAATGATCCTCTTCATAAATGAAAATCCTCAACATAAAGGTAAGGATCATATAATCATCTATAGCCTCATGATGGGACATTATACTAAATAACCCCATTCACTTTCACCTAGATTTTCCATAGGATTTGGGGTAAGTCATTTCATGACTTGTATCACACCTTTACTCTCTATCATGTCTCCTTTTAATAGTATGACATTATCTTCCATGTCTTTGTTCACCTCCATGTCAAGTATTTCTACAAACATGGTAGGTTTGAATTTTAGTGGGTCTACTCATAGTACCCACACTAATACTCAATTATATACAACTCATAATATATATATACTATTACTAGTGATTCTCATGCCACTAATACATTTCATGCAACTAGTGCATCTCAAACCCTGAATATCTCACATAATAATAATGCACCCAATACCACTTCTACTAGTCAAAATAGCATTTACAATAATCAATTGGTGTTATAAACTCTTAATAAAATGACTAAATTTCAAACTAATAATGCCAACCAAATGATGTAAATGCAAAACCAATTATTGCCTATTCAAAAGAAACCACAACCTAATCAATGGGGAATGCAAAATCCTAATGCACCCACATCTCCCCTTAGAGATGCACATGGTAACCTTATACCACAAGCCCCACTTATTAATAAAATTATTAAAGACTTAAAAAATTAACCTTTTGTTACTCAAATTTTAAACATTGACATAGGGGTATAGTTCCCACTATTACTTACAATCGATATATATATCTAGATTTTCATTTGAAAACCTTTAAAAATCCATATAAAGATCTGGTTAAACTTAATACATTTTATACAACTAATCTCTTAGCTAAAACTTTTTCAAGTGATGTTTTAGATTGGTATAGCTAACTTAAAAATCATTCCATCATTAGCTTAGAGTACTCAGTCAATGTTTTGGTCTAATAAATCCAAACTAATGATCTTCCAAAAAATAACTTATCCCACTTTATCAACTGTAAGCAATTAGAATATAAAATTGTACAAGTATTAGTTAAATGATGGAAAACCTTATCTAACAAATCTAAGAATAATATGTTAGATGATAACTTATTCCACTTATTCACTAATTCTTTTCATCCTAAATTACAATACCATGTAAGGACCCTTTCTCCAAAATCCTTGGAAGAGGCTCTTGACCAAGCTAGAAATCAAGATATCCTTATAAGTCAATTTGAGCCTTCACACCCTTCAAGAATAACTCAAATTATAGATAAATATAAGAATCAACATGCAATGAATGATGTTGTTATGGATAGTTACGATTTTATATCCAAACCATCACTCCAAACATCACCATGGATCATAATCCTCCAATTCCAAATAATAATAATTCTCATCCTAGTTCCACATTTTCACAATGACATAATATGGATGTGCAAAAACTTCTTTCCTTAGAAAAAATTCAACAACATCTTCCATGACCTTCCCCATGAGATCTTGATCCTACGTGACCTATTAAAAATAGGTATGATCCCAAAAATTATTTTTGGTTTCATGAAATTTGTGGCCATTCTCATGAAACTTTTTTCAAATCACAAAAAAATTCTATGGATTATCTCTTTAGACCCAACTTTGATCATGAATCACTTTACGTAAATGTCAACAAGCTTATAAAATAATAGCTAAGTCTCATGTAACTAAAACCAAAAATGAAGCTTTAAATCAAACCAATTCTCACTTATCCATTTATAAGGATACTCTTCCTAACTATGAAGATAATAGTAATCAACCTCATACTACCAATAATTTTGAAATTACTATAGATCCTAATATCAATAATGAGAATGTTGTTAACATGAATAACATGAGGACATTTATTTCTTATAGTGATCAATATCCATCCTCCAAATATAATAATTTTACAAAGTTTTACACTATTTAAGACTCTTACCCATCCAATCTCATGGTATTGGGGCATGTGGAACCAACAAACATGCAAGTATCAACTACAAAAAAACAAATTGACAATACCTCTTGTAACATTGATATAATCTATACTCCCCCTAAAAATAAGATACCTCAAGTAGATACCTTGAAAATGTCAATTGGTATTTATTCTACTCAAACATGATAAATCACCAAAGGTACAACCAAATCACATAATATAGGATAAGTACCTACAAATAGTCAACCCATATTAACCAAACCTAAAACAAGAATACCTTATTAATATAAATTTAAATGCAATTCTAACCAACCTTCAAAGAATTTATTATTAAATTATGCACCTTTATCCAATAATACTCTAACAAGTTATGATGAATGGGATCCCATAGCATAAATTTCACATATTGAAGGATTTGTTGGTTTTTATAATTTGCTCCTAGGCTCTTCTTAATGTCATGGTCTGCTCTTATATCACATTATTTTTTTGTGAACTATTTGTATATTTTTTTAAGTTAATATATAGATATATTTCATTAAAAAAAATTATTAATTCATGCATATCAAAAAAAATTGAAAAATAACTTTTGTTTGTCTTAAACTCAAACCCCAAAAAAAGGTATTTAATTTCCCACTTCCAAATGAATCCAAATTTTCAATTTATTTAATTGGAAAAAAAACTTAAAAAACTTTGTTTGAGAAAAAAATTATGTGGCTTTAATTTGGAAAAAAAACTTTAATGTTAATGGATTTACCAAATCATAAATTGAATTTTTCAAAAAAAAAAAAATTGTTATTGTAAGTAGCCACATGTCAAGACTTTTGATTTTAAAACCCAAACAAACTTTGAATACTTAAAGTAATAAAAGATTATTTTATGAATTTTCAATGCCACATAAGAGATTTTAGTTTGTTTTAAAAAATATAGAATATAAAGGGTATATATATCACTTCAATTTTTTGATGTTTTGAAATAAAAAAGAAATAAATATTTCTTGAATTCTAAAAAACTTGTAAAAAATCAAGTGTACAATTAGGATAAAAAAATTTTTTTTTTTAAGATTTCAAAAATGAAATGAGGTAATCTTAAAATATGGTGATTTATTTAAAAAATAACAGATTGATATTGAAATCATGATTATGAAACACATGACTAGTTAGTATCATGAGCAATAATAGTAAATAAAAATGCACATGAGTAGAGAAGAATTAAAATTCCTAGTGTAGAAGAGAATTCCATATGGCTAAAGAGAGAACCCAATAGTAATAAGGTGATGTATGGATGAATTAAGGCATCATACAATAGGAGTAGGAGGATTTGGGTGATGTACAAGAAGATTAAGTAGCTGGGGTGACTTATTAGTTGAGACTATATGCCAAAAAAGATAAAACCTATGAAAGAAAGAAACTAGTCCTCTTAAGTAACCTACAATAATGAGTTAGATAAAAATAATTTAAATTAAAAAGAGAGACAAATAAATCTAAATAAATATCAAGGGTAGAATCTTTGCAAACTAAAATCCAAAAAAAATCCAAAAAAATCTTCACACTTTCAACAAAATGTCAATAAGATTATCTTAGATCTGATACCATGAAGGATTTATCCCAATAATAATCATCAATGATAAAGTATGAAAGTGCAAAAATAAAGAAATCATAATACAAGTAAGCTTTCAAGGTGAAAACCAAAAATGAGACAAGAATTTTAAAGTGGGAAACCAAATATATCAAATAAAAACCCACGTGGTCTTATTAGGAGGCTTGCTACTAAATTCTTCACAAGCACAAGATTGAATAAAAAACGCAAAATAAGAAGAGAGAGAGATATGAATTTATAGTGAGTAAAGAGGATATTTTATAGAGAAAGAATAAAATAATGGGAGTTACAAGGAATCTCATGATTACCTTACAAGCCTCCTTTATGTGTACCACTTGTAGCCTATTTCCTTAGAGAGTGGAGGGAAGTGTGTGCCAAGTGGGGGAGGGAGATTTGCATATAATTAACTCTAAATATAATAATAGTATTAGGAAGGTGAATGAAACCTCATTAAATTAGGAATAAAATTATTTATAAATATAATAAATACACACATAACTAAGACTTAGGAAAAACATATAAACTATAATAAGGACACAAACAAGGTTAATTATCCAACACAACTCATCTCAAATTACTTTATTTGAACTTATGATAACTTATCCTCATCATTATAATCAATTAATGAAATTATTATTTTAAATAAACATACATTGTCGTCTACCCATGGGGAAAAAATCTACCTTATCATGATTGAAAGATAACATCCTTCAATAGACAAAATAATGGACACTTCTCTTTCACTCAAATTTCCTATCTCTTCCATGATTCTTGATGAGATATTTCTTTGTGAACATTATGCACTATTATCCATTAATATACAAATAGGAGATACCCAAGTTAAATGTGCTTTAATTGATGAACAATCAATGACTTGTGTTGCTTCCCTTGATTTTATTAAAACTCTTGGATACTTTGAATTTAATCTTAAATCCATGCAAAGTACATGTCACAGATAAGACCAAAGAAAAATCCATCTGTTAGGTTACTTTTAGATTCCTATCATGGTTCCCAAAGTCATGGTACATTTGAAAGTCATGATATTTAAATTTCCACTCTCTTGCAATATCTTAATCAGTCAACCTTGGACACACTAAATGAGACTAGTTACTTTTTTAGTATTCCAATGTGTTAAATTTACATATAATAATTCTATATACAATATTCAAGGAGATAAGAATACTTGAAATATTAAATAATTCCAAGAAAGAGGTGTTTTTAAAGTACCAACCCTTGAGCCTTTACATAGCATCCCAGTTTGAAAATCAAAATATTTTAATTATCTCATTAAATTTATAGAGCTTATAGTGGTCATACTAAATAAATAGGAAACATACCACCTAACCTTTTATATTCATATGATGATAAAAAAATGAGATAAGTTTAAAAATTAAAACTTCTTATCTCTCTCTTGACATAATTTCTCAATTATCTCTTTTATGACCTTGATCTCATCAAAAACCATGTGACAAAATTTTGATTACCTTAAAAAACTAAATATTTTGTTCACCATGTATCTTCAACCAATAAAATCATTGACACATGTATTATTTTTCTTTATACTCCTAATTATGATTATGGATATTATTTAAATGATCCCTTTCTAGCTAGCTTTTCTCAAGCTATAAATGTATAGATAATTAGATAGTGCTCTTCTTTATAGCATTCTCTTAGTTCTATTCTTGTAATTCCTTATCTTGCTATAGTACTTGATATTAGTTCTTTATTTGATTTTCATAGGTCTAAGATGGAGCACACATGTACTAATTCTCTATTCAATGTTGAGCATATTTAGAGTATGTTTATGGACTATGCCATGATGGGACCTTACTATTTTGATAGATTCCATGATCCTTATAGCTTACTTTCTCCATAGATGTCAGCTACACTACTTTGACCCACTACAATTCCATCCCTTCATAAGGTCCAACCTTGTGTTGATCCTATTCCATTATCTCATATTGGTGATGGCATACTAACTTTACCTAAGTTATATCCTCTACCATCACGATGGACATATGATCCTTATTTTGAGATCCATAGAGTTTATAATCATTGGGCCAAGGATTGTAATTCACACTAGCAATATTAGACCTCATGTTTTGCTATCAAAGATATCCAACCTTAACCATATACAACTACATATACCTAATGTTATCATGGTACATGTAACCATTCTACTACTCATTGTTAAAATATCAAGAAATAAATTGATACACTTCATCTAGATATAGTATATAAGAGTATACCACCTCCTAAAGTAATTTTAGAGTATATTCCTCAATATGGGGAGGTTTATTATCTTTGGAATTAGTGTACTACACACCATATTGATATATTTTGAGTTTTTTAATAAAAATTTCAATATTTTCCATGGCCTACTCCACCAACTCAACCTCATGATCTAGGCCATTCATGAACAAAGTCTCATCCGTCTTCGTATCTTATACCTTTACATAGATTGATAGATACCAATTACATTTATACACCTTTTACTTGCATTTATTATCCCACATATGATTTACCTCTAGAGCATCATATTGATTCTATCATACCTACCTTTTCTATAGAGAATATATGACAAGAAGTCTTTTAATGACTTTTTGTGAAGATTGATGAGACTCTGATTAATGTATGAATTTAATTACACAAGGATGTGTTAGATTTTATGGATTATATTTGTGACCATATTTATCAATTTTTTTGAACACATCATGGTGTTATATCACATTATTCATCACACTATTATATGATTTGGATTTGATTTATGAGTATATATAGATATTAGGTTTCACTTATTTATTATGTCTCATGGGTTATTGTCTTTTCTATTTCACATATTTTTATTTAAAATGAATATATCATGCATTAATCCTATGGTTTAAATTATTTTGCATGGTTTAATTTTTATTAAAAATATTTGTCTCATGCTTATTATGTCATTTAAAAGTAAGATAGTTATTATTGTGACATGACTCTTAAACCCACAACCTTTGATTATCCTATATTTACCATATGATCAGTTAACAAGCATATTTATCATTGTATCATTACATACATAGATCTATTTTGATCTCCATATATTCCCATATAATCCATTTTTCATACTAAACACACTTAAGGTTAAGACTTGAGATCATATGCTAGTTTTTAGGCAAGCCTAATTGTTTAGCAATACATGTCAATATCCCTAGGTATTTTATATCCTATAACCAAAGCCTACATCTCATTTGTGTTTGTCAATTTTATCACTCATTATTGGTTATTATAAATCCATATGGAGGAGGAATAAAAAAATAAATAAAAATATAAAATCCAACTCATTTAGATAAAATGCAATGATCAAAAGGCAAAAATGAACATTCAAAAGTCAAAATCATAGTAAAACATGTGATTCGTATTTAAGCACATCTCCTATTTATAGTAAAATATCAAACTCCATAGTTAGACTCACAATATATTAAAAGTCCATTGGGATGTGGTAGACCAATATATTGGGATAGGAGATTTAAAAATTATATAGTGTACCTACTTTCTCACACAAGTACCCAATCTTCAGGGTAGACTGACAAATCTATAAGGGCCCCTGAGGAATAAGGAACATGATGTGGGAAATTAGGTCCATTTTTATTCCCTTGTATAATTAACCTTCATGATTTTATCTTATTAATACACTTATCTACCCATAAATTTTTGTGCTTATTATGAATAAATACTTTCTACATTTGGCATCCACTAGACTCTTAGTGTGTCCTTATTTACCTAGTATGCCTCATGACTACTAATATTTTATTATAAAAAAATATCTCATGATTTTTACACTCCTTAATTAATTATAACAATCCTAATATTCCTCCTTGATGAATATTTTTTGTTAATTGATCATACCCCTAGGGTTTCCTTTTGTGAGTTGATAGCCTTGGATAGGACCAAGCATTCCTCACCAACATTTATTCCTAAAAATACACCTAATATTATTATTTACCTCATTGGTTTCTCATTTTTGAGTTGTAGTTTAATACCTTGGATAGGACCAAGCCTTACTCACAATACATTCCTAACATCCCCCATACCATGATTAGTCATAAAAATAAATATCTATCTTGATATTTACATCTTAATTTTTATTTGAATTTTGCGTTTAGCACTTCAATATTTGATTAGTGTGTATTAATGTTTAATTTAAATAACATTTTAATAGTTACCATTATTATTTAATATGTGTTATGTTTTCTTAATATTTAATCTCTCTTTGTTGTTCATGCTTATTCAAAATATTTGATTGAGTGTGTTTTACATTATGATTTATTTTACATAATTTCCAAATTGATTTAGTATGTTTTAGGTTATCTATTTTCAAACCTTTATATATTACACATTCCTTATATTTATTTAATGTGTTTTATACCAATGTAGACACTATAAATTTACACCATTTTATTATTAATAAATGTGTCTTACCCCTTCCATACCATTTTATGTTGGTTAATATAGTTTTAGTATTTACCATTTAGTTTTGTGTAAATAATATAGTTAATTACCATTTTACCTAAGTAACTATTTGACCACCTCTAAATCCTAATTAAATCTTCCCAATCCTATTAAAATTAAGTTGTTTTAACATTCCTAACAATCTCTCCTTACTTGAGCCCCATTCAAAACTAATTTGAACTAAGTTTTATTTGTAATCTTTAGTTGTTGAGACTAACAACTTAAACTTAGACTAAATAGATAACATTTATAATTATCATCATTGATCTTATTATAATTTATGTCAATTTATATCTAGTCCAATCCTAGGTTATGGATCCTAATTTTTACACACAGGAATATTGATGAAATTACTCTAAAGCACTACAAAAGAACATCATCTCAATTTTAGTCTATCCACACTCTACTCAAAGCCAACCACATCCCTATCAATGAGGTATTTCTCTATAGCATGGGAAGATTTTTTAGAGGTAATTATGTTTTGTATTTGAATGGTTTTAGATTATTATATTATTCATTCTTGTTTTATTTACTATCATAAGTGTGTTTACATTAATTAGTGACCAATTTGGAAACCTTTTATAATATATTAAACACCTCCTTAGGCCCCATCTTGATTCTTTCATCACCCACTATAAATATCTAACATGATTATTTTTGGATTGACATTGATTATCTAATCGATACTGATTCTAAGATAATCAACATCGATCCTTTTTTTTTCATTCCTATCTATAACATGAGACTATAATAATAATCACAAATGTTTTCAATTTATTATTTCTAAGTCCTATAATCATGCATTATGTTTTTTAGATGACCTTACTTGGTGTTATACATGATGTGGTTTCAATTCACAACTTACCCATTGTTCCTCATCTCTTATTCATTAATCAAAGTGATATCTCTTTTAAGTTATGACTCTATGCAATTGTCTTTGCCCCAAATCTAGAAGCCATAACCAAGTAACTAGAAGCAATACAAGAATAAGAAGGTTTAGCCACAACATAGTAGAATGAACATTTTTAGAATATCTATGTAATATATTGACTTGTTTCATTTCAATTTCATAATATTATTACATGTTTTATTTTAATTTATCTTAATATCCACTTGATTGCATGAAAATAGTAGACTAACATCCCTCTAAGGAAGTGTACCATTTCTTAAAACTGATATTGTATCAATCATTCCACCCATATACATTATTAATCAATCTTGTCCAAGTTTTTTTGTTGTGTTGGTAGTCCTACCTAGCCAAAAAAGAGCTCCCACATCACTAGATCAATGGTGTGTATCCCCCATCAAAAGTATTCCTCTTTAAACCCTATATCATTTCTATTTTCAGTAAGTTAAATTTATTAATACAATGTAATAAAAATAATAATAAAATATTTTGGCACACCTAGTGGGACCCATAAGGTCTCATAGTTCTTGTTGATTTCATTGTGAAAGTGTTTATTAGTTGAAGTTTTATTTATTGTTTGATTTCATTCAAAAGGAAAAAAATCCAAAATTTATTACTTTTCCTTTTAAAGGTTTTAAAATAATTTCATTCATCCTCTGTGTGATTAGATAATTCACATAAATCAATCTAGGTGGATCAATATATTATAGTAATCACACTTTCTCACACACAACCAAAATCATATAATATTAAAATAAGCATTGAAACATTTTCCTACCTAAGGTTGACCCACTTGGATTTCATCACCAAGGGGAAAACCAAATCAGTGCACTGACCAAGTATAAAAATTATGGTAAGAAGTATAAAGTCTAAGCACCTGATACCCTTATCATTATGGTGTGTGAAGTGGGGGGGTAGGCCCTAATACTAAGCCACATACTTTCTTCCAACATGGAATCAGGCCTCAATGTACCTTCATGCATATAGAGGTTCCCACATTTAAATAAAAACTTGAAACCATATTTATATTACCATTTCTTAGTACCCTCATTGAACCTCTTCATTATCACACTCTAAAGTTAGTTTCTTAAAAATTAAACTCATTTAAGTATGTTTGGTAGTGTGTGTGTTTGTTTCTACTAAAACAAGATAGTCAAAATACTATTGTGTGATTTTTCATTTTATCTTTTTTATTTCTTGTCAATACTACATGGTTTTGACATGAAAATAGGCACTAAAATAAACTAAATCGCTAATATCATCCTCATCCATAGAGAACACCCTAAGACCTCCTACCTCTCCTAAGTCTATGGGTGAGGGTATTCCCTATTTTAATACTTAGGGAGATCCTAAATTCACTAGCATATTTGATAGTAATCCAATTACTCTTAACCATTACCTTATCACTTGAGATATGTATATTCCAATTTCCCCTTATACATAGTCTTTTGGGAATGTTTTTGGTATGCCCCTAGAGGGACCTGAAGTTCTCATTGTATACATGGTTTCTTCCCTCAACAATCCTCCCCCAATAGGTTTTGATACTAACACATCACAACCTTTGAATAATCCACACCCAGTAATATCTATTGGTCTATATCTGACTAACGCCCAAACCTAAAATGTTACTACACCTCAACTTACATTTACTCCACCTCCTACTAATTTACCTCAAAAATTAGTTATTTCAATCACTGCAACTCTCCCACCCATCTAAACTATCTTAACTTCAAATCCCCAAACTCAACCTTCACAAAAAATTACCTTAAGTCAACCTCCTCAGTAGTATGTCCCATTGACTATCAATACATATCTCCCTCATAAATTTTATCACTCTAGAAAGAGCTCTACTTGAAGATGTGAAAAACACACTCTCACTCTAGCTGATAAAATTGGAACTTCTTAGAGTGTGGGTGAATTTGTCTTGAGAATAACCTCGAGAGAGGGCTGGTTCCTTTAGGATTTATCAGTTAAATATGATCTACTATTATTTTTAGGATGAAAAGGGATAAGGAAACTAAAATGAAAATCCTATCTAATGGGGTGATACACTCAAATAATTGATTTTTATCTAAAATATTTCTAAAACTAAGTAAGACACACATATGAATCTGAAAGAAAACTCTTGGATTCAATCATGAACATCAGTGTTTCAAAAGAATGCCTGAAAGAAGTTTGTAAAGCAAATTTAAATCCTAGCTCTGCCAATGACATGTAGAGGATGATATTTTCATAGTAGGTATAGAAAGGACCTAAAAAAGGGTAAGTATATGCCACTTGTATGCTGTTACACAATCAAATTACACTCTATTATGACTCAAAAAAACATATGCAAAAAATCTTCTTTATTTGATAAATGGTGTCAATTATAATTTCTTCTCTACTTCAGGAATTAATACAATAATGGCTTGAAAAACTAATATATAAGTCTTAAAATCTAATAAAATCTTAAGTGGAATTTATTTACATATGTAATAGTCTTCTTTAATTAAATAAATACTAAAACCTTTTACAATTATTTAATCAACTACCTTATACAATATTTAGAAAACTCCTTTTTACAATATTAGCTTTCCCTCTCAAAGCATGCATGTACTCTCAAACTTTGGCATGGAAAATAGGTGGGTCCATGTTGATAATAAATCAAATATATTTTGAGTTCAAAAATAAATACAATATTCTTCAAAAATATTTTAAATTTCTTATTTTCTAGGAAATATATTTTGTCATTAAAATAAGAAATGGTGGGCCCCATTGACTTGGTCAACTCTCTTTGCATGTAATCAATGCCATTATTCAGCTTATATATACACTTGAACTAATCTTGAAGTATTTTAATATCATTATTTAAATGATAACAAAGGAATATAACAAAGTAATCTTGAATTATTTTAATATCATTCTTTAAATGATGGGCCCATGTTGGTCAACTAGTCAACTGAAGCTTTGAATGGAAGTTCAAGGCTAGTTAACTCCACTTGGCTCCTCCTTGCATAAAATAGTGTTTAAATTTTAAAAAAGTATATAAATATACATAATAATATCAATTATTTTACGTGGTAACTCTAAAATTAATTCATTTGATAGATTTTCAATGCCATTCTTTACTTGCTTGATTGACCAATTAGCCTATTAGGCTAATTAGGCCTAATACCCTATCTTCTTGCATTTGGACTACATTAAACCTGAAATAATAAGACATAAAACTTGTAAATAAAATTAATTATACCTTGAATAACTTTATTCATCATCAAATATGTGATTTTGATGCGAAAACCTTTGCCATTTAGTCAACAGGGTTGACTAGGCTTATTTTGCTCCATTTTCTTGCAGACTGACCATTTTGATTGAGATGGTTGGGAAAATTATAAGATTATTTATTAAAAAATTAAAATATTATGATGAATAAAAATTCTTAGGTTTTTATCTCCATTGATTATATTTTATTGAAAAATCTTTTACGTCATTTTACATATTTTTTTCCACAAAAAATATGATTTATGCCCTCATCCATACATATCCATATATAAAATTGAAATTTATGAAATACTCTCTGATTTTAATTTACATTTAATTTTTTTTCATGTTGATCCAATATAATTTGATGCCAATATAATCAATTTTTTTTCAAAACTAGTTTTTTGAGGGTTTAAGCGGGCTTTGAAGCTGAATCTTTAAAATGATGATTCATGAATTACAGAACTAAAAATACTAAAATATTTATATTTATGTGTATAAAATTAACCCCCCCCCCCCCAACATCCTTTAAAATATTGGGTTCCTATTCCAAATATATGAAAATTTATCACGTGGAGAAATCAGTTTGTGAGGTTTTCACTGCATTATGAGTTGCCTGCACTCTTAATGATTGTTCATAAATCATAGCACCTCAAATAGTTTAAAGTTTTCATTAATTATAATTAAATATGGGGAAAAAAAACACACTAAGATCATTTAGTCAAATTTTATATGTGGTGAAAGATACGAGCATCTGAACAGAAAGCTTGGAAGGGTGCCTAAAACTGTAAAAAGTGAAAAATTCAACAAAATGAAAATAAATATTCACCTAATTCCCAATTAATAAAAAAATCATCATTGTGTCTATAAAAATATATAAAAACACTCTGAAATAACATTTTTCTTGAAAATTTAAAAAACCTCTTTTTTTGCCTATATCCTTATTTGCTTGCATAAGCCTATATGAGAATGGTTTGCTTATAATTTAGATTTTTGACACTCTTAAAATGTATTATTATTATTATTATTATTATTATTATTATTATTATTATTTAAATACATCATCCTATTATTTTTTTAACTTTTATCTAGGATTAGAAACCTATGTGGCACTCCAGAATGATGCTTACTCTAATGGTGATCTCCAATGGATATGCTAAGGATTGTTACAAAATATAAAATATATACACTTATCCAATGGCCATGAAAAATTTTCCACAAGGTTCTCCAACTCATTATGACCTTGTGTATACAATTTGAGTTATTGAAATGACCTGTCACTCCCAAAAAGTTTGATTTTCTCTCAAAATTGATCCCTGTGCATGGATTGTCTGCATATTTGAACTTGAAAATACTATTTTGAAATGATAATGACCCATTTTCAATCCATTTTTTACATTTTTGATAAAAATTAGTTCTTTTTAGGCCATCATTCTTAAATTTAAAGGGATATTGAATGGTTTCTTGAATGTTTTGAATGATAGGAGTAGCAATTTGGCCTTGACAGATCAAATTACTAACAATTTTTGTGACTTTCATGGGTTGGACAGTCTAATGGTCAAATAAATTAGAGACTTTAGTTATGACAAACTTGGATATACACTAAATATTAGAAGATTTTTTATGGACAAAGATACAAACAAGATAACTAACATAAACAACAACAAATAGGTGCATCTGTGCACTTAGAGGAATGGAAAACAACAACTTTAAAAGGGAAAAACAACACTAAATGCATGCGTAGATATGAATTTATAGGAATGAAACACAAGGAATCTATTATGTAAAAACTAACCTCCACCTTAGTAGTCCTCTTGGATCAAAAGGAAAGCTATTTGATGCCCTATAGAATCCTGAAATATATTTGCCATCTCTTGATATCTCTTTTCTACAACTAGGAGAAATTAGATGATCAAGTCTTCTTAATGGTGTAGCTAGGATTCCAACCTCCATCCTTAGTTCTATTTATTTTATGTATGGATTCAAGACCCAATCATCATGCTCCCAGATTTGTGTATTTTGCAAGAACATCTTCAATTGCTGATCTTGATCATGTAGACTAGCATGTTGTATCTTCTCTGTCATATCTTCAAGGCTAACCTCTAAGAGATATGTTTCTGATTTTGTGACTTCTTGAGGACACTTTTGTTCATAATTAGCTTCCAAAAGTGTATAAGTATCTAAAGATGATGAAAGAGGTTGATAACCATGCTTGAGATGTTTAAATATGTCATCTTCTATGAAAACAATCACTTCTTACTTGGTGAAAGCACTCTTCTCATCCTATAATGGACCAAATTCTAGTAAATTATACCCTTAAATAAAAGATATCAAATAAATCTAAAGACTTTTTCTCCTAAATTTGAAGTACAAATGGAATATAAGGCTACAAATTATCTTTTTGTGGTAATTAGTACTCATTTTTTATCACATCTAAGTTCTTATTATTCATGATGGATGACAGCCCTTGTTGGATCAATAATCTCATGGAAAACACATTCAAGTTGAACAATTGAAGTGTTTTCTTCTTAAATTTCATCATCTTCTCTCAGTTGATCTTTAATTATAGTAGAAACCTCTTTGACTTCTTCAATTTCATCTTTGACACTAAGTATGTCAATGATGATGTCCTCCTTATGATCACACAATACTCTTTCATCTCCATCTATATCATTTATAACTTCATCTTTTGCTTCATAAATAATGAGTTCTTTTATTAGGATAGGCATAGTATATCCCTAAAATTATTATAAAATATGAGAAAAATCTAATAGTTGTGCCATAGGTACCTGATTTTGCTTTTGAGATTGTTGAACCTAAATAACTATCACCTTCTCTTTCTGTATATTTCCTTGAATGGTTTTCCATGAAGGAAATGATTTGGGATTTTGAGGGGAAAGGGATTTAGGCTGAGCATTTGGTATTGGGTGAATTTCATCTTGAGGCATGATTGGGAAAATTTCTTGCTAAGATGGACTTGGAATCCATGGATATTAATATGGGGTAGCAAGAGGTATTGATGTTTGAGACTGGGATTGCTTATCTAATAACTCTTATTAGTAGGCTGATAACTCTTCAATAATCATTTGGCTTACCTTCCTCATTTCCTCTATCTCATCATGAAAATTTAGAGAGTTTTGGAAGGGTGATTGATCTTCAAATGGGTAAGACTCATATGGATGAGGAGGAGATACATATGGATCATGGTTATAAGACTGGTATGAGCTTTCATACTACTGATAAGGATTTGTATACTCTTTATATGGTTGATATGGGTCATGGGGATCATACTTTAAATGATAAAAAGGAGAATAATGATGAAATTATTCTCTATAGGCTATTATAGCCTAGAAATTCATGAAGATAGCTGGAATTATGATAAACAATGTACCTTTACCTTGAGATGAGAGCCACAAGAGTACTAGAAACTAGATCTAAAGATGATGTACTGCAAGCTTGTCCCATTGGGCATTATAGAAAAAAATATCACTCTAGAGTGCACCTTGCTTGAATATGTGCAGAACACACCCTCACTCTAGTTGATACAATGGGAACTTCTCAGAGTGTGGGTGACTTTGTGATGAGAAGAACATCTAGAGAGGGTTGGTTCCCTTAAAATTTATTAGTTAAATATAAAATACTATGATTTTTGGGGTGAAAAGGGGAAGGGAAAACTGAAAGAAAACCTAATTAAAGGGGGTGATGCACCTAAATTGCTTATATTCTCTAGAAAATATTGAAATTGATGCACACAAATGTAGGCCTAAAAGAGGTTTGCAAAGAAAATTTAAATCCTAGCTCTTCTAAAATCCTAGCTTTTCATAGTAGGTGTGGAAATGACCTTCAAAAGGGTGTTAGATGCCATTTGTATACTATCACACAATTAAATTACACTCTATTTTGATCGAAAAAAACATATGCAAAAAATATTCTTTATTTGATAAATGGTGTCAAGTATAATTTCTTCTCTACTTCAAGAATTAATACAATAATGGCTTGAAAAAATAATATATAAGTCTTAAAATCTAATAAAATCCTAAGTGGAGTTGATTTAATAAGTAATAGTCTTCTTTAATTAAATTAAGGATAAAACCCTTTACAATTATTTTATCAATTCCTTTTTACAATATTCAATTTCTATCTCAAAGCATGCATGCACTCTCAAAATTTGGCATGGACAATAGGTAGGCTCATGTTTATAATAACACAACTATATTTTTAGTTCAAAAATAAATATAATAGTCTTAAAAAATCTTTTAATTTTCTTGTTTTGTAAGAAATCCATTTTGACGTTGAAATAAGAAATGGTGGGCCCCATTGACTTGGTCAACTCTCTTTGCATGTAATCAATGCCATTATTTTGTGTCTATCTCTACTTTAAATAATCTTTAAGTATTTTAATATCATTCTTTAAATGATAACAAAGGAATATTGCATGATGTTGGTCAACTAGTCAACTGAAGCTTTGATTGGAAGTTCAAGGCTAGCTAACTCCACTTGGATCCTCCTTGCATAAAATATAATTTAAAATTTTAAAAATGTATGAATATCCATAAAAATATCAAATATGTCATGTGGTAACACCAAAATTAATTCATTTGATAGATTTTCAATGCCATTATTTACTTGTTTGATTGACAAATTAGCCTATTAGGTCAATTAGGCCTAATATCCTATCTTCTTGCATTTGGAATCCATTAAAACTGAAATAATAAGCCATAAAACTTGGAAAAAAATTAATTATACCTGGAACAACTTTATTCATCATCAAATATGTGATTTTGAGGTGAAAACCTTCATTATTCAGTCAATAGAGTTGACTAGGCCTATTTTACTCTATTTTCCTGTAGACTGGTCATTTTGATTGAGATGATTGGGACACTTTTGAGATTCCTTATAACCAAATTAAGTTTTATAATGAATAAAAATTCTTAGTATTTTATCTCCATTGATTATATTTTATTGAACTATCTTTTACTTCATTTTACATGGTTTTTTCCACAAAGAGTATGATTTATACCCTCATCCATAGATCTCCATACATAAAATTAACATTTATGGAATCCTATATGAGTTTAATTGAAATTTTAAAAGTTATTAGGTTGATCAGAGATGATTTGATGTCAATATAATCAATTTTTTGCAAAACTAGTTTTTTGAAGGTTTAAGCAGGCTTTGAAGTTGAATCTTCAAAATGATGATTCATGAAGTATATATGTCAAAAAACTAAAATATTTCCATTTATGTGTATAAAATTTACCCCCCTAACATCCTTGAAAATATTAGGTTCATATTACAAATATATGAAAAGTTATCACGTGGAGAAATCTACTTTTGGGGTTTTGACTACATTATGAGCTACCTGCACTCTTAATGATTGTTCATAAATAATAACCCCTCAAATGGTATCAATTATTCATTAATTATAATTAAATAGTTTCATTCAAAACATACTAATATCATTCAATCAAACTCCACATGTGGTGAAAGATATGAGCATCTAAATAGGAGGATTAGAAGGTACCTAGAACTGTAAAAAGTAAAAAAATCACCAAAATGACAATAACTATTAAAATAATTTCTAGTGCATTAAAATATCATCAAGGGGTCTATAAAATTCTATCAAAACACTCTAAAATCACATTTTATTAAAAAGTCAAAAAACCTCTTTTTAGCCTATATGCTTATTTGCTTGTATAAACTTGTATGAGCATGGTTTGTAAAAGGTATTATTATGACACTCTAGAGTTTTGAAACTCTTGAAAGGTATTATTATGATGTAAAAACATCATCCTATTCTTTTTAAAACTTTTATTTGGGCTTATAAACCTTTTTCGCACTCCAGAATGATGCCTACTCTAATGGTGATCTCTAACGAACATACTAAGGACTATTACAAAACAAAGAGTATCTTTTCTTGTCCAATGGACATGAAACTTTTTTATAAGGGTATCCAATTCATGATGACATTTTGTATAAAATTTGAGTTCTTGAAACCACTTGTGGCTCCCATAAAGTTCAATTTTCTCTCAAAATTAATCCATGTGCATGGATTGTCTACATATTTGAACTTGACAATGCTCTTTTTAAATGATAATGACCCTTTTAAAATCTAGTTTTAATGTTTTTGACAAAAATTTGTACTTTTTAGGCCACAATTCTTAGCTTTAAAGGGCTATTGAATGGTTTATTGAAAGTTTTGAATGATAGGAGTAGTAATTTAGCCTTGACAGGTCAAATTACTAATAATAATCCCTTGGATCCACTTATCCTTATTCAGTTTCACAAAAAAATATGCCCTTACAAGCCCCACAATATGTGTCAACATCCCAACCTATTATAACCATGTTTGTTGGTTACCCCTTATCACAACCCTTTTACACTCTCGTCCATACCTATCAACACCCACAACAAAATGTCTTATGGGGTATTCCTCAATATAATACCAAACCTGAACTTATTAACATCCTTATGAATGGGATGGAAAATATTGAAGATTCTACCTCTGGGTGGAAAAGTATGCTCACATATGAATAAATATTTAATGAACCCATTTATCCATCTATCCCTATTAGGCCATATCCCTCATAATGGGAGCTTCCAAAATTCATGAAATTTTAAAATAAGATCCTTATAAACACATTAGATCATTTATACATGTTTTTTATGTCATAACCCATGATGACACTCTTCTCCTAAGAATGTTTCCCATGTCGCTAGCTGAACCAACTTTAGATTGGTATAGTTCTATCTCACAACACTCCCTATTCTCTTCTAGGCAACTAGCCCAAATTTGTTTAGAACACTTTTCCATTAGAATCATAAGAAAGGTGACCATAACTGAGCTCTATGCAATTAGACAATTTGATGACAAATCTATCACTGATTTTATGGGTAGATGGTGAAGTCTTATAAACCAACTTAATTTCTCCCTTCCTCAATTAGAGTTAATTGAATTATTTTTGAGATCATGTGCTAAGAATATCTCATCAACATTATGAGTTCAATCTTTCAAGGCTTCTGATGAGGCCTTTTCCATGTCCCATAAGTTATAAATCTAAGCTTTAGAAGAAGGGAAGGTAAAGTTACATAATAATAACATCAAACTTGATCCATCCAAAGGAACTAAAAATACCAAAACCAAAGGCACTATTAATTCCATAGTCTTAAAATCAACACCTCCATAGACAAAGAGCCAATCCAAACCCTCTACCTCCCAAGCACAATCACAAAAACCATTAACATATTTTCCTCCTCAATAGTACACACCCTTAGGTAAATATTATGACTTTATTTTAGATAAGATCTTAAAATCTTCTATTATCAAACTTCCTCCAGTTAGACCTCTTGATGACTCACACCCCAAGCCTATTTAGTTGAAATAAAATGACTTATGCAGATACCATCATGTACCAGGTCATGATGTCAATAGGTGTTGATACGTCAAAGGCCTAGTTCAAAACCTTATTGACTTAGGAGAATTATAGTTCAATAGCCCTAACACTCATCCTAATAAATCTATAGATATTAGACAACCATTCCCCAACCATACCTCTATGTCAAATTCCATACAAGCTAATTCAATATTAACCTCAAATCATGAGACCCATGTGATAAGTATGATCCATGATCAAATTTTTCCTAAATATGTTGGTAATGCTTTTGAATCACCTTCCATGACAACTAAAATCCCATATCTCCTTATAGTGGATGATTTTGAACCATCTGAATCAAGCATATTTATCCCTAAGACTCACTTAGGTTTTTGGATCTCATTATTTGGGATCTTATCAAAGATACTTTACCTAAACCTATTCAAGACTATCAACTAAAAATAAAATATGAGAAATCTGTAAAAAAAGGATGATTATCTAGACATCCTAGAAGATATGCATATCACTCCTTTAATCATTACAATATCTTCACTTAGCATACCCATCCCTTATAGCTTAATCCCTCCTACGAGTACTATTTTATTACCTTGTCCAACTCCTAAAATAGCTTCCTATATAGCTTGAGAAGAGCCAAATATAGTAAAGAGAGAAATTAGGGGAGATGCTTCAAGAAGCAAAAATAAAAACCTTGGGACATTAGGAGTAAAATATTTACATCTACCTAGAAGGATTGAACTCCCTAAAGAGGATATCCCTACTACCCCTGACCAAATTCAAAAAGGGAAGATGGATTTGCCACCAATTCAAACTAGAGAATCCATATTGGGACCCCATCTTTCAATAAGGCTAAAAACCACCATTATGGAATCCTATTTGAAAGAGAATATGTCATTATAAAGAGATATTCCCATAGTAATAACTCTAATTCATAATCCCTAAAATATGTATTACCCATATAACCTAGGTGTAAGGTCTTATCCCAAGCATAAAGTACCCTCTGTGGGGAATATTCAAATAATTAGTGGAAATAATAAACACTTAAAAGTAAATGCAACCTCCATGCCAATGCCTCAAAGGGTTTAAAAATCTAACCAAGATCCATTATGGGGGTTCTACTCTAAGATTCTTGATTAACTCCTTCAAACTTCCCTTATCACATTACCACCCATAAAACTTGTTGACCCCCACATTCAAAAATTGGCATGGTATCAGGAAAATATAAAATGCATATATCATCAAATAGTGGGACATGATATTGATAGTTTTAAGTAACTGAAATTTTTGGTCCAAAACTTATTAGAGGATGACCTTTTACTAGAATAATTTGGTCATGACTATCCTCATAGTCAAACTACTAGGGTCACGACCACTTTAAGAACTAATATATTACCAAGAGGTTTAGAACAAGTTTTAAAGGAACATAGAAGCTCTAATTGAGCTCAATATTAACCCATTTTAAACCCTATAGACTTGGATAATTTTGAAAACACATCAAATCCACCATTGTTTCAAATATATGTAATACACATAGCCACACAATCCTAGACTTAGGGTCATAAGACCCAAAATATCAGTAAAGCCAAGGTGACTATTGTAAAATTCCCTACTTCTACCATGGATAGTACTATAACACCCACCCAAAAACCTAAAATATATATTTTAGGAAAAGAGCAAAATAATAATGCTTCAGAGTTGATACAAATATTAATTTTAAAATAACTCCATCAGCTCCCTATCAATATGTCTTTGTATGAACTTGTATAAAACGCTTCATGGCATCATGAGGCTATAATAGAGGCCCTACAAGCTACTGAGATAAAATTAAATGAATACCAACCTCTATTTGCTGTTATCACATCTTTTTAAAAGTCATCATCCATAATATTTCATAATTTTGAAATATACCCATTGTAGTATGATGACTAGGATCCATTGGTATTTATCACTACCCAAATTAATTAGATGCAAATCAAACAATTAATGATTTTGAATATAACAAGTATAAATATTATCTCCTCATGTGATTTTAAGAAAGCAAAGTTACCTAAAATGGTTTTAGCTCAATCTCTAACCATCTTATGAGTATTCAATGATACTATTGTCCCTATGTTAGGAATAATTATCCTTCCCATCCAAGTATGTATACATAATCTCCCCAAGTTATTTTATGTAATATAATCATAATTTCAATACAAAATCCTATTTGGATGTCCTTGGATATGTGTTATGAATTGCATCCCCTCCACTTTTCACTAATGTCTTAAATTTGAATATGAGGGTAAGTTCCATAGTGTCCCCATCGATCCACATCCATTCAAGACATGCAACTTAAATTATCAACCTAATGATGTTTTTATCCCTTTGACTAACTCAAGTCCATTATATTTAGGGGAAAAATCTACCATCTCTACTATAACTTTATCCTATATCCCCAATGTAAACTCTTTTGATTCAACATTCCAACAACTTTCTATAGGGGAATATCAACTATTAACACTCAGCATTTTATCAAACCTTTAAGAATATAGATGTCTTAATCGATAACATGCCTATCAACCAAATATAGGAGACATTATCCCCTTTGAGCCTCCCTATCTCCAAATGCAATCAACCTATGGAGGAATTTATCAATATCCTTTATATAGGGAAATTCAAATGCATGACCAACCATCCACATCTAACTTCTCCTTTCTTAATAAACTATGGTTTACATAAACCTACCTACAATAATGTGCTTAGAAAGGTTTTGTCTTAGGGAACTATGAATAAGGACCCCATGAGGTTAAAATAAATGATCTTTAGAAACTACATGAGAAATATGGCCTCGATTTCAAGAAAACTCCTAAAGCTGATGACAATCATGCTTTAGTATCCCATGTCCTTATGTATGTGGATGATGAAAATCCCTCATCCCTTCTCAGTTCCCCTATGGAAACCAATGAAACCATTTACATCCCACCTAACTTTTGGTTTTTTAATAATGGCATTCACTTGGAACCACTAGCCTATCAAAATAGTGAGAAAACCATATCCCTTCCTTTAGTTTTCCATAATCTAATATATGAATATTCTCCCTCGGTACATGTAATCAAGTGTTAGGATGATTACTTAATTTTAACTTATTTAAGAGTAGGATATTTGTATCTAAATAATATCATACCATCTAAATCCCCTAGTCTTTTAAATGAGGTCACAATTGATATTAACCTAAGGATGATCAAATCCTCATAGAATATCAAAGTGAGTCAGTCCTTAGATTCTTTTAAAAAATTAGGATTTTATAGCATTCCTTGCTAATAATATCCATGATTTTTATTGTTATTATAGTGATATTCTCTAAATTAATCCTGCCATAGTTTTCCATAACATCATTACCATTCCCAAAGCTAAACAAGTGAAACAAAATCTTCATAAGATGCATTCTCATATATCACTTCTTGTCAAATAAGAATTGTATTACTTGTTATATTTTAACTTTATCCAACCCATTTATTATCTTCAATGGGTATCTAACATAGTACCTACCACAAAACTCAAAGGGGGTTATGCCTTTTTATTGAATTTCATGACCTTAACATCATTTTTCCAAAAGATGATTTTACCCTTCTAATATTGACCAGATCATGGACTTCACTTCAAGACATGACATGTTTTCACCCATGAATGGATTTTCTAGTTACAATCAGATCCTTATCACCCTAGAAGATAAATATAAAACCTCTTTTATTACTTCATGGGGGACTTTTTATTATTGAGTCATGCCCTTTGGTTTAAAAAATGCATGAAACCCTTACCAACATGTCATGACCTATAATTTTCATGATTTAATTCACAAAATCATTGAACAATATGTGGATGATCTCCTTGGTAAATATAGGCATTATAAGGATCACTTGTCCATAGCCTTCAAAAAATATTTTTTCATTTAATCTAATATTAGGTTTGTCTTAACCCTAAAAAGTGCATTTTTGGAGTTTTATTAGGTTAGCTCTTAGGTTTTATCATTTTCCTTCAAGTAATTGAGGTCAATCCTACCAATATTAAGTCCATTATCAATATGTTTCTTCCTTTTAACCTCAAGTAACTTTGTAGTTTACAATGGATACTAAAGTCTATTTATCATTTTATTTCACAATTATCTAACCAATGTCAACCTTTCCATCATCTCCTTAAGAAATACACTTGGATCATGTGGGATTCAAATTTTCAAGTGGCATTTTATACCCTTAATAAGTATCTCTTATCTCTCCCCATATTTATTCCACATTAAGAGGATAATCCCTTTTATTTATATATCTATGTAAGGGATCATGCATTAGGTTTCATGTTTACCTGTCAAGATGATTAACATGGAGAGAAAGTGGTTTATTATATAATTCATACTTTGGTTGAATATGAAACTTGTTACACACATGTTGAAAGAATATTATTGGCCCTAGTGTTCATAGCCTCCAAGCTTCACCACTATTTGTTTAATCACAACATTTATGTGATTACGAACATTGATCCTCTTAAATTCATGCATTTGAACCCCTATTAGAATTAATGAGTGTCAATATGGCTTATGTTACTCATTGATTTTGATCTTGATTTCCTTAACCAAAACTCAATTAAGGGGTAGATCATTACTTCTCAATTGGTTAAATCACCCCTTGCTAATAATCTACCATCTAGCTATGACTTCCCTAATGAAGTTATAGCCTCTACATCCTAAGAATATCAGGAATATCAAATGACATAATTATTTGATGGATCTAAATTAGAATATGGAAGGGAATTAGGGGTTATTTTAATTCCACTTGAAGGCATTCCTATCCCCCTATCTTTTAAGCTTGATTTTGGCTATACTAATAATATGGTAGAATATGAATCCCTAATTATAGGTATATAAATATATTTAGCTCTAGGAGTTAAGTCACTTCAGATATTTGGGGACTCCCAATTGGTAGTCAATATAATAACTAGAATATATTAGTTCAATAATAGCATCCTCTACAGGTATAGGATGTTATCATAGTATTTATTATCTACCCTTAATCATTATGCCATTTAAACCACTCCTTGATAAACCAATAAGTTTGTTGATACCATGGATTCTTTGGCCTCCTTTTTCCTATCCTCTTATTGGGAGTATATTTTTTTCCGTATTCACAAAGTCAATCAACCTTCTTAAACCTAAATTTATCTTCCTTCTATCCATGATATAGAGGAAAACTATGTGGATCTGTGGTACACATAAATATTTGATTATTTGTCTAAAGGTATCATTCCTTCATATTTATCCAAAAATGCTAAGCATGTTTTTCAGTAGTGACATTCTTGGTACATAATATTTGGGGGTGTGATTTATAAGTGGGGTTTTGATGGTATTTTCCTTCATTATCTCCAAGTTTCTAAATTAGGTCTCATAATTAAAGAAACTCATGATAGAATCTATGGTGGTCATTTTAATGGTTTAACTATTTCCATGAAAATTATATGATTAGGAGACTATTGGCCCACTATGAATTGATATTGTTTTGAGTATGTCAAGATATGTGTGAAGTGTCAACAACACACTAACTTATCCCATATCCCTATTCATGAATTAAAAGTATCCAAAGACTGTTGCCATTTCTCCTAATGGTATTTAGACCTTATAGGGTAGAATAATCCCAAATCTTCCTAATGACATATATTTATCATTACTACTACTAGGTATTTCACTAAGTGGGTTGAATCCATTCCCTTTATTTCAACCAAGGAAAATAAGGTTGTTGTTTTAATAATAATCACATCATATGTCATTTTGGTGTCCCACATAAAATCATTACAGATAATAAGAAATCTTTTAGAAATAAACAAGTCTAAATTTTTTGTGATTACTTTGGTATTAAGTTGAGTTTATCATCACCATATTATCCACAAGCCAATGGACAAGTTGAAGAATCAAACAAAACCCTTGTTAAGATTTTAACTAAAATGGTCAATGAGGTTGGAAAGGATTGACATCTATGTATCCATTTTGCTTTGTGGGCTTATCAAACTAGTATTTGAACACCTATAAGGGCTACCACTTTTTATTTAGTATATAGTATTGAAGAAATTCTCCCCCTCAAATTTTAAATTACTTCCCTAAGAATATCTATAAAAGATATCATTTCTAAAGAGGATTACTGTCAAGATCAATTAGCACAAATATAAATATTAGATGACTATCAAGCCATGACCCTTGATCACCTTCATGTATATCAAGAATGAATAAATCTTGCACATAATCAACATTTAAAGGAATAAGAATTTAATTTTGGTGACTTTGTCCTTAAATAAAATTAGCATGTCACAAATATAGAAAGAAGTAAATAGGGAAAGTTTTCTCCTAATTGGCTTGGACCCTATGTTATCACTCATAAATATGGATCTAGGGCATATCATTTGGCATCCCTTAATGGAAAACTAGAATTCCGGCTTCTTAATGCTTTGCATCTGCATCCTTTATACTATTAAAAATCCTATTACAAACTCCAATAAACATAAGTTCTCATAAAATCCTATCCCTTATCTTTAAAAGACCCATAATCATCAAGAATTATGTGGATTTATGGTAGTATACCATTTTTATTCTTGAATATGAACACCCTAGATCTATTCATATCATGTTCTCATGGATTGGCTGTATTTAAAATAGACCAAAGTTCCAAATCATTCTCTATTCACAATCTATCACCCTAAAAGGCTTGTTCGAAAGAAATGGCATGTCGCCCTATTTCCTAATTTATAAAATCACCCTTGAGTCTAATCCATGACAAAAAGGTTTGGCATATCAAAATGAAGAAAAAATGTAAAAGATAGACTGATCCCTTGAAGGATAGTTATCATCAAAATAAAGAGAAAGGAAAAATTACAGACTAATCCCTCAAAGGATAGTGACTAATATAACTACATATAAACATGTAGATCACTCCTTTGAAGGATGGCTATGGGCTTATGATTTAGGAAACTTCCCACATTGATCAGTTTTCTACAAAAAGAAAATAATGTAAAAATAAATAAAATCAAAATTATATCCCATGAAAGCTTCCAACATTGATCATTTTATTTGCATTTGTATACTTCCTGCAATGACCAGTCTACATTTATCTATGGATTATCTCATTGTTAAAAAGCTCAAAAAAATAAAATAAAATGTGTATTTCTAGAGAATTAAGCATTTCCACCATTCCTATAATCCTATTTTCTTTAAAATCAAGGATTTATGAACTTGGATAACAAGAGATTGTTAAGGAATTTAAATAGAATTAGATAAAAGGGCATATATGCAAACACAACATGATGCCTAGATTTGGTTAGGGTCCAAACCAATTATGAGTCGTGCATCCTTGATCAGTTAATACACATTTAATCTATTTTACATAATCCATAATCAACCATGATATAAAATTCCATCCATATAATCTTATAAAATCCATATAAATACCATCTATGAAAAAATATGTCATTAATCCATTAAACACCATAAATTATCACATGCAACTAAAAATTAATAATCTACTACTAGTCCATATAAAACACATATATGAATCCATAATCAAGATAAAATCTACATCACATAATTTAAATATCATAATCCATCAAAACACTGCATAATCAATATAATACATGATGCAACTAAAATCAAATACTATACAAATGTAATCCACGTAATCCAAATCCATAATCATGTAACACAAAATCATGTAATAAATGTGAATAACATGTAATCATAAATATAGTGTACATCATAAAGTGTCATAATGTGTAATGTGTAAAAAGGACAATACATATAGTATCTATATATATAAATACTCATTAAATTAGATCTAGTTTAATTGGATATCCATCCTACCTCCCCCACTATTCTCTCCATATCCTCCTCCATCCCTCCTGTCCCTCCATTATAAGACAATCCCCACACTGGCAGTCATTATCTATACCCTTTGTGGAGTCTAAATCTACCTATGTGGCTGGCATATTTAGCAACCTTTGGTAAATAGTATGTAACAATATTTTCATAATACTGCATCTTCACTACCACCTCTTGATATCTATCTATACTCACACTCCTTGACAGACCCATCCTACTACCTTACCCCCCTCCTCTTGCATTGGACCCTAATAATGCTCTCCCCACTATACCTTATAATACCCAAAGCCTCTCATGCCACTTGTAATATCTATCCTATACTTGACATGGCTCATCATAGTTATGTTGTAATACATCATAAATCCCTTATAACACTATCACCTATGCCTATAATTGGCCTCACTCAAAAACCACTCTAGAATACTATGCCCTGGATACATCCCTCTCTACCATGTTAGCTTGTATATCCCCATCACCCTCCCCACCTCCTCTTATAGCCTCTATATCCTCCATATCCACATCTCCATATCCCACATCTAGAACACCACCCTCTCCTCTCACCCTCCATGTTGATCTACCCACCATAATAAGTATGCCTTTGTCACCCTAACATCATCTATTCCCTCTCCCTCTATCTCTTCCTATACTAGCTCTCTAGCCCTATAACTTGTGGCTCGAGTATCTCTACCTATGAGTCATCTCTCCTATTCACCTAAGGTACCTTAGGTATATCCTATTATATCCCAAACTATCATCATACACACCTAAACTAAAATATCTCCACATGCTCTAGGCATCTCTCCTACACCCACCTAGTTCATTGTCTAACCGCTAGCTCCATCTCCATCCCTATCCATGTTGAGAATATAACATAAGGCCTCCATATAACCTCATCCTCCTTTATCATCTGTATATAAAAAAACTAAATCTCTAACTCTCCCATCCTCATGTGGATGGGAAAAGTCATCTCTCCATATCAAGAAACAAACACTAAAATCAAACTTGTGCCAACCCATCCATGATATCCCTAGTTGTTGTATTACTCAAATATGCTCATAGGACCAAAATTATAGCATGTAGCTAACATCCATCTCATATCACCACTATGTCTTCCACCCCCATAACTTCTTATATATCTATTCCAATCAAGTCAGAGCCCATGAAAATATTGTTTAGTGCTCCCACATGTCTACAAGCACCCTTATCAAGATCTATGTGAACCTCCCTCCACCTAATTTTGGTAATGCATAGTAAGATATGGCCAATATCATCATGGTCATCACTCATCTCCAATCTTAGTCTCACTAATATTGAGCCTCTAAGATTAATCCTTCTACTATGAAACCAATATCCTCTACATTCTCCCCATACAACCATGTCAATGTTATTGCCCATCCTTTCTTATCCATTAAGATGATCTCTACACCCTGTATAGGTAGATAGAGTATGTTTTAAATGTCCTCTAGGGTCATATTTATCTCCCCTATCAAGATACAAAACATCCCTACATCTAGATCCCATCACTCCAATAAGGCCACTAGTAGACTTTAATCTTAATGTACCCAGTGATAGTGGTGTAGTCCTCCTAAGATAATTGCCTTAAGATTCTCCTAGTCTACATATATCATGACCTCCCATAATTTCTCCATAAAAGGTGGCACTCAGTCTTGCATTGTTAATAGTACACTTGCATTTAATCCCATAATCTCTTACTTTCATTTTGTATTATAATAATTAATCCATTCCTTTGAGTTTTTTGTAACCCTTAGAAATTGGTATTAACCCTTATTGGATCAATCTTGATTGGTTATGGACCATCACCAATAATTAGATCAACATCAATCCCTAACTAATCATTGGTAAATTTTTAAGGTATTTAGTATCAATCCTCTTAGGATTAATGTTGATCCTTACATTATCCTAATAATCCCTAAACCCTACCCTAACCTAGCTCAAAATCCAAAAATTCAAAAAATTCATACAAGTAGAAAAAATAAGTTACCCCTACCTCATCATGATACATTCATCATCATCATCATACACTCCCATTAGCCTCTATTGTATATATCTCTCTCACTCTATTGATAGGTGTCAATTTTTTTGGTTTTGGATCAACTCGTTCGATATCATTTACAAAATGAGTGTCAAAGCCATTCATTGGCATATTTTTAGCCATTTAAAATTGATGTTGATTATTCCATAATTAGTGTTAATTAATTCCTAATCAGCATTGATCTATTGGATCGATGTCAATTTAGACTAGTTTAAGCACTTTTGCATTCCTTTTAAATCTCTTACATCTTTGCAAGCCTATTCTAAGGCTACTTGAGTTATCCTTTGTTACAACTATCCTATCCTTTATTACCCATCATTACTAGATTATGGACATAGGCCACCTAATGTTCCTACATCCTTTGAGAGGTCTACATTCATTTTAGTGTCTATCCCCTATGGATCCTAAAAAGATACCTCATCTTGAGGGCATTGTATCCCTAGGTATCACACATGTACCAAGAAGACCAGAGGCTTTGGTCAACCAATTATATCCTTTTCCCTCTTTATTTACTTTGATATATTCCACATGTTCATATTTATGGCAATCCATTACTTGTTTTGCTTTGGATATTCTTGTTCATGATGTCCTATATCTTGTTAGTGTAGCACTATATTTCATACTTATCCTTGTGTTTTTAATTCTCATTTTCTATCCACCCTATCCATTACCATCTCATTTTAAATACCATCCACCTCATTATCCTTTTATATCTTCTATTTTGGGGTGAACACCTCCTCAGATTAAAACTTTGGGCATTAAACCCATCCTACTTTTTATCTCATGACATGTTCTCACAAATAGCTCAACAAAAAATGGAAAATATAGACACTATAAATTTACACCACTTTTATTAAAAATGTTTCTTACCCCTTTCAAATCATTTTATACTATTTAATATAGTTTTATGATTTACCATCTAATGTAGTGGAAATAATCTAGTTAATTACCATTTTAACTAGGTAACTAGTTAACCACCCCTAAATTCTAATTAAATCTTCCAAAAATTATTAAGGGTAAGTTATTTTAACCTTCCTAAAAATGTCTCCTTACCAAAGCCCCATTAAAAACCATTTTCAACTAAGCTTTATCTTTAATCTTGAGTTGTTGGAACCAACAACTTAAACTTAGACCTAATTGGTAACATTTCTCATGATCATTATTGATCTTGTTAAGATCGACATCTATTTATATCCAATCCAAACTTAGCTTATGGATCCTAATTTTTTCACATTGAAATGATGATGAAATTCCTCTAGATCACTATGGAATAATGTCATCTCATTTTTAGTTTATCCATAATCTACTCAAATCCAACCACATCCCTGTCAATGATGTATTTCTTTGTAGCATAAGAAGTTTTTGTTGAAGTAAGTATGTTATATATTTAAATGGTTTTAGATTAATATACTGTTCATTTATATTATGTTTATTATCATAAGTGTGTTTACATAAATTAGTGACTTGTTTAGAAACTTCTTATAATCTATTAAATCCCTCCTTATGCCCCATCTTGAGTCTTTCAACACTCACTATAAAGATAGACCATGACTCTTTCTAGATCGACATCAATTATCTAATCAATACTAATTCTAAGATAATTTACATTGATCCCTATGTTTTTATTTGCATCTACAACTTGATGCTAGGTTATTAATCATAAATGTTTCCAATTTATTATTTTTAAGTCCTAAAATCATGTATTGTTGTCTATAGATGACCTTGCTTGGTGTTATACATGATGTGGTTTAAATTCATGATATACCCATAGTTATTCATACCTTATTAATCAATCAAATTGGTATATATTTCAAGTCAAGACTCTACATTATTGTCTTTACCCCAACTCTGAAATCCATCACCAAGCAACTAAAGCAAATCCAAAAATAAGAATACTTAACCATTAAATATTGGAATGAATGTTTTAATAATATCTATGCATTAGATTGACTTGTTTCATTTCAGTTTCATAATATTATCACATGATTTATTGTAATTTATCTTATTATCCACTTGATTATGTAAAAATAGTGTAATGACATCCCTTTAAGGAAGTATACCACTTCTTAAAATTGATCTTGTATCAATCAATCCACTCATCTATATTATTAATCAATTTTTTCTAAGTTATATTTACTGTGTAGGTATTCCTTCCTAGCCAAAAAGGAACTCCCACCTCACTATATCAATGGTGCACACCCCCCATCATAGGTATTCCTCTTTAAAAACTGTCAGGATGCAAAACACTGGAAAATGCCACTTCTTCTCCACTTGTGGTGTGCGTGGAGCACAAGAGGTGAACACCAACTCTGTGTTTGAGTTGTGTGTTGGGACCTGAGAGAGAGAGCTTTGAGGAGAGAATTATTGTTCACTTGAGGTGTGGGAAGCCTCTGAAGAGGTGGTGGAGAATAAGTGGCATCTTCTTTATTGTATTCTTTTCTGTATGAGTATTAATACAAGTTGTGTATTGTCTCTCATATCATGTGTTATTTCTGAATTCTAGTTACTTGTGATTCTGGTTAATTTCCACATATTAAGTTGCTTGGTTTGGTAATCAATTGTATGCTTCCGGTGTTTCATATCCTGACAGTTTACACATTTTACATTATATTTTATTATATCATTCTTTTTAACCATGCATTTGTTCACAAATTTCTAGAAAAAAATCCAACATACATCACATATTTTCTCATAGCATATAAAAAACTAGAACACACACTAGAAATAAAATATACATCCATTTTCATCTATGATCAATATATAACAACAAATGTAGAGCCATATATATCCATAGATCAAATTTTTGATATAATAAAAACATGATATAAGTATAATAATATCCATATCTCTAATTTTGTACTCCATCATGTCTATCTAGTGGATGAGCCACACTACCCATAAATGCTTGCAAATGTCCCCTCTAAATAGTCCATTGTAGTGAATTTATACTAGACCAAAGGCCATCAATTTTTCCTTGTATATTATCCACTTGGGCTTGTACCTATGTTAGATACCTCATTATCTCCATATGATTAGCTCACTCCTCAAATACTATTGTCATGCCCATAACTTTCCATCTCCTTCTCCAAGTGGTAGTTGTGTGGAATCTCATTTTGTTTTCAACTCTTGGGATTCCTCACCAACCAACCAAAACAAACTAACATACTCTAGAGTAGATGGTATAATAGGATCAACCATATCTATAGTATCATGTTATGATAATACACCATCCAAAATACCATGATGAGAAGCTCAAATTATAGCACCCTATCTAAGCTCCTTCCTAGTTGTATCGATAAAAAAAACAAATGTACATTAGATATCTCACACACACACACACAATTTACAAACATATATATATATATATATATATATATATATATATATATACATACATACATACATACATACATACATACATATATATGTATGTATGTATATACATATATATATATATATATGTATGTATATATATATATACATACATACATACATACATACATACATACATATATATATATATATATATATATATATATATATATGTATGTATGTATGTATGTATGTATGTATGTATATATATGTATGTATGTATGTATGTATGTATGTATGTATGTAGGTATATATATACATACATACATATATATATATATGTATATATGTATATATATGCATACATACATATATATATATGTATGTATGTGTATATATATGTATATATATATATATATATATGTTAATATATATGTATGTATGTATGTATATTTATATATATATATATGTATATATATATATATATATATATATATATGTATATATATATATATATATGTATGTATGTATGTGTGTGTGTGTGTGTAACTTCATGGGATCATGTCTATGAATTGATGAAAAACTAGGTATAATAAATCAAGAACATCATGGTCCCCTATGGATCTAATAATCTATCATCCAGGTATGTCTTGCCTATGTCATAGGATCTCCCTACTCATTTGCCTCCTCATATGCATCCACTACCACTCGTTGATGTCTCTATCATCATGGTGGTCATAGTGTTATGGAAAAATAATAACCACATCCACATCCTCTACATTATATTTGACCATATCCACATATGTAACTACTACCTCTTTAGTATTAACTCTTCTCACTACTCTTGGTGTCATCATTGACTAGTCTAAGGTCTTGATTGTCATGGCCAAATCATAGGTACATCTATAGGTAATATTGTTCCCGCACTACCTCTAATATATTTATCATGGTATACCAAATACTTAAGCACTACTATTGGATAAAAATAGGTTATGGCTCCACCCACCATGTATAGTGTCTATTAGTATGACCATGAACTAATCTAATAACAATTATAGTCAAGTCTACCAACTACCCACAAATATATACATAGGGATACCATATAATGTCACTATGAGAAATAGTTCATATTTTTGAAGTATGTGATACAACATGTATCACATTATACTATCAGCATATAAGAATAAGAGGTACACTATCATTAATACCATGGGGAAACCTAGTTAGTCAATGCATGGGAAATTTCTCATAGATCCAACTACAAAATAAAAGAATCCCATATTCTTATATCCATAAAATATAATGGAATACATGTAATGGAATAAAATACAACTAAATCACTAACCCTAGGTCATAGAAAGTACCCTAATCCAAAATTGAGTGACATAAGGTGACTACATATAATGACACCTTCCTATTCAAATTGTTACAAAGTAAATGTGATGTCATAATGCCTATCACTACCTTATAGATATCTAAAATGATATATATATACACATTAAATATTTTCATGTGTAACTCCTCAAAATATCACTCAAATATAGCCACCCATAGAGCTAATGTTTGTCTATTTGACTCTACCTCAAGAGTATCATAGATAATAGGAGTCCCAATAATATGAAGTCTAACCAAAACATGGAATATTCTAAAGTGATATCAACTTATATTATATACCCATCCAACTCCCATTAGAAAGTGTTGGTTAGTCACTCCAATTTTCTTAAAATAACATTGTGACTAATTCAACACTAAGGGGGATCCTTCACATCTACATGATACCACCAAAATCCATTATCACCAAATGTGTACAATCATTTGTTATAAATATATCTAATAAATCAAGTAACCATGTTATATCTATCAAGCCCCAAAGTCTTTGTCATCTATAAAAAATTCCAAATAAAAAAAAATGTATTAGTCCTTATTCTAAAATAATTAGGGAATTACACTCTAAAATTAATTACAAATATGCTTAATTCAAAAATTAACTACTTCATTAAACTACTTTTGAAAATTAATACTACATTATACTATGTTGGCCCTATATTTCAAAATTTTATTCAAAAATAAAAATAATATACTAATTTATCCAAGAGGCAAACTATGTTGGCTGCTATGGAAACATTAAATCTAAGTCATCCTACTTCTACGTAGTCAACCAAATCACAAAACTAAGTCAACCCACTACTATGCAGTTAACCACATCTTTGTACTATTTCAACCACTTTATACAAATTCAACCATTCTTTAAAAATTATGTCAAACACTTTCATACATTACTACATCAACCAATATGTATGCAATACAAACTAGATCAACTTTACTATACACAGTCGACCACTTAAAATTTACAAACTAGATTGGCTTTACTATATGTATTTGGACACTTATGATTAAGCTACATCAACCATATACCATGTAGTCAACCACCCTTTTACACCTTCACATTTTAAAATAACTCATTTCTATTTATGAGATGACTTTTTACCTATTTATCATTAATTAATTAATTAGTCATAATGACTAATTTTGGTACCTACCCATAAACCATCTTTCTATCTACGCTACCCTACAGCTTATAGGGGAAAATTTTATTATACATAATTTTCCTCACCATTTAATTTTTCAAATTTACCATATTTTCCAATAAAAACTTGAAAAAATTCAAAATATAAAGCATCACTAATATGAGCCATGCTAGCTAATATCACTACACATATCATATCTCACACTCATAATCTCTAGGCCATAGTCTCTCTCTTCACTCTTTTGGGTCTCTTAGGTCTCTATTTTTCTCACAATAGGAAAATTATAAATAGATAGTTTTAAAAACCTATTTATATTTTAATTTTTAAATTATTTAACCATCAATTACCTTTTAAAAAATTCCAGTTTCTACTTATAAATATGTTTTTAGTAGCTCTTTTTTGAATGAAAGATAATCTAAAATCTTAATATTTGTAGAGAATTTTTATACATATAACACATATTTTTGCAAAAAAATAAAAATGTATCTTAATTTTTAGGCCCACCTAATGCCCCATACATTCAATGTCTCTTCATGTTTCTCACATGACTTCTCTTAGATAGCAACAAGGTAAGTAAAGGTATGTATTTTTTAATTATTTCATTTCAATTACTTTTATGCTTCATACGATATTTTATTAGCTTGATGTTTTGGGTTCTTATGTTCTTTTCCCAAAGCACCATCCCATATTACAACTACATGTCACGTGATGAGCTTAGAGTGGGGCATGTGTATATGCATAATATTTTTAAACTTTATCAATTATTGATATTTTGTCTCCTATAGGAACCCATCAAATCTCAATCTCTTTGAGTGTATGAATTAAAGGGTGCACCAGGAAAGGGGTTAATAGACCTTTAGTGTTTCACATGACTTTGTGCCCCTATACCACCACTTAAAACCAATATAAGTTACTTGTATACATTTACCTAAGATTTTTAACCCCACTTAGACACTTATTTAAGAAATTAACTACCCAAAATAACCCCTACCTACATTTTTCCTACTACGTCAACTAAGTCAACCCCATTCTAGGTGTAACATAAAGCACAAAACTATATCAGCCTAAGTCGACACAGTTTGGGTCCTAATGGCTCTATTTACTACCTAATTAGGTTGATTAGGCTAATTGCATTAACTAAATTCCTAGGAAGTTTTAATGTTTAAGGTTAATCCATTGCTATATACCCCTTTTTATTTCATTTCTAATAGAGGATCATTCAATTTCACATCATTATTGCTCACAAATATGCTTATATAATTCAATAAGAGGTTTTGTTGCTTAGGTTTTTTTCCTTCAAGAAGTAGAACTTGTCTTTTAGAGGTATTGGATGCATAGGAGATGTCTTGTCTCTTAGATTTGATTTATCCTTGAGATCCTTACAAGACCATAATAGCCTCTTGAAAAACATCATTAGCCAAGGGAGAGATTGAGGCATGGTGGGTTCACTTCAATAAGGTAAGTATATTTCTATCCCTTCATATTTTGATAAGTAGATGTTGTAGAGTTAATATATTGAATTACATCTCTACTTGCTTAGATCATTTCTATGTTATAGATAGATTTTTCTTTGCATGTTTATTATCTTCCCTATTTTTTACACAAGCTTTGGTGAGCACTATATTAGTTTTCATATGAATTTAATAGATTATCTTGCAAGTTGTTTAGTAGATTATATTACTTAATATTCTTTACAATCATAAAACCTAACTAAGGTTATCACTAAATGACATTTGATTAGATGCCTCAGAACCTATCATTTTCCATAGTGTGATAAGTGATCCCTTAGTGTAGATTTAGTGGATTCATTATTGGTCATGACCCTGATTTAAACACATTTCTATGTTTACTTATTAGTTGATTACCTTATCTGATCTTGAATATTATTTAGTAGGATAAGTTATAGAACTATCTAGTTTATCTTGCATACATGAATCATGTAACATATAGAGGTGTCATTTTTAAGTAGATATATCAATTAGGCTAACAATATGTGATCATATTAAATCATAAAATGCATGATATTGAACATGGAAATGTCTATAGGGTAAAAATACAAGATTAAAAAGTAACCAAACACACACAAAAGGACTTAATGTAATGCAAATAAATGGTCCACAGAGACTACATACAAAGGGCATGTTCAAATGTCACACAATCAAAATTAATGACATAATTACATTTTTAATCAACATATAATGATGTATTAAAATGTCCAAACAACATACAATGGCATAGGTGCCAACACACAATAAACATATTAAAATGTTCCACAATAAAGACAATAGAAAACCATGTAATATAGTAAAATACTTGATATTGTAAATATTTAACGTATAAGCAACCAACATAAACATATTATACTAGTCCTTTCATATATGTGTTATAAAAAAAATGATGTAGCATATCATATCAAGTACACTATGAATTATGTGAGTATGGATATAGACATGTGTAAGTGTTAATATATAATCTTATAGATGATATTTATGAGTTATATATCACCCCATCCTAATACATTTGGCAAAACTTATACCTTTGTTATTCATCTCAGTTTTAGACATTTCCTACTTTAGAAAGTTTCACGTTTTCTCTCTCTTAAGCCCCTTGGCCTATCTATTAGTCTGACCAGTCTTATATTGATGACCCATGCCTTCTATCTTGATCAAAATGTTTAAAACCTTCTTATCTCATGCCACTATAAGTTTTGATCATGTACCTATTGTTTGTGCAAACACAAGGAAAGAAAGACCAATTAATTCCTATTATCTCCCATGTTATATGTGTTTACACCATTTAGTGGACACATGCATTTTGTCAAATAATTGACATACAACCTATAGAGTTTAAATTTTATTAATCAACATAGAAAATTACAATCAGAATTATGCCACTTTTGGGATTATTGATATATAATAAAATACATAGAGGAAACAAATTTAGACATCTCTAGTTTCATATAGAACTTTTTCATTCAAATTTGTAGTCTACATAGTCACTTATCCACAAGAAAGATTAAACACTACAAATATGTTTTGTTATGTATAATTTCCAGATGACCTCTTCAACTAAAATTCATTTTGATTATAAATGATAAGAATGGATGGTCCATCCACTTCCCCCAATTTATGTTCATCTCCTTATGCCATTTACAATCCATATGGTCACTTTCACTCATTAAACTAATTAAAGGAAAGGTCAAAACCCATTCACCTTTTATTTCTTAAACTTCTACCAAACTTACCACCTATACATGTTCATTTTTTACCCAAAATTAGTATCTTCCTCCAATGTTTTCTTGACTATTTTTTTTTTTAATCTTCTCCCCCACTTGATAAAACATCCTCCCCATAAAAAAATGCCTTGGTCATAACATTATTTCCACTTAGACATCCATAAAAATATTAGTCATGTCATAACATACATGCCATAGGAAAATCATTAAAATATGTAAATTTGAAAAGATGAAGTCTAAAAATACAAAAACTAAGATAACCTAACACTATAAGATGAAAAAATAAATATAAGATTATTCCACCAAATAATGTGCCAAGAACAAGGATCACTAGCATAGAAACTAAGAACTTTCTCCAAACATACTAAAACTGAGACAAAGTAAAATAATCAATGGAAAAATAAATGGACACTCTATTTTTGTCGATGTAAAATTACTCAAGACCTAGGATGTTCCTACATCAAACACCTAAGGTTAAAAAATGTGATCCCTAGCTCACATGGACAAGATAATTATAAAATCTACTCTTATAGTCATGAGGAAAAGTGACTATGGCATCCCCTTCCAACATATCAATAAAATTAGTTGTTTTTTATTCTTCTTCCTATGCCATTTTTAGCTCTTACATGTTTATTTCTCTCCTCTTCACATTTATACTCTTTCTCTCACTCCTTGGGGTATCATACCCACCATAGACCATCTTCCTCTGACAAAGGCTCAACCAATCTTGTACAACTCTCTTGTGGGTTGAATCCCACTCTCATCTATCCATCACCACCAAGATTCTCTATCATGCACCTCACTATCCCATGTGGGCTTGAACCCACTATTATCCATCCACCTCCACATAAATCCCACTTGGATTTGTTCATACCTTTTCAAAATAGCTATTGGATCACCTACAACAACACATATATTTGTCTATAGTTTCTCTCTCACAATTTTAGTCTCCTCTATCGCTCTTGATCTCAACACAACCAAATCTAATTATACATGGGCATACAAATCATAGCCCATAACATCTAAAATTATATCAAGGATAGTTCTTACCTTTAAATACTTTGAATTACACTTTTATATGGCAATCAATATTTCCATCTAATCTATAAATTCAAAATCCTCCTCACATGATAGGGCTGCCATACACATTAGTAACTCCTCATTCCACTTATTGAGCTTAGGGAATTCATTCTCTATACCTAAAACATTAGACTCCTCTACACATATCATGGATTATCTAAAACTCATGTACATCCTCTCATCTATCTCTATGTTTTAATCTTGTTCCACATCAATATTGGGCTTCTCAAAGCCTTCTCCATCATTTAGTTATTCTAAGGATAACTCTTTTTCCTCTAACTCCTGAAAATGAACTTTTAGTTTCATATCTCTTTGATAATAAACTTGTTCCCATGCTTCACTACTATATCTTATCTCTATAATGACTTAAATATAATCACCTAAGGCTATTATATTATCATAAATCATCTCCTCAACCACCACTACCATATCAACATTTTATTCAACTTCTTCACTCCATCTCTCATACATATGAGCATGTTGGATTACACCACACTTAATACTATTATTCACTATAATCTTGATATATGGACCTACACATTGTAAAACCATATTAGGTAAATCAAGAGTTCCCATAATTATATCAACCACTTCATCATGCTACAAATTCATGTTGTCCAACTCTTGTTCACTACTAGCATGTTACTAATGATTTACACTCTCACTATTTTCCAATGGCCCATTCCCAAAAAATCTAAAGGATGTTATCTACTCCTCTAAAGATATATTTTTATATTATTCACATGGTTAAACCTTCACTATCATCTCTTTATGTGCACGTGCTTGCACAACCTCTAAAGTTAGTATTTCTTCCAAATAAACTTGCAACTCTTCTTTGTTACGCTCTTCACTCACTTGAAACTCTACATGGCTGAAATATTTTGTCACATAAATTGTTTAACTCATGGAAACATATATTAATCCTTTGTTTTCATAAACCCTAATACGATCTAATTTTTTTTGGAAAGCTCATTGGTATCACAAACCAAGGAAAAATCAGATTTTTCCCACTCATCAGACTACAAAAACTCTTGCCCATCATCACATAATTGGTATCAAACTTATATTTCATAATGGATCATCTCTATATAATCCATAATGCATATTCCATCAATTATTATCTTAGCATATCTCTCATACAACTAATTATTCTTAAAATTAAAATTAGGCTTTACATAGAGAAGCATCTCATTGTTGCCTTTCAAGATAACCTGCTCTTTCATGCAACTATGCACGTCCATCCTAATTCTTAAAGTAGTTTTTAGCTGATCACATGAAAACTCCTAATTTCATTTTGCCTCTATTATAAATATGATTCTCACCAATTCTCTCAATACTCTTCACACAAATTTTCCTCAACCATCCTAACTATAGTTTTAGGTGCTCAAAATGCCCTAACATCTTGGAAACCATATATTCTAACTCACAAACCTTCCACCTACCTTTATTTTATCTCCTCACTTGGATAACTTTCTAAAATGTAGCTAAAACTCCACTCAATTACTTGCTTACAACTTTCACCCTTATAGGGTCAACAATGTTCTCATGCTTAAAATGCATATCTATCTCAACTGTCTAAGTCATGAGTTATTTTGAGTTTTCTTATTCATAAATAAAAGAATTATCATTCAAATATTTACCTATTTTCTCCACGATAACCTTGGTTGGCCTATTTCTTTTGCTAGACTCTTTTCCTCCACTTGTTTGGACTCTATCCAAAGGATATATTAATTCTTGTAGGTAAAATAACCCCACCATTAACTCTTCCTCATCAACATCACACATTACTACACTATCATTTTGTGTAGTCTTTCCCATTATGTCCATACTTTCCTAAAACACTTTTAATGTCACTATCAACTCACCCATCACATGTGCCCTTCTCTCATGTGTTATCTCTCAAAAAGAATCAACATGATTCTATTTTATAACTTATGATGGACTCAAAATTGAGCCTCATAAACTCCCTCAATATTTTAGGACTTCACACACCTATAACCACCTAAGCAAACTTTTCAACAACCTGTAAATAACTAGTATAATTTTCTCTCATAGCCTACAACCATATTGAGGATTTTTGTCACAAATAAATGTAAGGACACTACCTTGCTCTTATATCAATTGTTAAAAGCAAAAATAGGGTGAGACCAATTAAAGATACCATTATATCCCATGTTTCATGGGTTTACTCTTGGCCATAATTGGCCCACATACCAAGTATGTGTCTAGTTGCTAGTGGTCCTAATGTAAAGAAAGAGGTAGAGTTCCTAATTGATCAAATGGTTGAATAATCTCTAGATGGAATAAGTGGACCAGAGAGACCATGAATCTCATAATATTTAAAATCACGTTTGGTTCACTTGAAATATAATTTGACAATTCTAAACATTGGTCTAAACTTGTAGAGACCCTATGGAGTACTCTGGATAAGCATGGAGCTCATGGTATCCACCTGGTCTACTTTCCATTTAGATCTTATCTAGAAATTTGTCTAAAATGGTATAAATGTTGAGAAGGAATTTTTATGGTGCTATATATTACACGTATGGATGAGTCAAAGAGAATTAGTCATGTGGGTTTATTCACACTAGTCCCAAGTTTCTATGTGCCAAGTTTGAACTCATGCACTATAACATAATGAAATATATGCATGGGAAAAGTTGGATCCTAATGAAAAATTTGATAAGTTTTCATACTTAGCCATTTTAGGCTAGACCATCATCAATACATCATGTAGGATTACATGAACCAATCAACTTCAACATTTGATAAAATCATGTTGGAAGCTCAAAAGGCTAACAGACCAAAAGGGTTTGTTTATTTTAGAAATAGGTCCATTATATACAAATTTGGTACCCACAAAATATTAACACTTCAATATATAAAATTGTAAAGTTGGTCAATAAATGGTAGATGTCTATACAAACATCATTTTTAATAACCATATAGTGACCATTTGGATCCAAAATCCTTGGTGAGAACCTAAGGAGGAACACATGGCTAATAAGTTTCAATCACATGGGAACTTGAAAGTAAATCAAATGGTTAGTTAATCCTAGGGAACAATGAGATATTGAGCTTAGGGAAGTGGGTCCTAAAACATCTGAGGTCTATGTTTAATCAGATCTCAAAATCTAATAGAACAAAATAAAGCTAAAATGGGTCAATGTCCAAGGAAATTTTAACAACTAATAGGAAGGGAGATGAGCCAATATGTTTGATGAAAGTTGATGAAGAAAATAAACTTGACTCATCAAGTAGACCCAAAAGACCCAAACTCGATAATGATCCAAGTCGGTGGGAGAAGTAAAGGAAGGAGCTTAATGTAAAATCAATTGAGACCTAACATTGAATAAAGTGTTATCTACATGTAAAAATATAGGAAAACTAATATCCTTAGATTAATTTTCACCTATTATTATCTGGGTCAAGGATCTAAGACATAGATAAGATGAAGGATGAAGTAAAAATACCATCCCATGTTAGGACTTCAAAAAACCATCATTCAAAATAGGCATGACATGTCCCTAGAAGATATACATATTTTATCTTCTTGAAGATATCTAATGGAAGATCAACAGATCAGAACTTGGGTATTTGGAAAATAGTTAGAGCATTTACTTCTAGTCAGATCATGACTTGCCACTTTTGGAAAAATCTTGTCTTTTAGTGTAGCCTATTAAATATAGGATTATTTGGAGGCTATTTAGGTAATTCATGAATATCTTAATCATAATAACCTATTTTGATTAGATTAAAAGCCTAGTGAAATGTCTCTTGGAGCTAATAACTCATTAATGATCATGAATAATGTGTTTCTCCTCTCTTCTTCCCCCTTCTCCTATATTAACCCTTTCTATCCATTTTGTTAGGATCTCTTAGGGACTTCAAATTTGAGACTTTATTTTATATTTTTGAGATATGGGACATTCATTGAGATATTGCAAAGTATACTTAGCTTGATTAGGCTTGACCTTGTCAAACACTTGTAAGAACTACCTCTTATTTTTTCCTATCTTTTGCCTTGAATTTGTGTTTGAAAACTTGTGGATTATGGCATTATGTGAAGGATAATATTCCTCATTCATGGTCCTTATTTTCTAACCTTTTTTAGGTATTTTCAATGTTTTTTTGTAGGTCTAGGTTAATGTTCTACTTTGAACCTCTCCTATGAAATACTTATGTAAACTAGTTTGATCTTAAAGTTATGTAATCTAGTATTGTCCTTTATTTATCTAGTTTGGGTTTGAGATTATGGAAATTCCCTTTTAAGTTTGGTGAATCACTAGTTAACTTTATTAGGATCCCTCACTCTCTTTGTAACCCTTTTCCTATGAAGCATTATGATTAGTTTTAGTCTTAGATGAGAATCAAAGAGGAATATGGCCTACTCCAGAGGTTCAACCCCAATATAGGTGACCCATAACCTAGGGTTATCCTAATTTTATGAGCTTAGTTGGAGAGAGCCTAAACAACCCTCTCCAAGGGTGAAAATTGAGCCAATAATAGTTTTTGGCATGCCTAGTGGGACTAAGGTCCAAAGAAGGTGAAGATTTTTTGGTGTTATCTTCATCCAATCAGCCTTTAAAGGTACATCTATAAACATCAATGGTGAATCTAAGACTTTAACTGGTCACATCAGCCCAAGTAATCCTTAAATAAAATTTTATTTGCATCTGATCTCTCTTTATCAGTCTCTATGATTAGATTAAGGGTAGATTTATACCCTCATCTAGTTGGTAAGCCTCATCACCAACCAAATGGATCCTACTAGCCATCTAATCATCCTTGCCAGCTCCATAATGAGCATATATATCCTTCTCGCCAACCTACTTACCCCTATATCCAACCTTATGCTATCACATCCTTGCTAGAACTTAAGACAAATATGTTGATATCAAAAGAAGTGATGAAAAAATAGGACAAAGAGCTTGATATGATCCCTTTTCATCTCATAAGGAGGATGAGGAATTCAGTTCAAATCCTAAAAAGTAAGTGGATGGTATTTTGAGAAGAAGTTCAACATGGTGCTATTAATGATGATTTATATGAGATGAAGACCTTGATCAAGTGTTGGATAGATAGATTATTAAAATGGGAATGGAAAGAGAAATAGTTCAAGTAGTCTCAGCTGAGCATCCCACCCTCCCTTTAGAAAGAGCATATTTTTAGAAAATAAAATGAAGAGAAGAGAGAGAATTAATAGGATTCATGCCAGTAATTATACCATGATTCCATGGAGGAATTAAACTTGGTTAGAAATTAAGTGACCTCTCTATCACATTAAGGTGAAGTAGTCTCAACTAACCAAATTGAAATATCAAAAGAAGACTCATAGCTTCATGATGGTGGCCAAAGGACTATCATACTTTCTTTTGAAGAAACTCTAATTAAATAGTAGTCTCATGGAGATAGGCCTTTAGAGATAATTATTTTCTTAGGAGATGACATGTTTGAACTTTTCAAGCATGGTTATCAACTCCTTTCTTCAACTGTAGACATATCTCTACCTTTGGAGGCTATAAGTGAGCTCAAATGGCCTCAATAAGTCATAACATCAGACCCATCTCTCTTAGAATCCACCCCTCTAGATATGTCAAAGAAGATAGATCAATATGTTCAATATGTTCATGATCAATAGTTCATAAATGGAGAAGGATTGGATCTATTATTGTAAAGTACATAGATATAGAAGCACAATGATTGGTTTTTGAGTCTATGTTTTGATCCAATGTACCTACATTTATCAATACAGGAGCTTACATAGGCCTCTATAGTCTAATTTGGATCACACCTTAAATAAATAGGCCAATATGTTTACATTGGAGACATGTTTTCCCCTTTTCATCCACTTGAGCATATGCCAAAGGAACTAGTTGCCTCCCTTAGAAGACATGAGTATTAAATTTCACTTGGATACAAAGAAGAGCTATCAAGAAAAGGTAAGTATGTTTCAAAGCTCTAATGTACAAAGAATAGTTTCCTGTTTGACTGATGAGGAGGGTATTTGTAACCTTGTATATATTAGGTTAGATTTCATGCTTTTCTCTAAGTAACCTTATGCATATTTGTTTAGTAGGTTAGTTTTTTTCCTTTCTCACATTTTCCTATGTGAAATTGCCTTTGTTTTATTGATTTTGTCCTTGTGTTTCAAGAGGAAGTCCAAAAAATAAGTAGCCTTACATATTCTTCATGAAAAACTTAGCTACAGAGAAGTGACTCCATACCCAATGGATCAAATGAGGCAAAATGAACTGGGTTATCAAGCATATCAGGCATGCTTCCCTATGAGTCACCAAAGATGTTGACCATATTTGGCCCACATACCAAGCATGTGCCTAGTTGTTAATGGTCCCAGTGTAAATAAAGAGGTAGAGTTCTTGATTGGTCAAATGATCAAATGGCTAAACAATCTTTGGATGAAATGAGTGGACCAGAGATACCATGAAGCTCACAATCTTTAAAATAACGTTTGGTTCACTTGAAATATAATTTTTCAATTATAAACACTAGTCTAAAGTTGTAGAGACCCTATGGAGTGCTCTAGATAAGCATGGGAGCTTATGGTATCCACCTAGTCCACTTGCCATCTAGAGCTTATCCAAACACTTGCTATATTGGTAGAAAATTTGAGAAGACATTTTCATGGTGATATATCTTGCACAAATGAGTCAAGTAGAATTAGTCATGTGGGTTTCTTTAGATTAGTCTTAGGTTTATATGCACCAAGTTTCATCTAACATGTTGTAACACAATGAAAGATATGTATGGGTAAATTTGGATCCTAATTCAAAAAAATTATAATTTTTCATATTTAGCCATTTTTGGCCAAACCATCATCAAAACATCATGCAAGATCACATAAACCAACTAACTTCAACATTTTATAGAAGTATGTTGGAAGCTTGAATGGATAGTGGACCAAAAGGGTTTGTTCTTTTCAGTATTAGGTCCATTCTTTATAAATTTGGTACCCCTAAAATCTTCATGATTCAAGATATAAAATTTTTAATTTGGTCAAGAAATGGTAGACATCCACATGAACATAATTTTTAAGACCCATAAAGTGACTATTTAAATCCAAAATCCTTGGTATGAACCTAAGGAAGAGCATGTAGCTAACAAGTTTCAAGCATGTGGGAACTTAGAAGTAATTCAAATGGTCAGTGAATCCCAAGGACCAATGAGAGATTGAGATCAAGGTGGTGGGTCCCAAAATATTTGCGGTCTAAATTTAATTAGATATTAAAATCTAATAGAGAAAAATAAATCCAAAATGGGTCAATATTTAAGGTAGTTTTGACATCTAATAGGGAGAGAGATGAGTCAAGATGTTTGATGAAATTTGATAAAGCAAATGAACTTGATTCAGAAAGTAGACCCAAAAGACCCAAACTTGATCCTAACCTAAGTTAGTGGTAGAATTAAAGGAAGGAGCTCAATGTAAACTCAATTGAGACCTAGTATTTAACAAAGTGTTATCTACATGTAAAACTTTAGGAAAACCAATATCATTAAATTGGTTTTTGCCTATAGTTATCTTGGTCTAAGATCTAAGACATAGAGCAGATGAGTGGCTAAGTGAAAAGACCATCCCAAGTCAAGGCTTTGAAAAACCACCATTCAAAATAGGTATGATGTGTCCTTGACAAATACAAATATTTTATCTTATTGATGAGATCTAGTGGAATATCAAAAAATAATAACTTGGGGGTTTGGAAAGCAGTTAAAGCCTTTACTTCTAGTCATATCATGACTTGCCACTTTTGTCAAACTCTTGTCTTCTAATGTAGCCTACTAAAAATAGGATGATTTAGAGGTTATCTAAGTAAATATTGAATATATTTATAATAATAACCTATTATAATTATTTTAAAATCTTGGTGAAGTGTCTCTTGGAGCTGACAACTCATTAATGATCATGAATAATGTAATTTTCCTCTCCTCTTCCCCTTTCTCCTATATTAACCCTTTATTTCCATTTTGAAAGGATATCTTAGGGACCTAATATTTGATACTTTCTTTTATATTTATGAGAGATGAGACATTCCTTGAGCTACTATAAAGTATACTCTACTTTATTAGGCTTGACCCTATCAAGAATTTTTAAGAACTACCTCTTAATGCAATAGGACTTTCTTTGTCTATCTTTTTCCTTGAGTCTATGTTAGACAAGTTGTGCACTGTGGCATTATGTGAAGGATAATCTTCCTCATACATGGTCCTTTTCAAAATTATTTTAGGGATTTTCAATGTTGTTTGTAGGTCTAGGTTAGTGTTTTCTCCGAATCTCTCCTATGAAATACTTATGTAAACTAGATTGATCCTAAGTTTATGTAAGCTAGTATTATCCTTTGCTAATCTAGTTTGGATTCAAGATTATGCGAATTCCATTTTAATTTTGGTGCATCACCCTATTAAATTTATTATGATCCCTCAATCTCTTTATAACCCTTTTCCCATGAAACATTAGGCTTAGTTTTAGTCTTAGGGTGAGAATCAAAGAGGAAGCCGACCTACTTTAGATGTTTAACCCCAATATAGGCAACCCATAGCTTGGGGTTGTCCCATTTGTATCATCTTAGCTAAGGAGATCATGAAAAAACATCTCAAAGGGTGTGAATTGATACTATAACATTTACACAATTCAATGGACACATGGGCATTTTTTTTAATAATTAACATACAGCCTATAGAGATTCAATTCTATGAATCAACACAATGGATTATAATCAGACATCTTCCACTATTTTAATTATTTATATATAATTAAATACATGGAGGAAATAAAAAACTTATACCTTTAAATTGACAATCAACATAGTAACTTATCAACAAGAAAGATCAAAAAATATAAATATGTGTTGTTATCTATAATTTCTAGCCGACCTCTCCAAAGGAAAGTCATTTTTATTATAAATGATGACAATGGATGATCCATCTATTTATCCTAATGTCCCTTCATCTCCTTCTATAATTTTAGACCCATATATACATTTTCATTCCCCAAATTATGTAAAGGAAAGTTCAAATTTCGTTCACCTAATAGCTACTAAACTTTTGCTAAATATCATTTGCTTGTATATGTTCATTTTTCCACTTGAAAATGAATATATTCCTCTAATGTTTTCTTGGATGAATGTCTATTCAGATTATATTAACCCCCACTTGAGAAAAAATCCTATCTATAAAAAAATTCCTTAGTCATAACATTCTTGCCACTTGGACATGTATTCAAGTTTTCATCATGTCATAACATACATTCCACATGGACAATTATTAAAATATGCAAACTTGAAAAGATGAAGTCTAAACATACAAACACTAAGATAACTTATCACTATAAGATGATAGAATAAAAACAATATTATTCCATTGAAGAATGTTCCACGAACAAAGATCACTAGCACATAAACTAATAACTTTTGCCAAACACACAAGCACACCAAAATTGAGATAAAGAAAAGAAATCAATGGAAATATGGATGCACATTATTTTTTAGTGATTCAATATTAATCAATACTTTGGATGCTCCTACATTATTTTTCCTAATCCTTGAACATTTAAATGTGAGGTAGACACCTACATTGATGTAGGTGTCTTATTTTGATGCAAGTTTCTAGTGCCCTAAACTCATCTAATTTACAAATGAAACATATCCTAATGGTCATCTGAAGTGATATTATGCAATCTATTATCCAAATGGATTGGTATAAATATAATATCAACCTTACTTCATTATTCACCTATAAAAAACCAAGGAAACTCATAAAAATTATTATATTACACACTCAAGTGAGCAAAATTTCCCTATTTTCTCATATTTCCATCTCAGTCATAGGGACAACACATCTACAGGTCTGAAGTACTAAAATAGTAACCCAAGAGATATATTTTCCAAGTTACAATCTAGGTCACTATTATACTTGATTATTACACATTGCATGATTCACACACAAGATAACACATAGTGTATAACTACATAATTTGTCCATTTTTAGAGTATTAGTTATATAGGTGACACTCATTGATAGAGGGGTATTTTGAGAAATTTTACACTTTGTGCCCATTAACCCATTTTTATCATAGCCATAATAAATAGGAATAACTAGGGTTTTCATCATTTGATAATGAATGGAAATCCATGAAATAGATATGAATGCACCAAATCAAAGGTGATGATGAACCCAAAATCATCCAGGTGGTCACATCCTTTTTCAATATTTATTCTATACTAGACACTTGCATCTAATTTAGACACTAGCATCAATTTAACAATCCTAGGATGACTCAAGTTTATATATTTATAGAGACACTTAATATATAATTTTAAAATTATTATATATCATTCTTAGAGTCTACTTCCTCTATGTTCTAGATCCATATTTGTATTAGCATCAGAACCAACTAAGTATCTTATTTTCATTATCATTACAATATTTAGCATAACTATACTTTCCATTTTAAGAATATCTTAGCATAAAATATTTTATATCTAGGTTTTATAATTTATTAGATTTATATAGATATATTTATCACCCTTATGTTTATTAATTTATATATTATTAACCCTATCTTCCCATAGTAAGATCCACATATAATTTAGGGTAAAAAATTCTAGTGAATCCATCCTCTATTTGTTGAACCAATCCCTAGTTTGCATATTAAGGTTTTCCCCCTCTTTAAAAGTTTATTTCATAAACTTGTATTTATTCTTCAGATGTGATTTATTATATAGTCATATCTTAAAGCCTACTTATTTATCTTTTTGCTCTAGGAATTGTGCTTGCTTTATTTATGATAGGGTGCAAGGTTATGGAGATATTTAGTCAATTCCATGCAAATCCCCACCCTTTGGATCATTTTTTAAATATTATTAATGATAAATGTATTTTATATTAATATCTTATGATAAATCAAAAACAAGATAACACCTCTTCTTTTGCTTATAATTATGATAATGAAAGAACTAATGATGAAAATACAAGTATAAATAAACATGGCAATGATCATATTATTCTTTCAAATGGTTATGAGTATAATGATATTTATCTTGGCCATGTGGAGAATAATTATTTTTATTATTCTCTTTCCAATGATGAAGTGTCTAAAAATTCAAAAATTATAACTTTTATTAGTATTTTGCATAAGGATGATACAATAGATAAGAAGTTAGTATTTATAATGTTACAAGTCAAAATGTTGAATGTATGCATTATTTAGATGCATAAAAAATTTTATGTTCCTATTCTAATCCTAATTATTTAAATGTTTAAAAAAATTAATGCTTCTCTCCTTTTTCCAATGATGAAAATGTTGAAGAAATTGACTGTGTGGATTCTTTTCAAAGTGATACTAATGTTGAAAATCTTATCCCTTATTTAGATCACTCAAGTGAAAATAGTGAAATTGCTTATCTTTCTCTCAATGGTAATTATAAAAGGGCATGGTTAATTCCTATTTTATCTTTATTTAATTTAAAAATTCAAATGCAAGTGAAAATCCTAAAATAACAATTATTAAAGATGCATTGTTTGAATATCTAGTAAAATTGCTAAGTATATTTGATTCATCTTTCTCAAATTACAAGTCTTATAAATTAAATAAACTCAAAATTAAAATTTTAATTTCTCTCTCTTATTTTAAAATAAAAAATGAAAGCAAAAATTGCATCCTTCCCTCCCTTACTATTGAAAATGAAGTAGAAAATGTTTATTTTCCTCCCTACTTTGCAAGTTTTGCTCAAAAGGAGAATTTGTTTAGAAGTGAAATTATTTCATATTATCCTTTTATATGTCATTAATTTTAAATTAGTATATCACCTTTCCATGATTATGATATCAACCTTCATGCTATTTAAAAATACATACTTGTCTCTTTATCTAATTTGGAAAAACCATATGATGGTCCAATTTTATAGAGTGGTGAAAAATCTATCACTCATATATTTCATATGAATGGTATTTTACAACCTCTAAGAAAATATTAAACATCTTTACTAGTCTCTACTTGTGATATTCTATCTATTATTGCTACCATCGGGGATAGTTAATAATAAGTAGATGTCCTTAAGCTGTAATTTTCTTCTCATAAGGCTACTTTGAGGAGAATATGCTTGAGGAACAACCTCTTACCAAAAATGTTTTTGAATTTTCTTACCCTTAGAAATTTATCATTCCTAAGTTATCCTCCTTCAATGTTCAAGGAGAACCTTTTATGAATTTGAAATAATATGTACATTATTTTGAATATTGTGCTAAGGATGGATATTTATTGTTAAAGTCTTTCCATCAAAGTTTAGCTCAAGAGGCTCTTGATTGGTTTTATAGCATCTAAAATGGTTCCTTATCAAAATTCAAAAAAATTAATGATGTGTTATTATCAAAATTTCATCAAAACACCTTACCTTAATTTACCATTAGAATAATTGAAAATATTAACACAAAATGAGAGTGAGTCTATTTAAGATTTTTCTATCAAATTTAGGGATATATTATATTCCTTAAACTATACCCCCTCAAATTTGGAAGCGAAATTTGTATTTAGTAGGGTTCTTCTTTTTCTTCTCCGATAAAGATCATTTCAAAATCCCCTTGCTTCATTTGAAAATTTATATTAGGATGTGCATAAATATATATGTGCTTTAATGAATACTAAAACTCCTAAAGGCAAACATGGTACAAATGACATTTTCAAAGCAAACAAGAAAAATAAAAAAGGGTCATGAACCACTTTAAAAACCCTATTTCAAACCAAATGTGCATACCAAATATCAAACAATAAAGGTATTGAAGAAATGAAAGGATTTTACTTACCTAATACCTCCTATGGTTAAATCATATGCCACTATTAAAAGGTAACAACTTGATTTTTATTGGTTATGAGATAGAACACATGATATATTATGAAAATTGTTAGATAAACACATGATAAATCTTCCTCTTAATTTTAATCACCCACCACATGGATTTGAAAAGTTAAAAGGGAAACACTTTTGCACTTACCATGGTATAAATGGGAACCAAGATAATGATTATTTTTCCCTTGAGAAAAATCTTACACAATTAGTTGATTGCTAGATTATTACATTTCAAAAATACACATATAGACCTATTTCACATACTTATTCTATAGGCTATTCTAAGAGGGTTGAGATATCCCATGCTACTCATTTTCAGGAACATGTGATCCATTGACCTTAAAAGAAGATGAATACTATTAGAATTTTTTCTCCTGGTGCACCCTCTCCAAGTACTTATCCCTCCCACACTAATCCTACCAATGAACTATTGGTCATTCAGGTCCTTCAAAAAGAGATATATGGAGAAGGTGAACCTATATAGCAGACATGGGAAACTAAATAGATGTATATAGATTCATATGATATTTCTAAAGATAATTCAGATCCAAAGACATAAATAAAACAAATGGTTATATTACCACATGATCATTACAGTTGAGATTTCTTATTTCCATCCATATTTCATTACATAAGGTGAATTCTTTGTTACCACTACAATACAATCATGTCATTAAATTGAAATATATTTAATACAATTTATCATATCTAAACATACATTAAATAAACAAATACAAGTAATATATACATAATGAATAAATATCTAAAATTAAACTTTCATGTGGGGTACTAAATACAAACTTTCCAAAGGACCATGACACAATTTCTAGTTATACTACACACCACATTTAGATATCCAATGCACCTATGCATGTTCCTATTAATTTTGTTATAAAGAAACTATGAAACAATCAATGATAGATTTCATGAACCCCTATTAATCCTATTATTTCTTCACAACCATAGAGTCCCATTTTACATATGTAGAGCATCCCATAAACTATAGTGACAGATATCACACTTATACATGCTCCTTAGAAGTGTCACTAGTTTATCACACCATATTCACTAAGGGGAGATATTTATGAGAATATTTTAGATGTGATCATAAGGTATTCTCTTTACATATTCCAAATATATACCAAACAAATAAAAAAAATACAAAAATATTTTTGGCATCTACATATTCTATTAGATCCTTGGAATATATGTGGTAGTTACATGTTGATGGATAACATGTAAATTACTTCTACATACACATGTGTTTCACACTACTATTGGAGTGTGATACAGGGATACACAAATACATGATTTATTCACTTTTGGATGTTGGTATTTCCCTCTACTCATGTCACCAGGATGCTGGAGGCATCCACCTCTATGATCATGATACATCTAGGATACATCATTCTATTGTCATGTTACATTATCATGTTTGAGATTATATATGTACTTACACATACCTTTATCCATGTTTTTATATTTTATAGTGTACTTTATATTCTATGTACTTGATGTTTTTTCCTAGAAAATTTGATCCATGGGCTACTATGATATGTTTATGCTAGTTTATTATGTTTTTATTTATGAAATTCCTTGAGTGTCTTGCATTGCTATTGTCTTTTTTTTTGACCATTTGAATATGATCTATTGTTTATGGTCCCCATGCCTATTAGTTTAATTTGATTGTGTCATTAATTATTGTATGGATAATTGAATATTTAATTCTTGCCTTTATGGAAATTTGACTAAGTCATGTCCATTTAATAATGTGACATTTGAACATGCTCCGTGTTTGAGGTTTTCTTGGACCATTGTATTTTGATTTTATTTTGAGTGCTCGTGTGTGTGTGTGTGTGTGTGTGTGTGTGTGTGTGTGTGTGTGTGTGTGTGTGTGTGTGTGTGTGTGTGTGTGTGTGTGTGTGTGTGTGTGTGTGTTTATTTACTTATTAAGCATTTATGGTCACTATCTATATGTTTCCATAATCCTTAACATGCATATTATGCCTTGATAAAATCAAATTTTATTCTCTTAATGATACATTTACTTAAACATGTCCTTCTGTATGGTATATGGTTAATTCATAATTATATGGTTATCTTATCCATTTGAGGTGAGGTAACTACCAATTTTAATTATTCCCTCACCTCAAATCTGGGTCATCTCAATGGTGGAATGTCATAGAGGCATGTATTCCACACATTCATAGTTTCAAATTCAATGGAGGCATGTCATAGATTCATGGGTTCCACACAATCATAGTTTAAAATTTAGTGGGGACATGTCATATAGGAATGGCTTCCACATGTTCGTAGTCTTAGATTAAATGGGGGCATGTTTTGTAAATGTGTTATCCATATTTACTCAGTAATTATCATCTCCATATTATATTAGGGGCATGATTTGGAAATATGTTATCCACACCTATACAATTTCAAATTGGCTAAATTACATAGTTATATGATTCATATACACATTTTTTATATAATTTTATACATTGGTACCATTTTTATACATATTTTAGTATATGACACATATAATTTGCATATGTTATGTAATGTGTGCCTAATATTACAAAATCATAAGGATTGTCACCACCCACTAGGTCAGACTTCTATGGACTATATTAAGTTAATCTACTACTTTAGTTGGTTCACTTTTAGTTATGATTGAGATGATTAAATAACTAGATATTTCCAAGTTTATAGGTTAGTCATCCAACCTAACTAGTTTGATAATGTGAGTTGAGTTGATTCACTCACACTCACCATGTTATAAGTATGATTGGGTTACACAATAGAGATACTCTCAATTGCCACATGGTAATCCACCCTTTATCTAAGGTTGGGTAATGGGCCTTTTAATCCCTTTATTTTTATCCTTAGATACATTCACTTCTTATATTTATATTTTTCCTAATTTCAATTTCAATGATCATAGTGATACATATTTCAAATGAAATTACCAAAAGGTAATATAGTTGCATCGATACACACTTGTACTCTTAAATCATACTCTCTATAAAATTCAATCATTTCAATAATTTTAATTAAGATTATATACATTTATTATATATTGTAATGTGATCTTGGTGGAATGTTAGTCACCAAAAAAACACTCAAGTTGGACTCAAGCAAACACAAGGTGTGTTATACACACCCAAGTAGCATTCCTTTCTTTTAAAGTAGAAATTTCATTACTAGATTAAAGGCAAGAAATATAGATGATATTTATGAACTATATAACACATTAGTCTTATACACTTGGAAAAACTCAAACCTTGGTTATTCCTCTTAGTTTTAGACCCTTCCTTCTTCTCCAAGTATTACATATATTATCTTATGTCCCTTGGCCTATATTTTAGTTTGACCAGTCTCGTGTTAATGAAACAAGACTCATATCTTTACTAGAATGATAAAAACCTACTTATCTATGCCTCTACAAGTTCTAAGATTGAACATATTTTCTTGCTCCCTAGACATTTGTGTCCCAATAGACACCTATGTTGACCTAGGTGTCTTATTCTAACATAAGTATCTAGTGCCCTTAAGTCATCTAATTTAAAAATGAAGAATATCCTAATGGTTGACCTAAGTGTTATTATATGAGATGTTCTCTAAAGGGATTTGTATCGATATATGATCAAACCTCATTCATTCCTCACCCAGTATATACCAAGTCAAATTATCAAAAAAAAAATTAATAATTAAAGTGATAAAATCTTACCTATTTTCTTCTATTTCTATATTATTCTTAGGGAAAACACATCAAAAAGTTTGAAGTAATGAAGGAGTATCCCAAGAGCTATATTTTCGAAGTAACAAGCTAGGTCACTATAGTACTTGCTTATCACACATTACATTATTCACACATGATCCAACACATAAGTAATAACTATATAAGTCTTAGGTCCTCTTTAGAGTATTGGTTATATAGGTATCACTCATCAATATAGAGGTATTTAGGATAGATCAACACCATGTGCCCACTATCCCATTTTCCATAGCCACTATGAAGATGAAGAACTAGAGTTTTCATCATTTGATAAGGAGCAATAATCCATTACTTAAATTTAAATACACTAGAGTTAAGACCATGATAAACTTATAAGAATCTAATTATTCACATCTTATTTCAATATTTATTCCATACTATACACTTACATCTAATATAGACACTAGCATCGATGTAGCCATCCCAGACTGATGTAAGTGTCCACAACTATAGAGACACTTAGTCCAAAATTTGGTGACTATTCTACAACATTATTGCATTATACTTACTATTGTTCTAGATTCATATTTGTATTAGCATCACAACTAGCTAAATATCTTGTTTTCATTATCATTTCAATATCTAACATAGATGTACTTTCCATTTTATCATATCTCAACATAATAAATTTAATATATATTCTATCTGAGTTTGTAATTAATTGGCCTATTATGTATCTATTTATCACCCTTTTTCTTATTCATTTCTATTTTCTTAACCCTATCTACCCATAGTAAGGTACAAATCTAGTTTAGGGTAAAATAAATCTTAAACATGATAATGTATAAATGATCATAATAATATGTAACCATTATCAATCATGATCAAAGAAGTAAATTCCCCTAGCATATTATATGACACTAGTAGAATGAATATCCAACATCTAGATATTCATAGATCATGTGTCTAGGTGTGTCTGTATCAAACTCAAAGATGCATGAAATATGTGTATATAGGAATGAAATGGTATGCTATCTACTAACATAAAGTAAACAACATAGATGTCAAGGAGTTAGTAAAATGTATTAATGCTAAATATTTTTGCATTTTTTGAATTATTTGAATGTTTTTATATTATTTTTTTGGAATATTTTTGAAATAAAAGTCTATCCTATTATCCCATATGAGCGATGCTCATAAGTATCTCCAAACTAAAAATATGGTATATTAAACAAATGGCACTACCAAGGAGCATGCATATGCATCATATCTAGATCTATAAAATGTGTGTTATTTTATGTGTGTAATAGGATTATATAGAAATGAAGAAATAATAGAATGATTATGGGTTAATGGAACCCATAATTTAGTTATTTATATATTTTTTGATTAGTTGTAATTGGAACATGTTTAATTTCTCTAGGTAGTTGAGTATACCATGTAGGCATATATTTAGATTATGTGGAATCCACTATGTGTCTCTAGTGCAAAGGCCTTTTAGTTATGGGCTACCTTAGAAGGGGGGTTACTTATTATTTACCCTATCATGAAGTATTAAACTTAGTAGGTTTGATAATTAGCTATCTTGGAATATAATGTTATTATTTAAGTGTATGTTCATATGGAATTCTGGTAATTATGACTAACTTATTTGTATGAATGTATTTAATACACCCATGCACTATATAAGGTATTGTGTGGATTTTATGTATCAAATATCACCCAAATAACATGTCAAAGACTCATATATATGGTATAAATAAGAAGGTGGTAACCACATGTTAGACCAACCTATAAAGGTAAATGAATTTCACTAATAATGTGTTGTGATGTCCCATCAAATTCTCTAACGATTTTAGTTTAAGGTTTTAAATCATCTTATGCATATCTTGAATGTGTAAGTACTGTGATAATATATATATTCTCACTAGTACCTTTATTAATAACAAAACTATTTACATTATAATGGTTAAGTCATTCTTAAATAAACCATGAATTAAGTTTATAGTCATCATCCATTATTTCACTATGATTGAATGTAATAGAATGTTTTTGAACCATAGGAGGTATTGTCTATGTATAGGTTCAAATAATATGATATAATGGGTGCTTATAATGTGATGGAATAAGATGTACATTGTATGCCATTTTTGCTTTTGGATATTTCTTATAATGATTTTTTAAAGGATTGATAACTATATTTTGATTTTGGTGATCATCAGGTTGTGAACCTGAATCTTTTAGAGGATAATTGAAGGTAATATTTTTGCCATCAATATTTTTTTTTTATTTTATGATCCAAGGTATATAATATGTTTTTATAATTCCCAAGTCCTTGATGATAGTCACAATATGCATTATCATCACATACTTTAGGTATATGTCAACTCATATCAACTTCTATGGTAGTAGGGATAGATATGAGATGACACTCTTCATGCTTTTAAACTAAAAAAATATATGATAATTAGGTAATCATGTAAATTTTATCTTAGGTGCATTGGATAAAATGAGTGAATTAAGTTGTTGTGACACTATGTTAATAATATTCTAAATTTATAAAATTGAGATTGCTAAAAATATTAAAGTTATTTAATGATATTACAATAAATAAAAAATAATAGTAATTAGCTATTTTACAATGCATAGATAGATCTAGACTATAAACAAGTGTAAATTATACAAGATTAGTATTATATATGATTTTTTATATATTATCAATTATAATTTTTTAGATATGAACATTACCATTCGATATGGACACTATCATCGATGATAGTTTTTTACTGTGACATAGGTGTCTAGTATGGAATAATGTGTGGATCTGGATACTACCAACTTGATTGTTCTAGATTTTATGTCACCTTTCTAATAATGTATTCAAATCTAGGATATATTACATCACTATGTGTTTATTGATCAAACCCTATCTCTTCACCCTTCTTCACCCTTGGAATGAGTTAGTTAAAAAATAGGTTAGTGGGATCATAGTGTTGATTTGTCCCAAACAACCCTATATCAATGGGTTTTGCTTACATATCCAATACTATAATAAGGTCCTCAAAATTATTCAATTCTCCCCCATGTTTGGGAAAGTGTGTGTACAAGGGTATACTATACTATATGATGATGCATGTAGTGATTTAGCTTGTAATTTGACAAATATCACTCACAAGCTACTCTTTGAATGATTTGGACTTGTAATATAACTAATCCCATTTTTAATATGAAACTATGGATAAATAAGGTAGAATATAGTGATTTTGTAGTTTAGTGATTTCGCTTTGGTAGGTTTTTCTTAGTATTTTCTAGATGATAAATGATAAGGCTTAGACTTGTATTTATACCACACCTTTTAAACATATCTCATGGTAGGGTTATATAAAAAAATTAGGAAAACCCATGTGTTTCAATCATTTTTTAATTTGGAATAATTTTGGGGACTATATGTTAGATAAGGATTCTAATACTAATATTAGTGGTAGTGTCCCTCTATGGTCAATATTGTCCAAAAGGCTAGAAAACATGTATGGATATGAAACTAACAATGAAGGATGTTTATTAAGTTTTAAGATTTTTATGTAGTACAAGATACCTAGGTCATCAGAATGATATGGATTGGACTAAGAGATAAGCATTTATACATAGTGAGATGGTGGATGTGAGCCTTTAAACAATAGGTAGGTCTATAATTATAGGTTAGAGCCCTAATTGATATTTGTCAAGTGTAAAAGATTGAGATGCTATAAATATTTAGTTTTAGTACCTAAAATTTTGACTTGGCATTCTTATTTTAAACTTATTCCACCTATGTACTTGCAAATTAATATTCTTATATTCCTTATCCTTCAATGGCCATAATATTTGGAGCTTATGGAACATAAAGTGATATTTTAGGGCATACTATAAAATAGGTGAGTAGTAAAACTTTATTAGTATTTATTAATCTTGTAAAATAGGTGAATAGTATAAAAATATATTGTAAATATTAATTTTCATAAATGTAAATCATTCTAGTGATATACAGTAGGTTTTTCACCAAAGTGTTCCATGGGGAATAGTAAATTTAATAACAATGAATACTATAATGATTACTTGATCTATTATATAATACCTATGAGTCCTCAATAGATTCATATGAATGTTTTATTTATCTTTTATATAATACTTAAAAGTGATCAATAGATTCATATAAATTATTGATATATATTTTGTGTCTAAAGGAAATAAAATATCTAAAAGAACTACAATGTTTTTATAATTATGGTGTTATATGAATTCAAATTAAACATTATGAACACTCATGATGAATTCCAATCGCTATGTTTTAACATGTGTAAAGATGGAGATATGGGTACATTATCCAAAAGGGGCCCCACAAAAGATCTAAAACATAAGGTGAGATATGAGAATACAAGAGTGCACACGATAAGATATGAGATGCATAAGATGAAATTTTAGCAAGGTGAAAGTTAGTAAGAGGGGGCCCATATTTCTATAATATGTATAAATGGGGTTTTCATTATAATTCAATGCAAATATCCATTAATATTTAATTAATCCAAATTAATTGAAAATAATGAATCAAACTTAATTTATCATTTTAAATCTACAATAATAAATGACTATGAGATAGTTTATAAGAGTATTTTGATTTTTTCAAGATATAGAAATAATCATCAACATCTAACATTGTAAAACATGAAAAAAAAGGTGCATCTAAACTAAAAAAAATTGAACATGAAGGAGAACCTCCCCAAAATTTACATAACATTTTTCTAATAAATGATAAAGAAACAAAAAAATTAACCTTTGTGTTTATTAGATCCAAGATTTCAAAAAACTCACCCAATTTTATTAAATTTTTTGATAATCATTAGGAAATTGTAATTATTATTGAAACCCTAATAAGGTAGGTGAACTTGAAAATTATAAGGAATAATATTTGTGATTTAATGTGTTGATATTATGAAATTTAATGATATAATTAATGTTTTATAAATGTTTGATTAATTTATCTATAATGATTTTAAATATTAAGAAATTTTTTTAACAATAAATGTTATAATCTCTTTTAGATTTATTCAATATTATATTAGATGCCTCAATGCAATACAACATTTTTATACATATAGAATTATTGAAATAAAATTAATAAATTATTGGGACAAAAACTAACATCAAATGATTAAAAAACTATATAAGTCAAGGCCATAAATACCTAAGTTCCTAATGAGAAAAAAGACAAAAAGCTTAAGAAATGTAGAATGTAGGATTTTGTAGATATTATTAGAAACAAAAGGATATAGTGAAGATAGATAATGGAGAGGAGAAAATAAAGAGGGGGACACACAAAAATCAACACAAACATCAATAATTCGTAATTTTTACCAATAATTAACAAACACATAATAAACTTAGAATACTATAATTTCATAACTAATAAATACATAGGGGCCATTTTTAGGTGTATACATAATGACCTAGTTTGATTTGTGGGTGTGCATACATATTAAATTAAAATAATAAGTGTGGATACAATATTTTTGTGCCCCTAATCTCTTTAATTAAACTCTAGTGTATAAGGGAATCATATATGAACATTTACATATGGGAAAGTGCCAACAATAATATTCCACAATAATATAGAAATAAAATTTGAAAATAATAAATTGGATTGACTAAAGTTTTTATAATACCCCTATGCAATCACATGCCTTTGAATTTATGTTAAATTTTTCCATACATTTTTGTATACAAATCTTAATTTCAAAAAATTAAACTAAAATAATATTAGTAATAATGATAAAAAGGCTAGGAAATATCTTGAATATATCTTATGGTCAGAATAGGTGTCACATCTTGGGTAATATGAATATGTAAAATGGAATGCTAACCTTATGAAATTAAATTCCCAAGGTTTAGTTAAGCCAACTAAAATAAATGATGGTTCAATACAACTAATGATCTAGGTGAATAGGTTGAATGGGATGAATTCATTGAGCTTATTAAACTGGTTGAGATTGTTTAGTAGGTTGGGATACCCTATTAGTTTATGGACTATACATACTAAAATTTCTTCTCTTCTATAATAATATTCTTATACTACATTGAAATTTTCATTTACTTAAACAAAATGTCTAGAAATGAGGGATCTAGAATGGCTAGACTCTAGGAGAACTAGATATTGTAGTTCTTTGTCAATGTTATTTTCTTTGAATGGATAACATTAAACTTGAATTACCTTAGGTATTTATCTAAATCAATTAAAATGGTATTATCTAGGACATTTATTTCATAAAAATGAATAAATGGGATGAGGATAGATCTAAGTATGAAGAGTCGAATCAAATACAAAGGTTAATTAACTGATGAGCTAACAGATAAATTTGCCCAGCTAATTTGGATTATGCTAATCTATTTTATTCATTTACAACCTTGAATTGACTGATTATTATATGTGGTAATGGGTTTGAGTGAAATAATCTTATCTAAATCTTATAATCAATGTTTTTTTGTGTTTTCTATCTAAATATGGGTGAATACTTATGGTAAATTTCCTATCTTATGTGGATGTAGTTTTTTTGGGATCATCATCTAAGGGTGTGGGAGCACATGTGTTAGTGTGTGTGTGTGTGTGTGTGTGTGTGTGTGTGTGTGTGTGTGTGTGTGTGTGTGTGTGTGTGTGTGTGTGTGTGTGTGTGTGTGTGTGTAATTTTTAAATGCATGTGGGGTTTCTATATAATTTTTTATGAAATTAAATATTTAAATTAAATAAAGAAACTAAAACATAATATTTTTGGAAAGTAAACAAATAACTTTGCATGTAACTAATTATAAATAAATTAATGTTTTCTTCTAATTAAAAAATATTTATGTGTTTAAATACCTAAAGCATATGAAAAATAAATGAAAGAAAAATTATCTTCTCTTTTTGTCTTTTTAACATTTATACATATAAATAAACTAATTAAACCTAAGATGTTGGAAATGTAAATAATGAACTGATATTTTTGTGATTTTATTAATTCTTATGCAAAAATTAAACTAATTAATATATGGAGTGCAATTCTATAAATGAATATCTAATTAATATTTTTATATTTTTATAAATAAATCATCCATAATTTAAAGTAAACTAACTAAATGTTGTTTTCTTTATTTTCAAATTTGTGAATGCAAAATGCAAAGCTAAAAAGTGAATTCGTTTACTAAACGTGAATATGTAAATGCTTAATGTAAATTAAAATGTTGGTTTTTATGATGCTATATATTAATTTAACCTTTTTTTAGTTGTACTTGTAGAAAATTAGATCAAGTTTAAAACACAATATTTCTGGCATGTTTTTAGAAATGAAAATAAGACACAAAGTTTAATGTTATGGGTAAAGAATTAAAATAAAACTATTGGGAAGAAATAACATGCAAACATGAGTTTATATAGGTAAATATTCTATGTGAAAAATATTTTAAAAAAAAACTTATGTCTATGGGTGAATGAAGATAAATAAAGAAATTACCTATAATAGGAATGAAATAAAATGACACTCGGGAAGATTTTAAAATTGCATTTAACAAAATATTTCATTCATTTAATCAAAAAATAAAAGAAAATTTATTATATATTCAAATGGTATTTACAAGTATAAAATATAAATATAGACAATTTCTAGGAGGATCACCTTTGCACAAGAATCATAAAGACAATAGCTTGAAACAAATTCATGCATGTGAATAAGTTGTGAAGACGTAGAATTTACATAAACATATTTTTTTATATAAGTTTGAAGAAATGAAAATACAATTAATACACCCAAAAAAAAATTTTTTGACAATATAATATCTTGTGTAGGATGAAGAAGTAGGGGTGAAGATATGAATAAATATACCTTGAAACTTCTACAGTCTATTAATTTTACAAAGGGTGATCCAATACAAAGTTTTCACAGTTGATAAAATAAACATGGATTTTTTTATTTTTTGTCTCTAATATATTTAAAATTTTAAATTAATAACTATATTCTAAAAAAAAAAGGAAAATTAAAAAAGAAACCTCTAGCATGTTAAGTGTAGATGGCAGATCAAGAGTATGTTTTTTATTATGAATCTTCAATCCTTAGGTTGAAATTCCATATATTATGATTATTTCAACCCATGGATATATTTATTAGTGATAATGATCTAGGATAATTAAAATGAAAACAAAAGAGTGAAAGGAAATGTAATATTTTTATTGTTGGTTATAAAAAATGATAGAGTTTGGCTATTTATTCTTGAATTTTATCTAAATTTCAATGTAGACAATTGTATTTATGAAAGAAGAGTAGTCATGAGTTAATTTGGGTAATGTATATTTAAATTTAGTAGTGTGGATTTAATTTAAATAGTGTGTATTTAATTGGTGTAGTGTGGATTTAACTAAAGCAGTGGGGAGTTAACTGGGGAGACATGATTAAAAGTAGAGCATCAATTTAGTGAAAATGTGTCAAAACACATTATGTGGTTTAATTTGATAGTTAAAAAAATGGTGATGAAACCATTGATTTAATTATATTTATGGTAATGAAACTACCAAAATGTTTTTAAAACCATTGAGGTGGTTCATGATAACACCAAGAGAGTGGCACAAACCACAATGGTAATTTTTATATACACTATGAAACACCAAGCTTGGGGGGTTTGGAGCCATGCATTTTTTAAAATTTTATATTTGGGGAAAGTTTTAAAATAAATAAAGGTAAAATGGAAAAAATTATGATTTTATCATGTTACATTTATTATTCAAAGGTTTTTGCATCATCATTAAATTTTTTGAAATGGTACATTATGTAAATTTTGGGTGCATACATATTGCCCCCTTGGGGAGGTACCTTGCCATGAATTGGTCCAATTTTTTTAATTGAGAAGAGGTTCACCCTATTAGATAATATGGTTATAAATTTTTCCATGCTTACCTACGAAACAAGGTGAAACTAGTCAAGTTTCCTTGTCAACAACTATTTAACCCTAAATTAGATATAGATCCTACTATGGGTAGATAGGTTTAAGAATATATAAATGAATAAGCACAAGGGTGATAAATATATCTATATCATGGAAATTAATTTAAAAACTTAGATAGAACATATTTTGAATTTATTATGTTGAGATATGTTAAAAATGGTAAGTAAGAAGATAGATCTATATGTTGAATATAGATCTAGATCTAGAAAAAGTAAGAAGTATATTGGAATAATATTCTATAATACTCATCAAATTATATATTAAGTGCCTCTATAGACACAAACACATGTATCAACTTGGGATGGTTGTGTCAATGCTAGTGTATAGATCAAATATAGGTGTTTAGTAAAAAAATAACTACTAAAATAGGATGTGATGACTTGTATGCTTTTGGATTCATAATCACCTTAAATCTCACATATTTAGATCTACGTCATGGACCATCACTCCTTATCAAATAATCAAATCATAGTTATTTATCTTCATAATGGATGTGATAAAAATGGGTTAATGGGCACACAATTTTGAGCTACCCCAAATACCCATCTACCAATGAGTTTATCTACATAACTAATACTTTTAAGAAGGCCTCAAACTTATGTAGTTCTCCCATATGTGTTATCTTGTGTGTGAATCATGAAATGTGTGATAACAAATTATAATAGTGACCTAGCTTTTAACTTGAAAAAAAAAACTCCCAAGACACTCCTTTAGTACTTTAGACCTATAGATGTGTTGTTCATATGACTAATATGGAAAACCAACAAATAGGGAAGCCTTTTTACTCAATTTAATTCTCTTTAAATGTCCTTTTGTATGAATTCTAAGTCTATGCTAGATGAGGAATGAATGAGAGTTGATATTATATTTATACCAATCCCTTAGGAGATATTATCACATAATAAGAATTAGTCTAACCATTAAGATGTGTTTTATTTGAAAATTATATGACTTTAGGGCACTGGAGACTTGCATCAAAACAAGAAACCTATATCAACATAGGTGTTTATCTAGGATTCAAGTGTCCATGGAGTAGGAAAATAGGTATAGACTCAAAACTTATATAGAAATAAGATAAGTAGGTTTTAAACATTTTGGGCAAGATATAAGGCTTGGATCATCAACATAATATTTGTTGGATTAATATATAGGCTAAGAGCCATAAGAAAGAGTAGATGCAAGACTTGTAGAAGTGAGAAAGTTATATAATTGATAGGAATAGTGAATCCATATATTTTCTAAGTGTATAATATTGAGGTGACATATATCTCATAAATATCATCTACATCCCCCCTTTTAATCTATAAATGAAATTTCTAGTTTAAAATAAATAAATGCATACCTAGGTGTGTATAACAAACCTTACCTTTACTTGAGTTCAAATTTAGTGATTTGTTGTGATTGACCTATAACCAAGATAATGTTACAATATATAATTAGTGTATATAGTTTAAAAGTGAAAGCATTGAAATGATTAAAATTGAAAGAGATCAAGTTTTATGAGTACACTTTTCTATCAATACAACTATCTTACCTTTTAGAAATTTCATTTGAAATATGTATCATTATGAATCACTAAAATTGATATTATAATAAATATAAATCTATAAATTACATATATCTAAAGAGATAGAGAGATATAGAACTAGGCCCATGCCCCCAACCTTGAATAAAATGTGGATTACCACCTAGCAATTGAGACTAGCTTAATTGTGCAACCCAATCATACTTATAACTTGGTGAGTGTGAGTGAACCAATTCAAATCACACTATCAAACTAGTGAGGATGGATGATACAAACAAGTCCAACATAAAAATTTGGAAAGATTGAGTGATTTAATCATTTAATCACCTCAACCATACCAAAAATTGAATTAACTACTGAAATAGATTGGCTCAATAGAATTTGTAAACTTCCAACCTGGTTGGTGATGATAGTCCCTAAAATTATTTGGAACCTAAAATTAATTTCATTTTACAATATTAGGTACACATTGTATAACATATACACCTTATATATGTCTCATGTTTAAATTATGTATAACAATGGTACATTGTATATAATTCTACCATAAATGTGTATCTAAATCATATTATGCAATTTGGACAATTTGAAACTAAGTGTGGAGAACATGCTTCCAAATCATGTCCCCACTATGATCTAAAATTCAAAAACAATATAAGTGTTAATATGGAGGACATGTTTTCAAAACATGCCCTATTAAGGCCTTAACCTATATTGCATCTAGGGATATGTGTGGATGAATTTTTATTTACATGCCTTCATATCATCTTATTGCATTTTTCAATGTTCTTAGTATGGTTAGACTATTTAATAACCATGACTAAGTAAAGTATATATATGAGGTAGTGGTTAGTATTTTATCATCATATTGTGAATTTTATTCTTATTACATTATTTGTAGGTTTTCCCCTTGAAATGGATCAATCATAATATTAAAGTATGATCCTATTTCACTAATTGTTATTTTAGATACATGATTATTGTGTTCTTAATTTTAAGATATATTATTATATTGATGCAAACTATCTAAGTAATTTCATTACAAATGGTATCAAAACTTTGATTCAAGCATGTTTTTATGGCACAATTTTATTAGATTTGGCATCCTGAGCACTAGAAGGTCAAAAAAATGTAACTTGTTCAAATTAGAAGTAATTATATTCATCTTTATGAGATGAACACAAAAGCATATTTCATTGGTAATTTTTTTGGATTCAAAATTTTCACCCTTGTGAACATTATTAGTCATTGTATTCATCTCATTGAGGCAATCACAATAGTTTCATCTACCACTACATTTTTTTGGGCTAAAACTCACCTAGGGCTTATGCATGGTTGGTCCTAACACTCTTAAACTTGAGAAATGGAAATAAAGTCATAAAACTCCTCATAAATATGATATGGAGTTTGTAACATTTTATTCATGTATTTTATAGGTAGTTCAAAAACTTAAGTTAGAGTTCCATGGCATGGTGCAAAAAGTTGATCTCGATGTAGTTAAAGTAGACATCAAAAAGTTGAGAGGGGACATAAATGGATTGAGAGATAAATTAAAATAAATAATTATAAAATTTTACAAATTTTTATCTAAACCATCTTAAAATAACCCTTCACCACTCCATTTTAGTTTTCCTACTCCAACCAATCAAAATGCCAATCCTAGTTTGAAGCTGACATTGTCAAAAGCAGACTTGTGCATGATCACTCAAATTAAAATTTTAATTGATATAAATTATAATCCATACTAATAAAAGGTGTTCATGTCCTTTCTATATTTTTATATGATTAATTCATTTGGTATCGATGGTTATGTACTCAAAATAAAAATAAGGGTCTCTTAGTTTCTTGGTTTATATTTTTTGAAGACTTGTAGCTCTAATATCATAAAATGTCATATAAAAATAATTTATATAGATATAAAAACAACACCAAATAGGGACTATAAAATATTATATTCATTAATTTTATAATCTCTCCTTACATGTGGTGAATGTCAATGAGGAAAATTTGGTAACCTATTTTTATGTTCCCTCAAGGATATCATCCAATTGGAGATTCACTTATTTAGTCCTAGTTCAATATCTAAATCCATCCAAAGTGAACACATGGTAGAGTTAAAATATATTATCAATTGAATACCTTTCACTAATGTTTGTGAACACACTTTCCCAACACCATCATTTCCTCAACCCCTTAGAAAATTGAGAAGTGTGAAAAAGGTTATGTTTGGCTGTGATAGTAAATGGATTAAAGGACATAATTGTAATGAAAATTTATTTAAATTTAAGTCTCCAATGAAGATTAAAAATATGATAAAGCCTTATATCTAGACTTGGATGAATCTAAAGGTTATCAACCTACTATTTACTATAATACACTTTTTGGTGTTGGTACTCCTCAAACTCTTAATGTCGTGGGTTTCCTCAAAAAATATAAGGTGACTATGTTGATTGACTTTGGGATTACACAAAAATTCATCAATAATATGTTGGATACTCATTTAAACTATTTCATTTACCCAACTCTATAATTTTAGGTCATGATTATAGATGGTGGTACAATCAACTATTCTAAAAAATGTCATAGTATTAAGCTTGTTATGGCAGACTACCTATTAGATTCTCCTATGTTTTCTATTCCCATGGGAGAGGCTAATATTTTTTTAGGAGTGTAATGGCTCACCACGTTGGGCACTATTGAAATTAATTTCTTTAAATTATTCATGTGATTCCATTCAAAAGGCATGCGATTTAAGCTACATGGATTATGGCTAAATCTCCACAACTAATTAATTACCATTATATGAAGAAGATTCTTAGAAAAGGTTCTAAAGGATTTTTGGCATGCTAATTTTCCATAGAATCTCAACTAGCTAGGGTTTCTACCCATCTTGATTTATAAATGGTGTTAGATGACCATTCTATTATTTTTGGTGACATGCCAAAAGGACTTCCACTAAGATAAGTGCATGATCATGCCATAAAACTACTTCCTATAAGTACACCACATAACTCCAAACCCTATAAGTATCCCTATACCTAGAAGAGTGAAATTAAAAAATATGGTGTAAGAGATGTTGGATCTAGGAATCATCCAACACAACCAAAGTGAATATTCCTCCTCAATGGTCATAGTGTAAAAGAAGGATGAAACTTGGAGGATGTGTCAAAACTATAAATAACTCAAAAAGTACACCATCAAATATAATTTTCATATTATATTATTTGATGACTTTCTAGATGAATAGCATGATGAAATTTATTTTACTAAGTTTTATCTTCACTCTATGTATCATAAAATTATAATATGAGTAGAGGACATACCTAAAACAAATTTTAGAACTCATGAAGGACATTATGAATATATGGCCATGCCGTTGGGCCTAAAAAATTCAAAATCTACATTTTAGAGTTTTATGAATACTATTTTTAAGCCATTTTTGATAAATTTTATGTTGGTGATTTTTTATGACATTTGTATTTACAATAAAAATTAGGAAGACCATTTGAAGCTATTAGATGTATAATAATTTGGTGGGGTGAATCAGTGAGACTAAATATTTGAGTTTCAAATCTAATCCTTTCAAACTATATACCAATCAACATATATCAACTTGATCAAGTAACATTAAGAAGAGATCTCATTCATTCAATACATAAAGAAGATCAATCACACAACACATAGTTCCTATGGGAGACCCTCATGGGGAATAAAACCCACTCTCAATCCTAAAACACATGGCCTAATTGTCCTATAATATATTACAAACAAGAGACTTGCCAATTCCTTTAGACTAGAAACCTTGATCAAGTCCTCTTAACTAAAGGCCTTTAGTGAAACACATGTTTCACAAAGAGAAACTACCCCTAAGGAAGATCAAGTCCTTTAAACAATTATTTAAAGTTAACACCACCTTATAAATATTGTATTCAACACTTTATTATGGATCTCTAATTTTATAACCCCTACACAAACTTCCTCTCTATTTCATGCGAGCCTCTCACATATGCATGCCACAATCTCTCTCCTTATCTCAAACTGTCCTCTGCATACTCATACCTCTTCACATATCCTAAAACTATAAGAGCACTAATTTTTCATTAAAAATATGAATTTTAAGTCATACACTCAGTCAACAAACTTCTCTACTCATCAACTCATCTAATAGGCACACTACATATCCTCTCTTCTTCGCTTTAATGCATACTCCACACACACAAGCCTTCCATAAGTATATAAACCATCACATTTTTTTTCAATATTTATATATCATTAATGAATTATCAAGTAAAAAATATTCATTATCATCCACAACACATGACTTCTCCCTTAAGGCATCTTACATGGGTCACACTTAAGCACAACTCTCTATCAAATAAGCTAAGTCACCTTTTAGGTCCTATGATGACCCATTCACCTATTTGACACTTATATAATAAAAATAAGAACACAATTTTTTTCCAACATATGTAACCATACCACATGATATATAGGTTCCCTTTAAGTTCCAACATCCATCATATCACTCTTCTCATAACCCCTAATTAGCTCAAACACTTCTCTATACACATAGTCATTATGAACAAAAACACAGTCAAATTATAACTCTTTTTTCATACTACATAATATTGGTAAAACATTAATAAATCCAAAAAAATTATTCATTGAGTCTAAAACACTCTTAAATATCTAAGTCATCATTAGACATTGAAATAACATTAACACAATCTCAAACATCCCTCATGGGTTCTTAACAGATGAATGTAAAACACATAGTCAACTTTGAACCTTCATAACTTTTACTATACAAACTTTCATACCTTAAAATATATATTTAAAAATTTTCCATGGAGTCCTTTACAAATTTTATTTTTACACCTTGGCCAAATTGTACATATATCAAAAGATATGGCATAAAAATTGAGCATTGGTTTTTTACATTGTAAATTTAAATATCTAAATCCAAATGGTCACAGTTAAAATTTATTCACTTAAAATTCATCATGTGTCCTCTCTACTTAGATGAAATATGCATCATTGATCTTCTTATAAATTTAACTCATTGTGCACCATGTCCCAAATGTTAAACTTCAAACACTTTGCATCATCTCACTTCTTCCTAACATCCTAGAATAAATGCACTCTGTCAATCTCCTATATGTAGCTTGATATTTATCTATGTTTAAAAACTGGATACTTTAAACTCATTTATCTCAATATCCTCCATTGATATTGATTATTATGAACCCCTCTCACCATTATATCTTAGAAGTAGCTCAATCTTTACCTCTACCTATCATTAAGAAACTATCACTTTGACCTATTTGAATGAATACACACCATTAGATCAATCTATAAGATCACCTATAAACTATTAGATCTTCATTTAGTCCTAATCTTTATCTCTTTCAAATTTGACTAATTATGGGAACCATTGCAATCTCCCTAGTAGGCCAACTTTAGACCTAAATAAATTTTACTTCACTTAGATGCATGATCTAAAATTTAGAACATATGATATCCTCACATAGGAGAATCCAACCATATATCAATATAATCTTATAACCCTTGTGCATGTGATAAATAATTCCATTAATCTTCTCACTTATATTTTTCTACTACAAAGCCAACTATGTCAAAAACTACCTGGGGGGCAATGTTGAACATGCATATATTTTATTGTGTTTCATCACATGACCTCAAATTTATAAAATATTAAATAGGAAAAAAATTGAACAAACTAATATGACTAGATTCTCCTAACACCTTCACATGTGTGAAATATAACACCATCAAAATTCCTACTTAACTTTTCTTGCCACATTAAAAATTTGGCTAAGTATGGGAAAACACTGTCAAACTACCTAGAAGCCCAACTTTACACTTGCATATATTATGTTGTACTTCATTGAATGAATTTAAATTTAGTGAATATTAACTAGGGACTAATGTGATGACAACCATATGACCATCTTCCCTTGACTCATCCATGCATGGAAATGGTGACATTAGCAAACTACCTACTCAATTTTTTTACCACTAGACCCAAAATGTCTAGATGAAAATAATGGACTACCAGAGGAATCTCAATCATACACATAATCACTCAGATCATATAATACCTCTTATATGACCTCTTTCACATCCTCAAGTCACCATACTCATCCTTGAACATCTCTAACCATGCCAAAGTTTAAGATCAACTAAGCATACTTTAATCATACTAGGATAAGCACATTGCACACTTTGTCATTATCACTTAGACTATCAAGGAACTTCATCCACTCACTTGGACACCTCCATGAAACCACCATGACATCATTTATAATTCTCTAACAATCTCCCCCTTTGTCATTTATGTTAACACCCGTCAATATATAACTCACCTTTCTTCTCTCTCTTCAAGCACTCTCACAATAAGAACTTTCTCCCCTTTTGGAAAAATGAAAAAGTGGGCACCAAATAATCATAATGAACTAAAAATACTACGAATAGGATAGGACCATATTATAAATATTATATGAAATCCCCCTTACCTTGATCTTACCTCTTATTTTCCCTGATAACTTCCTCTTGCTACATGCCAACACTCTCTTCAACCAATTACTAAAACCAATGAAGAAAGAACAAAAAAAACACTAAAATATGATGTAACTTACCAATAAACATTTGAGAGGTAATCCCCCTAATATTTACAAGCCATTACATCACTTGAGGATCTTCACATCTCCATACACCATGAAGAACCACTATATAAGCTTACTATCCTTCTCTCTCAAACCACTTCAAGGACCACCAATAGAAATTCATGCCACTCACCAAATATAAAAAACCAACTTTATAAATCTCTTAGAAACATACATACCTTTATATTTTGGAAACACTGAGCAAAAACATCAAATCTTCATACTAGGCATGTCTAGACTCCTTATAACCCTACTTGGAACTTGTAAAGCCCACAAATTTCAATGGACACATCTTTAGGACTTGAAAATTCATATCTAGATCAATATCATATTCCCCTTCAATCACACTAATCTGTAACAACTAGCTCATTCTCTGAAATATACTTCCTTCACAAACTAACTTACTAATTAGGCCTCCATCTTGGCAGAAATATGAATAATTTGAAAACCACAAACCTTAAAATCTCTATGAATCTTTATTTGAAAACTCATTTGGCCCATTCAGCCTATTAAGAATCCTTGGACCTCAACTCATAAGGTAGATGACTTTTTTAGCATAGCCCAAAACCCTAGAATATTAAAACAAATAGAGTCAATAAACCTCCTTCTAGTCAACATCCACCTCTAAACATATTTTACACCTGGATACATCCATCACACACTTTTGGACAAATATTTGAGATTCCACACCTTTTTTAACCCATAAATCTTATAATCCATTTTAGGCATGCTTGCCCTTAAGCCAAACCTATAAAACTAAGAGTACTCAATAATCTCCAATTTGACTTAAACATACCTTTAGACCACAAAAACTCCTAGAAAACATCACAAATAAGTGTATATACCTTTATAATAATATAAATATTCTTGACATTTCATCAATCTCATTATGCAACATAGAAACACCCATTCTAACCCTAAACTATAGCTCTTTCACAAACCTCTAGAGCAAGATCATGAACTTGTTGCTCCCCCTTAATTAATGATTTTATAAGATTACTAAAATTCTCTATACAAATTTTAATTATAATATTGAGTACACAAACCTTCTTCTCCACAAGAAAGATGTATCTTAAGAAGCATAGGCAGAGACACCTTACTTCATAATGTCCTAGAACAATGTGAAACTAGGAGTTGCCCATAACTCCTCATATTCTTTCTCATCCTTGGTCATCTAATTCTTATAATTATTCTTCTTCTTCTTATTCTTAAGAGAATAAAGATGATCATCTAATAAAATATTCTCTTTTTCTTATATAATTGGATTGATAAAACTTAGAGACAACATAGATTCATGACATACCTTTTCATCTCTAGAATCTTCCTTGCATCTTAGAACCTCATCACTAGGTACTAACAACGAGTTTTCTTTGCATGAAGCTTGCTCAACAATATTAAGATGTTTACTTAAATCCATACGTACCTCAAAATAAGTTTCAACTAGCACCTTGGTTTTCTCTTTGAGATTGGTCTCTTTATTCACAACATGAGCTGAAAAGGAAAGCCCTTGGCACTCTTCAACTTTTGTATTATTCTCCACCATATAAAATATATTACTTAGACTTGTATTCTAATAATGACTCATACTTACCACCTTTAGCTTCCATGAGTTGACTTTCCTTCTTCCTTGCACTCTAAGAGCTTGATTAAACCTATTATGACTTATAGACCTTTGCTTGTATAATATAGCAAAGTGACCTCTCTATTCATAGTTATAGTAAACCATAATCCTTGATGGAAACTTAGCTTGTCTTACCTTGTTAAGATAAAAACTATCAATGTGTCTAATGCCATGACAACTAAAAAAAACTACTCTTTTTGAAGAATACGTACCTTGCCTTTCCTTATTTGGATAATGCTTAACAAAGTTTCCCTTATTAAGATAATTAAAGAACTAAAATTTTCTCACACCTTTTGACTGATTATTCCCATCATAGTTCCATACAAACTAAATTCTAATAGTTCTTTTGCATTCTCTATCTCTATACACAAACTGATTACAAGTATAGTGGTAACCATTGAAATTTACATACCTCATGGTATTTGGTTGTTTGATCTAAGTTGTCTTTATTTTACCAACACCTTTATTCCTTATCTTATGATTTATATTTAAAGACTAATCCACCTTTTTCACATTAGTCTTCATCTTGTCTTGAGTTACATTCTCTAGTTATTCTTTATATCTAAGACCAGTTATATCACTTTCATGCTTTTCATCATTAAAAATATTGTCTAGATCACTTGATCTCTTTTGAAATATCACAAATGACTTTACCTTACTATATGTCTTCTCTAACTCAAATTTCAATGACTCATTTTCAATTGCATACCTTGAACACTCACCTTCTTTATCTTTCAATCTTGTAGATAGGATTTCCAATTGACAACTGAGATGATTGACTATATCTTCATGTTCCTTGGTGTCTTCATTCATTCTTACCTCAAGCACACTAAATTTATCTTCATAGTCTGTGATTTGAGACTTAATCTTCTTTTTAATCTTTTTCTCAATCTTTAGTTCTTCTAGACCATTTTTTCAATACATTCTCATTGTCCACCTTATCTTCATCATCATCTAAATCACTCTAATTAGACACTATTTGATGTGAGAAACTACCTTACTCAACCATGAAGATAGATTAATATTCAATAGGACCACCATCTTCATGATCATACTCTGAGTCATGCGACAATATTCTTTGGTGTAAATACTCTTCCTATCCTTGAAGTAATTCTTGTCATCAAACCTTCTGAATCCCTTTTTGCTTTTATCAGAGTTGAATGATCTCTTTCCATCATCATGACCCTGATCATGATATTCATCATCATCCTTCTTATACTTATGAGGGAGCTTGTTAGCAAAATGTCCTACCTCTCCACAATTGAAGAATTTGAGGGGTAGTTTACCCTTATACTTGCCTGTTCTTGTTTTTAATTTCCTTGAAATCAAATAAATTATCTCATCCTCATCTATACCAAAAATTTCATCCTCATTGGGTTTCTTACCTTAGAACTTCTTCTTTTTCTTCATTTTAGTCTTGAATGATTCTTCCTTCTTTAGTGTTATATTATCATTCTTCCTCATCTCATAGGTAGTAAGGGTGTCATGCAATTGATCCACCTTCAACTAAGTAAGATCATGACTTTATTCTATAGTAGATACTTTTGGATCAAACTTAAAGGATAGAGACCTTAAAACTTTTTAAATTATAGTAGCCTCTTCAAGGTTTTCTCTAATACATCTGATGATGTTCCCAATATCATCAACTCTCTATAAAAAGGATGCCACATAATCTTCTTCCTTCATCTTGAGACTTTTAAATTATATTTTGTGAGTCTAAAACTTAGTAAGCTTAACCTTTTAATCTCCTTCATAAATGATATATATATATATATATATATATATATATATATATATATATATATATATATATATATATATATATATATATATATATATATATATATATATATATATATATATTCCAATATCTCTTTAGTAGATTTACAATGGATTACCTTGGTGAACTCAATATCTATAAGACCACAAGTGATGGCATTAATTGCCTTAGAATTATTCTCAAATAGATCCTTGTCTATAATACTAGATGGAGGAGTAGTTAGAGAAACATAACTATCCACAACAGATTACCATACATCAAACCCTAGGTACATAATTTATTTCCTCATCCTTTCACTCCAAAAATCATAATTAGATCCATTGAACATTGGTGCTTTATTAGTAGAGAAACCTCCTTGATGACTAATCATATTTTGTATGTAATTATAAATGCATCATGTCTATAAATCAATCCTAGATCAAAGAAGATAGAACATACATATACTTCCAATTGGGATACACTTATTAAGCAAGATCATGACCAAGATGGGGATCCACTAGACTCAATTAGGGGATCACTTATCATAACATATCATGTTAGGAATGGTTCTAATTCATCCATTCTAATACAATCACACAACAACCCTATTATATTTTGAAGGTTTAAAGTATTCACCTATTCTAATAACAAGAAAGTAAATCTAATCTAGTACACACCAAAGCTTGTGGCACAAAGTGGGGTTTAGAAACAATATAACAAAAATGTATAGGGAACCTTAATTAAATTAAGTATGAGTAACACCCTAATACATGAAATATGAAAGATAGTATTATTCAAGCCAACTGATTTAACTATTTTAGGAATATTAGACTCTTGTTCCTAATTTAGTCAAAGGTTTGAGTTGACTAAATTAGTAAATAATTTAGTAATAAATATAGTACTAATTTATATAATTTATTTGACCTTCATATATTTCTAAAAATAGTATTAAAAGAGGAGAAATGTAATTTATCTTAAAATTGAGTTGATATGACTAAGACAGAGGCTGATACCGACTATGCAAGATTAGGAGAGTGTCCTAAATCTAGATCTAGATTTCATTTGGTGAAAGGATAGGAGAACCAAAAATATGACACTTTGAGGTTTGGTGTTATAGTCTAGGTCTTTCCACTATTATCCAAACTAGTCATAAAATTTTGAGTTTTTTGGGTTTTGTCTATTGCCCTTGTGTGACCCTGTTTGTGAAATTTTGAGTCCTGAATATTGATAAAGCTCTTTGTAGAGCTAATTTAATCTCCAACCCTACATATTCATTATGCTTGAACTTTAATGAAAACTTATATAGAGGGGGAACTAGTGTGTGTAAAATACATTAAACATGTATACCTACCCCTTGTGTGGGAACACTGCCTACATAACAATACTCTAAAGAGGGACCAAGCCATATATAGTTCTCTCACTTGATGTGCTTTGTGAAATAGTGCTATATAGATGCAAAAATTATAAATTGGGTATACTTGAGGTGGCTAAGGATTGGTGTGAGGGTTTAAATATGTTGGTAGTTGTATTGGATGGCTATATGTAGAGAATAAGGAAATTTTTCTTAGTGGTCTTGCTTATATTCTTGTTTTTTTAGTAATTTTCTAACCCCTTATAAATAAAATTTGAATAGGATTTTATAGATATCTATTGGTCATGGGTTAAATGTATTCATGCTAGGTTGGCATAATGAAGAAGAGGAATCATGAGAAAATGGTCATTTATGCTCAAAATGTGATTGGATAGGATCTATAGAAATGGGACACCCTAGGGTCCAATGCTATATTCCAACCCTATCACTCATTTCCTATAGGCTTTAGACCTAGGAGATGGAATAATCATGTAAAATAGGGTTTGGTTAAGCTAGAATTAGGTCTCAGAAGTCTATGAATTATTGGGAATAGGCAAAAAGGTGTTTATAAGGGTCATAAGAGCTTACAAGAGGAATCTATGGGTTGGGTCTCACAAGCCACACTAAATATACGAAATTTGACATTTTATATGACTACATTTCCCCTACTTTATTCTAGTGATGTAACAAAGAAAAATAATAGGACAAAGGAAAAGTATAAAGTGTACCTAAACTTACCTGCAAGGGTCAAGCCCATGAAGCTATGTGATGTTGGGTGTGTGTAGAGAGAGAAAATCATGAAGTGTAAATTTTCAAATGAAAATTAGGATCAAATTATTTCTTACTATATATGTTATATAGAAAATAATAACATACATAACTGGATATGAGAGAGAGAGGAAGAGAAAGGAATGAATACACCTCACTAGGTACATGAACCAATACAAAACTTTTTATGATGTTGAGTGATTTTAGATGATGTTTAGTATGTGTTGTATCAAAATTTAGATTTAAAATGGAGCTAATTACTCAATTCCATGAGAGTGCCTTAATCATTCAAAGGCTAGCCCTTTGGCTCCATCATTGCCTCGTGAAGTGAAGTTATGAACTGATACTGGTATGAATTTGTGTTAAATGAGATAGATCCTAAATCCCAAGATTGTTTTTGAAATCTAAAAATGTGGCATGGATAGATGAATGTGTACTATAAACTAGTTCACTCTTGTCCACTCTGGAAGGAGGAGATTAGGTTTGTATGAAAGCCACTCCAAAATTGGAAACTAGACTTATGTGGAAGCCACTCAGAAAAGTGAAGGATAGGCTTGTATGAAAGCCACTCCAAAATTATGAAAACCACATACATATGGAATAAGGAATGGAAATGCTAATAATACCTAGTTAATATACCAAAATCAGAAAGAAAAGAAGTCAAATGTGTTGTGCACATTACCCCCAATCACTAGTGTCTATAATATGGATTTTGATCTAGAAGTTATACTAATTGCCCAATCTAAAACTAGAAGCAAGAGCCATCATACCACACATGATACCCCCTATATCTATATTTTCTAAGAAAATTTTTACTAAAACTATTGAATCTGGACTGATCTATATCTAACAAAACTATAGTTGAGCTGACCTTTCTGCCTATTTCTAGAAAATCTATGTTTTTTTTTCTATTTATATAAAAGTGCCAAAAATAGGACACCCTAGTGTTTGGTGCTATTTTCCCTGTCTAAAACTATTATCCTTATTTTAAAATGATGATTTTTCTATAATCATCACTATTTTTTTGGTTTGTTCTACTTGGTTTGACTTTTGATTATTATTCTGAGTGTTCAGAAAGCTAATTTTTTTTACTGGTAGGAGCTCTGATCTCTATGACAAAAACCCCTATTTGTTTCCCCCTCTTTTAAGGATAAAAATTAAGGCCCTAAAATTAATTTCCTCAAAATAAATATCCCTACAAGTGTGTTATGCTATGAAATACATGATTTAGCAATGATAATAAAAAATATGTCTCAAGATATAACATAGTTTGTATTGGAGATTGTTAGATCAATAAGGGTACTCTTAGATAGATATAACAATGTAATATCATGTGTAATGTACTAAATTTAATTGGAAATTTTATTTTTTATTTATCAAGAAGGGATGAATCATGATGTCCATTATGGAATCCAAGAAAGCAAGATAATGTGTCATGTGGATCATGGCATTGTAAATAGTGAGAATTAAACAAGCAACAAACACACAAGGAAAGAAGTAAGAAGTGTACATGAGTGGCCAAGGGGATGATCAAATAAGGGACATGGACACATTTCACTCAAAATATAAATCAAGCATATAAGGCATGTTCAAATGCTACATACACATACAATTGAAAACAAACAAGGTTGGCACAAGGGCCACAAGCACATAGAAGAGTATAAGCAAAGGACATTGGCAAATGTCTTAAATAACACACAAGAATCAAATAAAAGGACATTGGTAAATGTCCTAAGTCACATATAGAAGACAAAATAAGAATCTAAAAAATGCAATCACATCTAGCTACATTAAGAAAGAAAATAAGGTATGCAATATACTGTAAATATAATCACATCTGACTAATCAAATCAATAAGTGAAAGTATGCAATACATAGAGTACAAGACTAGGTATATGCTAATAAATACACAATTTATATATACTAATGAGTTTCGATAGAGTAATCTATGTAAGCTAGTAAGTAATGTATATCAACATGATAACTAAAGTGTATGGTGTAGGAATGACATAACTTAGATGGTGTACTTATGTGAAATATGGCCTCAGTGGGTAAATATATCAATGTATGTCTCTAATGTAGAAGTAGGATTCCCCCTCAAAGGGTAGAGTGAATTAATCAAGAATATGGATGTCATTGCACACACCCAAAGAAGTTCAAGTGAAGCATGGTAATGTAGATAAATCAACAAACAATAGAATAAAATAGTAAAATGTAAGTCTAACATGATAGTAGAAATTTAAAGCATGGATAATTCATATAACTAAAATATTTTTGGTATTTTGAGTTATTTGAATGTTTTTGGTGTTTTGAATTAAGCTATGTATAATCAATCATGAGGAGACTATGTACAATAAATACTAAGAAACTATGTATAGGAAATACTAAGAAAAAATAATAATAATCCATGAGTCTGATGAGAAACTCCATATCATGGTGTCTTGTATCAAGGAGAGGGATTGTGAATCATCATGAAGCATAATGGAACAACTGAGATTGTGCTCTAAAAGTTGTATATGTTGTAAATGCTTTGAAATCTCTATAGTATAAATTAACTGTGGAGTCCCCTTATAACTCTAAGAAGTGGATGCAACTGTAGGGATCTTAGGGATGCATATGGTAGTATGAAAATATCTCTAAACATGTGATCTATATGTAGAGGCATGATACCTCAATGATACTATCTTGGGTGTGAACACTATTATTGGAAGATGTCTAGAATCCTAAAACTATTACTTCTCAAAAAGAGGCCTTTGTGGAAGTGTATGGACACTCTATGCTAGTGAGGAAGGCCTTAACTATGTCTAAATCTAAATTAGAGGAAGAATTGTAACTAATGGGAAAACTAAAACTAGTGGAGAAATTGAAATTAGTGGAGAAAGTAGGTGATGACTCTGAAGTGGGTAGTGGTAATTCATATGGAACTCCACTAACTATAACAACCTGATTATCATGAATGAATTTCATGTATCTATGAATTGTATAAGGTACTAGTTAAAGTTTTTGAATCCATGGTTGACCAAGTAACATATGAAAAAATCCTACACTAAGAATAATAGTAAATGGTGTGGCCACATATGTTAGACAAAATTTTAAAGGAAGTACAATCTCACCTAATGAACTCTATATGTACCCACTAAATCCATTGATAACTATGTCCATTGAGGTAATATCCTACTCTGAATATCCCAAGTGCTGTAATAATGTCATAGAACACATGTTCATGTTAGATATATTATCTATGAGAACACTATGAATAGGGTGATTATTAATGTAAGCTCTAATAAAGAGTGCATGATAATATGAATCATCCTCAACTATCTCTTACTCTGAGAAGGAGATTGAAAGTCTAGCTATAACTCTAGAATTATACATGCCAATCATGTTACTCAAAGGATGTGACTCAACTAAGGTGCCTAAAATATAGCTAGTGGAGGATGTGTATGATATGTATGGTGAACACCTGATGTATCCCCTATCTCTTATTTATAATGTTGTGGGAAAGGATCTAAAAATATTTTCAAAGCTTTGTCCTATGTTTGCTTTTCTTATGGAGGCTCAACTAAAGTTCCAAGATCAATAATGTTACCATCTATCAAGTCTTATATCTTATGTTTCAAACTGATGCATATATTTGTTATGTGGCTTGGTGCCTTATGAAAATCACAAAATGTATTCTGATCATATCCTTATGGAAGATACTTTTTTGGATCAACTTCCTAAATAAGAGGGAGAGATATGATATTACATTTTAATAATTGCTATCAAACTTTGGATGGAGATACTGGTAGATTGGTAAAAGTTTATCAAGGAGGTGTTGATAAAATCACTCACTGAGGGGGATCTAAAGCTACATTAACTATATGTTAATTTTGACTCTTGTTATCATTGACCTTGACTTTGTATGGGACTTTATTATTACTCTCTTTTTTTTTGATGTACTTGTGTACATGAGTTTGCCTATTGAAATTAATTTGACTTCCCTTTCCTTTAGTGTATGACATAACTTAGTGAAGGAAGAGAATCTTTTAAACATAATTGATTCATGCAAAGCTAGTAGAAGACTCTGTTTGAAGAGATCTTGTAATTGTTGATTGGCCATGGGGCTAGTCATCTTAGCCAATATAGTCTTATATCGAAGAACATAATCTATGAGATGCTCATTTGACCTTTTTTTTTCTATGCAATGTGGGCATAGGAAACCTTATCACCAATGTTAATGCTGAAATGATCTAGGAACATGTTTACTAAAGGATTAAATTCATTGATTGACTGATTCATTGGACTATAGAACCATTGTAAAGCATAATCCTCTAGGCTATATAGAAATAGCTTGGTTACTAGCCAGTCATTTAGCACATAGTTCAAGCATGCTACATGAAAATCTCTCCAGTGTGTCTCTAGATCACCCTTGCCATCATATAGAGTGATCTTGGATTGAACAAAAACTAGTGGCAAAGGTGTTGAATTAATATGATGTGTTAATGATATATGAAGAAGAGAAAAATAATCCAAGGCCTGTGTAGGTCTAAAGGTACCTTGCTTGAGATGTAGAACCTTGGATTGAAGAGATTTTATTTCTTACACAAGGGCTGCCAAATCAAAAGATAAAGATGTACTAGTCATAACTAGTGGTGCCTCATAGGAAGGTTTGGCTACTATAGGGGCTTGTTGAGACATAGTTGCCCTTATAGTATCATTTACAACTAGTTGCTCTATGGTTTGAGAAGATTGACCCTTATTCAATTTTTGTTATTCTTTTTGTAGTATTTTAATCATGTCATCTTGCATATTAGGATGCTTAGTTAAAAGGTATTAAAGTTCCCTCTTTCAATTTGGTCAAAAATAGTATATTAGGCCATTATTAATGTAGGAAAACAAATTGAAAATAGATTGATTTTTTTTCAAAAAATTATAATAAGCAAAGTGATATGGAAGGAAACTACTGAATATAGGAAATGTAAAGTCCTAAAAATATCAAACTAGAGAATGCATAAAAAAGATATGAAGCTCACAAACATTTAAGGTGAAACCTAAAAAGCAATGGGACCTAGTATGTGCAACTAGTGTTTTTGAAAAATGATTTTTTTTTTAATTACTATGGAATTTTAAAAATTAATGTGAAATTTTTATGGAAATAAGCAGGTAAAAAATCAAGAAAAATATTAGAAATTTTTTGATTTAAAGGCACCTAGTTTGTGCTAAAATTACTATATAATTTTAAAAATTAAAGTGAATTTTTTATTTAAATATGCAGGTAAAAAATCAAAAAAATATTATAAAAAATTGCAAGGAATTTACCCTAAGGTTTCTAGTTTTTTTATGCACAAATGAAGTAAGTTAGGTTCACTAAATGATTTAACTATTTTGAGAATATTGGAGTCATATTCCTAATTTAGTTAAAGGTCTAAGTTGACTAAATTAGTAAATAATTTAGCAATAAATATAGTACTAATTTGTATAATTTATTTGACCTTTGTAGCTTTCTAAAAATAATAGTGAAAGAGGACAAATGCAACTTATCTTAAAACTAGGTTGATAAAGCTAAGATAGAGGCTGATACCAGTTGTGTAAGACTACAATAATGTCATGAATCTAGATCTATATTTCATTTGGTGAAAGGATAGGAGTGCCAAAAATAAGACACTATAAGGTCTAATGCTATAGTCGAAGTCCTACTGTTATTATCCAAACTAGTTATAGAGATATGAATTTTTTGGGTTTTATTAGTTGTCACTATGTGAGTCTACTTATGAAATTTTGAGTCCTAACTATCAATGGATCTCCTTGTAGAGATGATTTAATCTCCAAGCCTAGATCTTCCTTATGATAGAACTTGAATGAAAACTTTGAGAAAGAGGGGGGGGTTAGTATGTGTAAGATGCACTTAACCTATATCCACACCTCTTGTGTGGGCATACTATCTAATACCAATACTCCAAAGAGGTATCAAGACATATGTAGTTCTCCCACTTGATGTGATTTGTGTAATAGTGTTGTGCAGATGAAAAAATGTTAAATTGGGTGTGTTTGAGGTTGTTAGGAACTGGTGTGAGGGTTTAACTATGTTGGTAGCTATATGGGATGGTTGTATGCAGAGAATAGGGAAATTTTCCTTAGTGGTATTGTTTATATTCTTTCTTAATTTTTAGTAATTTTTCAACTCCTTCTAAATGAAATTTTAATGGAATTTTGTAGAGATCTTTTGGTCATGGTTTAAATTTATTTATGCTATACTGACATAATGAAGAAGAGGAATCAGAAGAAAATAGTCATTTAGGTTTGAAATGTGATTAGACAAGATCACTAGAAATGGGACACTCTAGGGTCCAATGTTATAGTCCAACCCCTCCTATCCTACAAGCTCAAGACCTAGGGGGATGGAATAAGAATGGAAAATGGGGTCTAGTTGAGCTAGAATTAGGTCTCAAAATTCTATAGATGACTAAAAATAGGTAGAAAGGTGTCTAAAATGGTCAAAAAAATATACAATATGGACTTATGGGTTGGGTGTCAGAAGCCACACTCAATCTACCAAATTTGACATTGTATATGACTACACCAACACATATACTACTTTTATCTACTAAAAGAGAGGAGAAAAAAAGTTAGAATATACTTACCTATATTTCAATCCATCGAGACTCAATCTCTCCCTTGGAAAATGGATCTTTGTAAGAGGTTATTTTTGTTTTTAAGGATAACTAAGAAATGCCAAATCATCTAAGACTTATCCACAAGATTAGATTATCCAAATAAAAAACCTAAGCTAACTCTCCTCAAGTAGAATGGTGGAAGAGCAGATTGTTAAGAAGCATGAATTAATAATAACTCTTGATTACACATATGAAATAATGATGAAATGATCTTGTATTTATAGGCATTTATTTCCCTAAATCCTTTTAGAAACATTAGTTATATAGGGTCAATCTAGTCAACCCAATGTGTTTTCAGGGAAAATTCACTAAGTCTGAGCTAGGTCAGCCAAAAGGCTAACAAGCTAAGAAAGTGAAAAATACCCCTAAACTATACTGGGTCAACCCAGTCAACTTGGTATAGTCGACTGAACAAAAGGGGTTTAAGACAAGAAAAGGAGGGATGAAAAGAGGAAAAGACTGGAGGAATATTCAAGGGAGGAGATATAGCTTAGGGAATGATTTTGGGAGCTAGTTTGATTGGAAATAATGTGTCAATAAGGGACAAAAATCCTAAAAAGCACCTATGGTCTACCCACCCCTTTCTTGGTGCACCCCTTAGGGTGTGCACTTAGAGAAATTGAATCTTGATAGGTTCTTGTAAGATGTAAAGCATCAATATGTGATAAAAAGTTCAAACTAGTATGTGTATATATATGCCCCACTCAAATATCATCATGTGTCACTAAGTTATAATAGGGAATGGTGCTTCAAGAAAGAAGATAAGGACAATCATAATATTGATGATAAAAAAATTTGTAATATTTTAAATCAAAAATAACTAAAAGTAAATGACTGAAATGAAAACTAATATAAAATGTAAATGACTGAAAATTAAATAACTAAAAAAATAAATGTGATGCGTACCTTGAATTACATTTTTCATTAGATGATTTTTTATTATGTTGTTAGTTTTTATTGTGTAGGGTTAAAATATTACTTTTAACAAACCCAAAAAATATAAAACTAAATATAAAAAACAAATGAACACAAGAAAACCTAAGATATGTGTTATTATGAGGATGAGACATACTTGGGAAATTTGGTAACCTGGGGTGACAAGTGGTATGTTAGACCAAATGACCAAGTCAAAAACAAGAGTAAATTAGGTAACTAAAAATCTAGGGCTACTAAAGACTAGCATAATCAAACAAGTAACCTCAAGTAAGAAAGGCAAACTCATCAAATCGAAACAAGGATACACATCAAAAAGATGGTAATCAAACAAATCAATGGTAAAAGACTAAACAAAATGATAAAAAAACATTTATGAGTGAACATTAACAATCCACATCTCACTCAAAAATTGAAAAAAATGCATAAAAAGGTAAAACAACATTGATGAGTGAGAAGTAGCAAGCTAACCTCAATCAACAATAGAAAGAGGGTATGAATTAAGGTGTCTATAATAGCAAGATAACACAATCAATGAAAAATGGTAAGAGAAATGTAAATAAAGTATAGGAAATGTAAAATGATGGTGCAAAAAAATGAATTCATAGTTGTTCAAACATGTTTTTTTTCTTCTAAGGATAGATAAAGCTAAAACAAAGTAGTGCTAGAATGTTTTTAAGAGGTGTAGAAGAAGGAAGTAGAGAAGAGGGAAAATAGATTTAGAATCATAATTGTCCTATCAAGGGGAGTAAATGAAATGGGTGGAGGGGAGAATAAAACAAAAACTAAGGTATAGGAACTCTTTATCAAATTCAAGACACTTTAAATTAGTTTTATCAAAACAAGAGAACTTTCGACCTTAAAGACTATGAAGAACTTTTCTTAGCCACACAAGTATTAGGTTAATAAATGGAGTATATAGATCATCCCATGAAGGTTAAATCCATGAAAATTAAAATGCACCTACCTCCCCATGATGTGTTCCTTATTCTTTAGCACCCCTTAAATATTTTTTAGTCTACTATGAACATTGGGTACTTACATGAAAAAGTAGGTAGCACCATAGATATTTATAAAATACCCTATTCCAATATACTGGCTACCACACCCCAAATGACTTTAACTCCATGTGAGGCTAACTATGGAGTTTGAGATTCTATTAGAGATAAGATATGTGCTTGAAGTCATGTCTTTTTGTGTGGTTTTTACTTTTAATATTTTGTATGTTACCTTTTAGATATCATTGACTTTTATTTCAAATTATTTGGATTTTAGCTTTCTTGATGGTTTTTTTTAAGATTCCTCCTCCATATGAATTTGGAAAACCAAACATGGGTGATAAAGATGAATTTCATTTGAATACTTGGGACAAGGTTTCTAAGATAGAGAACTTCAAAGAGCATGGGGTCTAAGAATCTCATAAATCAAGGTGAAATAAAGGTTCTATCTTGACTTTGACCTTGTTTTATCCAATGTGGAGATGAAAGGAAAAGTGAAATCAAGAGGATGACACATAGAATAATTTAAATTCATCTAAATCTTAAATAATGTGACAAAGGGAAAAAAAGGTTATAATGGTAGTAAAGTGTGATTCCTTATCATAATAATGAGGGAAATGGAGGAAAACATGCTAACATAGATTGTTGTGTAGATTCCATCTAACAAAATAATCAAAAGCTAAAGTTGAGAATAAGGATCAATATCTTTCAACCATTTCAAAACACATTCTAGACAAGGAAATGATAAGATCATAATTTTATGAGTATGGTCGATTCTTATCCATAATCTTACAAAGTAACTCATAAAAGAGAAACCCACTAGGGTGACAGCAATCAAGAGATGAAGTTTGGTAATTTTGTGAGGGATGTCGAGTCCTATCCATTATCTTACAAAGTAACTCATAAAAGAGAAACCCAAGTGGTACCAAAAAAACATTGGTAAGTAATAACAATAGAGAAAAAAATAAGTGAAAGATGGTGGTTTTATGAGGAATGTTAGGTCCTATCCACAGTCTTGTAAAGAAAATTACAAAATAAAAACTTAGGGGATGCCAAAATAACATTGGCAAGTAACAATAGTAAGAAGATTATGGTACATCAAGAAACCAAAATACCAAAAGGGAGGACTAAAGGTTTGTGAAAAAGAGGGAACTGTTGTATAGGAAGAAGCCTAGGCTCAAGTAACCTAAAAAAAGTATTAGATAAATGGAGATAAAAAGCATGAAAAGAAGGAAATGATCCTACATTAACAACTATATCAAGGATGAGCATGTGAGAGGAAATATTATGTTTTGAAAGGTTTCTTAAAGTTAATTAGTTTGGTATAATGTAATGGATAATAATAGTGGGCATCATAAGATGCCCCAAAGGTAAGTGGATGTAGGGATGGGCATCACAAGATGACCCAAAGTCTAAAATGATATATGGGTGGGCATAGCAAGATGACCTAAAGGCTAGAGTAATATGTGGATGGGAATCACAAGATGCGCCAAAAACTAAAAAGAGGAAGAAAAGATAAAAATAATAAGTAAAGATAACCTCATATAATGTCTAAATGGATTTAGGTTATCCAAGGAGAATTTGATAGGGGACATTCTACTTAAGATAAATGAAAAAAATGCTAACAAAAAAATAGTGAATTAGATCATAAAATAGGGAAGGTAGAATATAGTACATATTTGATTGGGTTGACCTAAAAGAGAAGATAGGGTCTAAAAATAGCATAGGATTGATTGGGTTGATCTAGTATAGTTTATAAAGGACAAAAAGGTATAGGGTTGGTTAGATTGACCTAGCATAGTAGACAAGGAAGATGAGAAAGTTGATAACAATTATGAATTGAGATAAGATAATTCTTATAGATAATCTAAGAAAGTAAGTACTAAGGGGAAATACATAGTCAATTGGATTAATGTTGGCCAATCCAATTGAGACACAAAATACAAAATCTTGCACTAAAATTTGCTAATGCAAGTTTTTTCACACACACTTGAGCAAAGAGAAAACAATCAACTTGAAAATTAAATAGATAACTAATTGGTTAACTTGAATATTTATTAGATTATTAAGATATGATTTTTAATGTGATTAAAAGTTGGCTATAAGCAAGGTACTATATACAAATGTAAGGATGGTTTTAGGTAGTTTAGTCTGAAAGTGACTATAGTGTAAATGATATAGGCTTAGAATTAGGACCTACCCCCTCACTTCACACACTAAAACAATAAGGGTGTCAGGTACTTATCCAGAATATACCATTAACCACACTTTATACTTGACCAGAGCATCATGTTAGCTTCCCCCTTGGTAATGAAATCTAAGTAGGTTATCTTTGGGTAGACAAAATGTTAAAGTGATTGTTTATATTTTTGTGATTTGGTCATGTGTACATAAAATAAAAATAGTGAAACTAAGAGATTTATTAAAAATCCCCTAATTAAAATATGTGAGCTATTCTAAGCATGCATGTAATATAAAAATAAATGTGTGAGATAATTATTAGTAGATATGAGGTTAATTATAACTTAAAATAAGGTATAATTTTGAAACTATATACACAAAATATACAATAGGGTTGGCAGGGTCAAACCTATACTATGGAAGGAAGGTCTGAAAATGAACTACATCAACAGGGTTGACCCAATTATTTTAGATAGCACATAAAACATAAAATTGGATCAGTAGGGTTGATCTAATTGATTTTGTAAGGTAATATTTAAAGACTTCAAACTATCAAATAAAATATATAAAATAAATAAATGGAGAGGTAAAAAGGAACCTTGGTGGATCAAAGATGTAATGAAGAAAGATTATTGATGAATAACCTTGAAGTATGTTTGAGAAACCTATAAACTGGGTCAAAAGGATTGATCAAGCTATGTGGGAACCTATTAAAAAGTAATAAAAATGTATATCATTGATTGGGTCAACCTAGTAGACTGAACTAGATGTTTGAAAGGCTAAAAACTTATATTGGGTGGATTGGGTCGATCCAATTACCTATTCCTAGAAACCTACACATAAAAGTCAAAAAAATGGGTTGATAAAGTCGATTTAGCATGATTAAATGATGAAAATAAGTGAAATAAATCTTTTAAAGGTTAGTTTCATGTTGATTCACTAGAATGTATGCAATTATAAATTCAATCTTGTAAAGGATAGTTTCATGTTCATTCACTAGAATGTATGCAATTAGAAATGCAATATTGTAAAGGTTAGTTTCATGTTCATTCACTAGAATGTATGAAATTAGAAATGCATCATGTCTATAAATCAATCTTGGCTCAGAGAAGATAGATCACACCTACACTTCCAATTTGGATCCACTTGTTAAGTGAGAGCATGATCAATATGGGGATCTACTAGAACCAATTAATGGATCACTTGTCAAAACATATCATGCTAGGAAAGGTTATAAAGACTATAGTCTAACATAGTTACACAATAACCCTAATGGAGTCCTAAGGTTTAAAGTATTCACATATTCTAATAACAAGAAAGTAAATCTAATCTAGTACATAACAAAGCTTGTGGCACAAAGTGGGGGTTAGAAACAATATAAAAAACATGTATAGGTAACCTCAATTAAATTAAGTATGAGTAACACCATAATATATGAAATATGAAAGATATTATTATTTGATCCAACACTTATGCTACTTCTATATACTAAAATAGAGGAGAAGTAAGTTAGAATATACATACCTGAATGTGAATTCATCAAGACTCAATCTCTCCCTTTGCCAATGGATCTTTGTAAGAGGTTGTTATGGTTTTTAAGGATAAGTAAGAAAGGACAAATCATCCAAGACTTATCCACAAGAGTAGATTCTCCAAATAAAAAACCTAAGCTAAGTCTCCTCAAGTAGAATGGTGGAAGATCATATTGTGAAGGAGCATAAATAAATAATAAATCTTGATTGCATATATGAAATAATGACAAAATGATCTTATATTTATAGGTGGGTATTACCCTAAATCATTATAAAAATGTTAGCAATATAGGGTCAACCCAATCAACCCAATTTGTTTTTTGGGGATAATTCACTAGGTTTGAGATAGGTCAGCTGAAAGGCTAACAAGCTAAGAAAGTGAGAAATACCCATAAACTATACTAAGTCGACCTAGTATATTTGACTAACCAAAAGGGGTTTAAGAAAATAAAAGGATGGAAAGAGGAAAATATTGGAGGAAAATTCAAGGGAGGATAAATATCTTAGGGAATGGTTTTGGGAGCTGGTTAGATTGGTAATAATGTGGCAATATGGGACAACAATCCTAAAAAGCACCAAAGGTCTATCCACCCCTTTCCTAGTGCACCCCTTAGGGCATGCACTTAAAGATGGTGACTCTTGATGGATTCCTATAATATTTAAAGTCTCAAAATTTGATAAAATGTTGAAAATATTATGTGTATACATATTTTACCTTGGATCACCTTTAAGTTATCAAGCCTTTACCAAAGGACCTACTCTGATACCAATTATCAGAGGTATAATCACTAAGAGGGGTTGGATCATTAATCCCAAATATTTCATTTTGAAATCCAATCCTTTAAAACTATTAACCAATTAGTATATATCAACTTGATCAAGCAACATTAACAAGAGAGCTCATTCATTTAATGCATACACAAGATCAAACACACTACACATAGTTCATGTAGAAAACCCTCCTGGGGAATAAAACCCACTCTCAAGCATACAAAACATGCATTAATTATCCTATAAGATATTACAAAAAAGAGACTGGTCAAGTCCTTTAGACCAAAAACCTTGATCAAGTCCTCTTGACTATAGGCCTTTAGTGAAACACCTATTTCACAAGGAGAAACTATCCCTGAGGAATAAAAAATCCTTTAGAGCCTCCTTTGAAGTGAACACCTCCACCTTAGAAATAATGTTTTCAACACTTGATGATGGATCTCTAATTTTCTAACCCCTATACAAACTCCCTTTCTATCTCATATAGGCCTCTCACATAGGCATGCCACAATGTCTCTCCTTCACTCAAACTATCCTCATATGCACACTCAAACATCTTTGCATATCCTTAAACTAAAATATCACTAATTTTTCATTATAAATATTACCTATAATTCATATACTTAATCAACAAACTTCTCTACTCATCAACTCATCCAACAGGCACACTACCTATCCTCTCTTCTTCACTTTAATGCATATTCCACACACAAAAGCCTTCCATAAGTATATAAACCATCACATTTGGTTTCACTATTTATATATCGCTCATTAATTATCAAGTCCACAATATTATTTTTCAACCACAACACATGAATTCACCCTTAAGGAATCTTATATGGGTCACACTTAAGCATAACTATCTTTCAAATAAGCCTAAGTCATCTTTTAGGTCCTATGATGACCCATTCACCTCTTTGACACTTCTCTAAGAAAACTAGGAACATAATAACACTTTAAACATATATACCCATGCCACATGATCTATAGGTCCCCTTTAAGTTCCAACATCCATCATAGCACTCTTTTACTAACTCCCAATTATCTCAAACACTTCTCTATACGCATAGTCATTATGAATGAAAACATTGTTGACTTATAACCATTTTATCATACTAAATAATATTGGTAAAACCTTTATAATATACATAAATTTTCCTCATGGATTCTATAACACTCCCAAATAGCTAAGTCATCATGATACATTGAAACAACATCAACATAAGCTCAAACATCCTTCCCAAGTTCTTAATAGATGAACATCAAACACGTAGTCAAATTTTAACCTTCATAAATTTTATTTAACACACTTTCATACCTTTAAATATATTTTTATATATGTTCCTTGGATTCCTCTACAAATTCACTTTTTACACCATGAGAAAATTCTACATAGATCAAAAGATATGGCACAAACACTGAGAACTGGTTTATCCTCCACAAATTTGAATATTTAAATCCAAATGGTCATAATTAAACTTTAGTCACTTAAAACACATCTCATGTCCTTACTTCTTATATCAAATATGTACTGTCAATCTTCTTTGAAATTTAACTCATAGTGCACCACTATCCAAATGTTAAACTTTGAACACTTGGCATCATCTCATTTTTTCCTAATATCCTATAATAAACATGCTTTATCAATCTCCTATGCATATCTCAATATTTATCCATGTTTAAACATTGGATAATTTTAAATCATTTCACTCAATATGCTCTATTGATCTTGATTAGTACAAACCCCCACTCACTATCAAATCTTAGAAGTAGCTCGATCTTTACCTATGCCTATCATTAAGTAACTATCACTTTAACCTCTTTGAATTGATATGCACCATTAGATCAATCTTTATTATTTCCCATGAATCATTATATCTTTATTTGGTCCTAATCTTTATCGCTTGTTAAAATTTAATAAGTATGGGAACCATTGTAATTTTCTTGGAAGGCAAACTTTGGACCTTAATAACTTTTAATGTGCTTATATGCATGATGTAAAACTTGGACCATATGATATCATCACATAGGATAATCTAAAAATATATCAATATAATCCTATAACCCTCATTCATGTGATAAATAACACCATTAATCTACTCACTCATATTTTTATACCACAGAGCCAACTATATAAAAAACTGCCTAGGAGGCCAACATTGAACATGCATATATTTTGTCACGCTTCATCGCATGACCTAAAATTTAGTGCATTTAAAATAGGATCAAAATTAAATAAAACCATATGATCAAATTATATTACACCTTCACATTTTTTAAATATAACACCATCAAAATGCCTACTCAGCTTTTTTAACTGTATTGAAAATTTGGCTAAGTAGGGGAAAACACTATCAAACTACCTGAAAGCTCAACTTTTTACTTGCATATATTATGCTATGCTTCATTTCATAACCTTAAATTTATTTCATATAAACTAAGGACTAATTTTATCACAACCATATGACCATCTCCCCCTGACTCATGCACACATGTCAAAAATGATGTTAACAATTTGTCTACTCAGATTTTCTACTACTAGACCCAAAATGTTTAGAAGAAAACAATGGACTACTAGATGAATCCAAATCATGAACACAAGAACTCAAATCATATAATACCTTTTTTACATCCTCAATTAACCATACTCATCCTTTAACATATCTAACCATGCCAAAATTAAAGATCAACCAAGCATACTATGATAATCACATTACAGACTTTGTCATTATCACTTAGACTATCAAGGAACTTCATCCAATCACTTAGGCACCTCCATGACATCACCATGACATCATTGATAATTATCCAATATAATCATGTGAAATAGGTAATTGGTTATTGAACAACATTATATTTATGTAGAACCTTCCAAATTTTATTTTAAAATCTAAGAGGTGGAGTACTTGGGTCATATTTTTTCACATTGAGTTAAAATTGATCCTAAAAATTTTTAAGTGATGATAGAGTGATAGGTTACCAAGAAAATCAATAACCTCTAGAAATTTATGAGTTTAATTGGTTACTATTTTAGGTTTATCAAAAATTATGGTAACATCATAGGCCCACTCACACTTTTTTTGAGTAAAAACTCCTAATACACTGATACAATTACCAAGACATTTGAACAATTGAAAATGGTTATGTTCACCACTCCATTTTTGGCTACTCCTAATTTTTATACAAATTTTTTTTGGAATGTGATGCATTAGGATATGGCATGGGGGTCTTACTCATGAAAAAATGAAAACTAATTACATTTGAGAGTTACCAACTAAATGAAAAAAAGGGTTCAATCTAATCTATGAGAAAGAGATGATGGTTATTTTGCATACAGTCAAGTAGTGGAGACCTTATCTAATGGTTCATCACTTTTAGGTAAACACTATTCATGATAGACTCAAATATTTTTTTAAACAATTATTATCTATTATTTTTACATAGCCTATAAGAAAGGAAAATATAATGTGGTGGTAGATGCACTATCTTAGAGGGATAAATCAGTTGAGGTATTGTTATACACAATGACTATATGTTATGTATATTAGTTATAGGAAGTAAGATTATAATGGGAGAATGATAATGCTACCCATGATTTGATTTAAAATATTCAGTAATGTTCTTGGAGATCTAGACTATTTACATGGAAGGGGAATACATTTTGGTATAAAGATATTTGGGAGGTCACTCAGGATTATGAAAAACATAACATAGGATCAAGAAAAAATTATTTTGAGATGAAATCAATGGGGATAACTATAAATATTTTGTTTAATTCATGGTATGTCAATATAATAAATGTGAAACCATTAATACCCTAGGTCTTTTTTAGCCTTTATCCATCCCTAGCCAAAATTGAGAAGAGGTTTCCAAGGATTTCATTACTAAGTTTTCATAGTCTAAGGGTAAAAACATTATATTTATGTTTGAATATTTAATCACCAAGTATGATAATTTTTTATCCTCTTCAAAACCATCTATTACTAGTAACCTAGATTATAATTTTATTAATAAAATTTGTAAATTGCATGGTACTCCATAGATCATTGTAAGTGACCAAGAACCCATATTTACTATAAATTTTTTCATGTTTGGCAACCCAATTGGATCATATCTCATCTTATAATCATTAATATAATGTAAAAATAGAGGTAGTTAATAAATTTATATAAGTGTATATTTGGTGTTTTATTTCTGACAAACAAGATAAATGGCTTCATTGGTCGCCACTTGTCAAATGGTAGTATAACACTTATTTTCACATTTAATCAAAAATTTAAGTATTTTTTGAATTATATGGGTATCACCCTTCATGCATCACTTTATCCTTAATTTTTCATCCTAAGGTTTAATCTATTGAGTAACACATTTACCATTAATAAGAGGTACTAATTAGTTTGTGAGAGAATTTAGCAATGGCAAAAAATAGAATGAAACAACAAGCAGATCAACATCGTTTTGAGTGGAATTTTTACATAGGTGATTTATTATTTTTGTATTTATACCCATGTAATAATATTTCTCTAAATCCGCACAAAAAAATAACAACATATCCCCCCTAAGTATTATTGACCTTATTAAATCTAGCATAAAATTAGTAGTGTCACCTACAAGCTAGAATTACCCCCATCCACTTGCATACATCTGTTATTCCATGTATCTTTCCTAAATAAGGTAATTTGACATATATTTTCAACTCAAATTGAACTACCTAATTTTATGAACAAGGTTGAGTCATTATGGATCCTAAATAGATACTTCATGCATACACTAAGTAACTACGAACTAGAGTGATTAAGGAGAATTTGATAAAATAGAAGAATATGTATTTAGAAGATGAAACATGGGAGGACGAAGTGATCTTATAAAAACATCATAATGTGAATCAATTTTGAGGAAACTTTTATAAAGGGGATAGGCATGCTATTCCATTAACCTATAGTGCCTTTAGGCTAACTTATAGCTTACATACCTTCATATTATCTTATTGCATTTCTTTGTGTTCTTAGTATTGTGGGCCTATGTAATAATAATGGATGAGTATATACAGGAGGTATTGGATATTATTTTATCATCATATTTTTAATTATGTTCTTATTGCATTATTTTAGAGGTTTACCCTTCAAAGTACATTAGTCATAATATTCAAGTATTCTACTTTTTCACCAATTATTATTGTGAATTAATTTATTTTGTTATTAATTCTATAATATATTATTCTATTTATGTGAATTATCTAAGTAATTTCATTACGTTCCCCTACTATAATCTAGATATTTTAAATTTGATTAAGTGTGGAGAACATGTTTCCAAAACATGCCCCCACTAAATCTAAGACTATAAACATGTGGAATACATGCCTATATGACATTTCCTCTCTAAATTTTAAATTGTAAATGTGTGGAATACATGAATCTATGGCATGCCCCCATTTGAGGTGAAGGAAGATATAAATTGGTAGTTACCTCACTCAAAAGGCTACGATAACAATATAATTGTGAATGAACCATGTAAAATATAGGACATGTCTATGTAAATGTATCATTGAATTACATAGTGTATACACAATAATTTTAAATTTTATAAATTATAGATGCTTTATCTCTTAGAAGAACCTGTTAAGTCTCAATCTCTATGAGTTAACACCTTAAAGGGTGCATCAAGAAAGGTTTTGGCACACCATTGGTGCTTTTCAATATTTTTGTTCCATATACCACCATTTAAAACCAAAAAAAAACCTCTCCTAGATATGTCCCTAAAATTTAAAACCTCTATTATACACTCCTATAACTAATTCACTACATCAAATAGATCTTAACTAAGACAAAACCCCTTTTTAACTTTTACCAAATAAATTCAACTTGGGTCGACCCTATAATTAAAATATATGAGCACGTTATAGGTTTAGATCATCCTAAACTAACCCAATCTAGGACTTAACTAATTTATTAATTTAAAGATACATGGTATATTGGACCAACTCTATTGGCCAAAAATTTGGAAGAGTTCAAGGTTAGATCTAGCTATATATACACATCTTTTTTCCATTTCATAGAGAGACAAGGAGTAAATCATTATTTTTACATCTACTTATCCACCATTCTATTTAAGGATCCATTACTCAAGGTTTCAATACTACACTTAGAGATACAAATATTATCTTGTGGAGAATTATTATGGATGCATAAGAAAATTCATGTATCCTAGAGATAACCTATCTTTATTGTCCTTACAAACTATTAGGAACCCACGGAAGCACCATTGATTACCATGTACAAGCAACTTAATATGTGAAATTAAACCAGAAGTAATAAGTAACTAGAAATCAAAAACAACACAGAATATGAGAGACAATACCTAATTGTATTAATACTCATCTAGAAAAGAATACAATAAAGAAGATGCCACTTCTTCTTCACACCTCTCAGAGGCTTCCCACACCTCAAGTGTATAGTAATTCTTTCCTTAAAGCTCTCTCTCTCTTACGGTCCCAACACACAACTCAAACATAGAGTTGGTGTTCACCTCCAACCAGTTAGTATCCACTACTGCCAGTACACAAGTGCTCCACACACTCCACAAGTTCTCTACGCACTCCAAGTACTTAATGTACTCCAAGTATATCTCCCATGAACTTGCAACAACCTACAACTCAAATGATCTTACTTATGGAAGGAACTACCTTGCCTTCCTCTTTGCTCAATAGCTGAGTACACACTATACTCCAAGTAGATCCTGCCTGATCCTACTCCCTGTTGTGTTGCTGTCACCTTGATTCTACTGCCACATGTAGATCAACCTGGTTCTGTACACCTACGAACCTTAGACCTCGCACACACATACACCTGTAGATCAATGATCTTACTTACCATGTAGATCTCCAAACATGGCCTTGCACACCTACTGACCAAGATCCTACATACCTAAAGAACCCTTCTGATTCTCCAAAACCAGCACCCACACTTGGCACTACTATGGAACTAGGAGGAACACCCTTGCTCACTTCACACATAGAAGGATCTAACTTTGCTCAACTCAAACTAGCACACATTAAAATATAGCCCATGAGTCTATTATATAGATCTCATGCAAACAATAATTAGACACCTAATTACAATAATTAGATCCACAGATTCAAGTCTAAAATTGCCTCTTAACATGCAAACACTCGGTTCATTAACAAACTATTTGTGCAACTGACAGTTTTGGAACTGTACAAGCGACCGATGTTGGTCCTTGTCTGCCTGGAGGTGACTGATGCCAACTAATCCCTGATCGACGTCGATTGCTCTTCTCATTGTATATGACCAATGTTAGCTGATCATACCAATGTCAGTTGCTCTACAACTCAGTAACCTCTCAGCAACTTCCTCCCTTGTTTACATCAGTGAAGATTTTAGCTCCACAACCTAACAATCTCCTACTTGGAGATAAATAGCTGCACTATACCTATACCTGTACCCCGTCTAATCTATTTCCTAGCTTGTATCCCTCTTCAATCTCAACCCTGAAGACCAACCACCACACAACTTATGGTGCACCTCCTGTCATCCAAGTAACCTACCACATCTGAACCTATAAACCCATGTAGTGAAGTCCTGACCCTACATAGAATGTATACCTGCTGTTGGTCCCTCTCAAATACCTGAGAACCCACTTCCCTGAATTGGCTCCTAACTCTCTAACAACTCCCACTGCTAGGGAAAACTTAGGTCTATACCAGACCTCATGTGATTTCAGACACTAAACTATCTAGCCCTTAGTGTGCTCCAGTTCTGCATCCTGCATATTGAACCTCACTAACACCTGATTCACATCAACTCCCACTAGAGACAAAATCAACATGTGATCTTCCATGTCTCTCATGCCAAAGAATTTTGTTGCTCTAAATTCCTCATGACATGCCACTGAACTAACCTTACCATTAACTCAACAAAACCCTATATGTCTGAACCTGCACATCCTCCACATATAATAATAGGATAATGTCACAACCATCATCCACTTGGTAAGACAAACACAATGGTTACATTGACACTGACTAAAGCCCTGCTTTGTCATCCACCTGTCAAAACTTGTACCACTATCCTGTAGCTTCCTCAAGACCATATGACCTGGCCTTTTGTCTCACATATCCATTCTCTCTATTCTTTAACTAAGGTATCCATTCATCTTTCAGTGGTTTCATACCAACTGACAACCCTACCAAATCTCCCATTTGGTTCTACATCCTGTTCATGCCATGTTCCCACTATTTCCTGGATCCTTCCTGCTCCATAGTGAGCAATGAGTATAAAGAAGAGGAATAATGAATTTGAGGCTTACTTACCCTTTCATTCCTCCATATGGGTGTTTGAGACTCCTTGACAACTTGTTATCCACCCAAAATCCATCCCAGTGACCAACCTCAGTCACCACATAGTTTGCATCCAACCGACATCGGTTCCTTGCGACTGTCCAGGTCATCAATGCCGGTTATCCTATCGACATCGATCTCCACCTACCTGACACCACTGACTTCTCTAGTCTACACATTATCGATGTCATTACTTATTTGTTCGACGTCGGTTACCTTTGACCGATGCTAGTACCTATGTTCCCCTGTGAGTGATGACTTTTTACCTACGAGCTCCTTTGAATCAATCCCATATCCAAACTGCCCTACTCAGAAGTATCCAGCCCCACCACTAAACTCTATCTGTCATCTCCTCCAAAAACACCAAGGCTTTCCAGTTCTTAAGTTTGTCAAACACATCTGTCTTCCACTTAAGAACATGCATCTCCTTCTTGCTCATGTGACCAAGCCTATAAAGCCACATCTTCACAACAAAAGAAGAATCAGTAATACAAGCAAGTAGATAAAGAGTACCTGCTTTCTTACCACATGCTAATTCAAGTGCATCCTTGGTAGCATCCCAAGAATATAATGTGAGAGTTATTGTGCATCTCTCATCACCCAACTTTCTTGAAGCAATTAGCCGCATCTTCAAGACTGGGACCTGCATGACCTCCTTCAATACCCATGTGTTGGCTGCCTACAATTTCAGCCACACTTCCCCTTTGCCAACAATCTGACAAGGCTCACCAACCCCTCTACTTGGGGCTACATGAAAAGAGGCAACAAAATCTATTAATCAGGATTTAAATTTATCCAGAGTATCCTGTGCAATAACACCTACAACATCTGCTTCTTCATGTTGATCTGCTACCAACCAACAATCTTTATTTACCTACTCTTTCTTTCTATGACACCGTAATTGACCATTCATGCTATTCAATTTCTCCATTCATAGCTTACTTTCTTATGTCATTGCTATACTCCCACTCAATCAAAAACCCCTGAAAGTGACCTATAACCAAACACAAACCTACTCCCTGCAACCTTAGCTCTAATACCAACTATTAGGAACCCACGGAAGCACCATTGATTACCATGTGCAAGCAACTTAATATGTGGAATTAAACTAGAAGTAACAAGTAACTAGAAATCAGAAACAACACAGAATATGAGAGACAATACCCAATTGTATTAATACTCATCCAGAAAAGAATACAATAAAGAAGATGCCACTTCTTCTTCACACCTCTCGAAGGCTTCCCACACCTCAAGTGTACAATAATTATTTCCTCAAAGCTCTCTCTCTTACGGTCCCAAAACACAACTCAAATACAGAGTTGGTGTTCACCTCCAACTAGTTAGTATCTACTACTGCTAGTACACAAGTGCTCCATGCACTCCACAAGTGCTCTATGCACTCCAAGTACTCAATATACTCCAAGTAGATCTCTCATGAACTTGCAACAACCTACAACTCAAATGATCTCACTTATGGAAGGAACTACCTTGCCTTCCTCTTTGCTCAATAACCGAGTATACACCATACTCCAAGTAGATCCTGCCTGATCTTGCTCCCTGTTGTGTTGTTGTCACCTTGATTTTGCTGCCACTTGCAAATCAACCTAGTTCTACACACCTACAAACCTTAGACCTCACACACACATACACCTGTAGATCAATGATCTTACTTACCATGTAGATCTCCAAATGTGGCCTTGCACACCTGCTGACCAAGATCCTACATACCTGAAGAACTCTTTTGATTCTCCAAAACTAGCACCCACACTTGGCACTACTATGGAACTAGGAGGAACGCCCTTGCTCACTTCACACATAGAAGGAGCTAACTTTTCTCAACTCAAACTAGCACACATTACAATACAGCCCATGAGTCTACTATATAGATCTCATGCAAACAATAATTAGACACCTAATTACAATAATTAGATCTACAGTTTCAAGTCTAAAATTAGCTCTTAAAATGCAAACACTCAGTTCATTAAAAAACTATTTGTGCAACTGATAGTTTTGAAACCACACAGGTGACCGACATCAGTCCTTGTCTGCCTAGAGGTGACCGACGCCAGCTGATCCCTGACTGACATTGGTTGCTCTTCTCACTGTATATGATCGACGTTGGCTGATTAGACCAACATCGGTTGCTCTGCAACTTAGCAACCTCTCAGCAACCTCCTCCCCTATTTGCATCAATGAAGCTTTTAGCTCCACAACCTAACACAAACCAAAACAAATTTTATGAAGCACCTTATCCAAGGGAGAGATTGAGGCTCGATGGGTTTGTCTTCAAAGGTAAGTATTTTTAACTCTTACTTAGCTTTATTAAACTAGATAGATTTACATTTGTTAGCTTATATGTTTCTCTCTCCATGCATTAGGATTACCTCCACATTGACCTGAGTAGGGTTTCTTATATGCATATTTACTTTCATGCTTATTACCCCTATTTTTTGTTACATTCTTTGGTGAGATCTAGATTAGATTTTAATTTATTTTTTTCATTTACTTGTGAATAAGAAAACATAGGACCTAGTGATATTTTTGTGGTAAGGGAACCCTTAGTTAGGTCTAGCAAATCTCTACTGGTCATACCCTAGATTGTCTAAATATTCCAACAAGATGAAGGGCTAGTGTGATATATCTTATTTGAGCTAGGATTGATTTGTAGATCATCTTCACTTTCCATTGTATACATTATGGTGAATCTTGTGTGAATCTAACCCTTGCAAGTTTTTACTTCATGCCTTCATTTATTATCATTTATTATATTTTTTATTTCTAAATTAATAGATTGAATATGTTGATATAGTCTAACATTGTATTTGTAGGTTTAATAAAGTCACTATGATTGAATCTATATTTATCTATGTAGGTCATATATAACAAATAGGTAACTATATCAATTAGCTCAACTCAATTCACTTTTTTACATACAAGTTTTTAGATTCAGTCGACTAGGTCAACTCTATTTACAGGATAAAATTCATCATCTAAACAACATAGTATAAAAACATCAACTTCAGCATCTTCAAAAAATATTAGGTTCTTTCTTACCCTCTTAGGCATTTCTATTCTTCATTTGCAGTCCTATTTTTCATAGATTCTAGTCTATAAATTATAATCCTATAATGAACTAGGTTGACTAGATCAACATAGTTATATAGTTTGCTTTCTTGTTTAGAAGACTTAGTTGACTTATTTGAAATGCTTTTTTGGTTCTTTCTTTAACAAAAAACATCAACCCTATCGATTATATTCTAAATTTTTTAAATACATGGTCACCTGAATTAACTTTATACTCTTCAAAAAAAAGAATTAACCTATCTTGTTATTAATTAATTCACTTTCTATTTTTGTTGCTTTCTTGCTTAGAGTAACACATATAGAATAAATAGGATGTTTTTAATTTATGGATTTAGTCATAATATTTTTTTATTTTTCACACACTTCTAAAGCACATAACATAAAAAATCATTAAAAAAATTCTACCCAAAGTTTACCTACTTGGATTTCATCACCAAGGGGGAAGTCGACTTGGTTTTCTATCTAGGTATAAATATGTGGTTGATGGTATATATTGGCAAAACACATGACACCCTTGTCACTATGGGATTATGAAGTAAGGGGGTACACCCCAAAACCAAGATAGTACCATCACTAATACAAAGCCATTTGAACCTCAGATACCTGAAGCCATCCTTATACTAATTTTTGAGTTCCTTATTATAGCCAACTCTCTATCATATATATTTCAAAAATTATTATAATTTAAAACATTCAAGAATGACCACTTAGATTAGAATTTATATTTTTGTTGCTTGATATTTGATAATTATATGTTATATTATAGAACTTGTATTAGCCAACATTGGTGAAATATTTGTGTTGTGTGCCACAATTGGATTGAATGAATCGATACAATTATTTATGTGTTTGTCTAAAATATTTTACATGAATTATCTATAGTCATAATTATCAAAACTTGTCTTTGTTTTCCTTTAGAACATAATTGATGTGCTTGATTGTGTCTCATACAATCTATATTTTCCCATAGAACACAATCATTCTATTTGATCCAGTCTCTTACAGATTATTTATTATATTTCTATTCAACACATATTAAACCTATTCAACTATGTGCCTTTCAAAATCTCTCAGTTTATCATTTATAGAACATAGTCACCCAATTCAATTGTGTATTTTTTAACATGTTATGTTTATTTTTGTACAAGATAGTACTAACTGGTTCAACCCTGTATCCTACAAGTGGACCTTTATTTTTACCAAGTTTTTTTAGTCTCTCTCCTTCACCATGTTTTTATTACTTAAAGATAATATATAATTAAATCATTCAAACATGATGAGTTTTACCAACCTCAATAGGTTCCCTAAGACACATCTTATATCACCCACTATGGATCAAATCAATATCCATGTTTCCACATGCACCACCAATTATGGGACTCCTCCCCATTCATCCTTAAAATTTAAACCTTTGTTTTCTTTATAAAATTAGTTTGATCTTGAATACACCATGGAAATACTTTTCTACATTAATAAAATCCCTCAACATAGAGGAAAATTTATTACAGCTATCTATAATCTCATGATGAAACCTCATATAGGACAACCCCATTCACCCTCCATTACCTCTTCCCATGGATTTGGAGGAATCCTTTTATTTTCATTCAAATATTCCCTTTTATAATTTCTCCTTCCCACACCATCACATCATCTTTTATGTCTTCTTCAACCTCCATGCTAAGTATTTATACCAACATGGTAGGTTCAACTTCTAATGGGCCTTTTCAAAACACCCATGTCCTTAACCATGTTACTACTACTTATTTTTATACTAATTCTACTCATGCCACTATTTGGTGCATGTCACTACTTCATCACACACCCATAGTGCATCAAAATCTCCTAATACCTCACATGCTACATTGACTAGTCAAAATAAAACTCAAACTAATCAACTTATCTTATAAACGCTTAACCAAATGCATAATTTTCAAACCAATAATACAAATCAGATTATGTAAATGCAAAATCATCTCATACATCTCCAAAACCAACCTTTATGTGCTTTATGGGAAGTGCAAAATCCTAATGCCCCTTAGCACCCCCCTCTTATGGATTCCCATGGTAAGCTTATACCCAAACTACCACTCATCAATAAAATCATCAAAAATTTACAAAATGAACCTCTAGCACCTCAACTTTCTAACATTGACATAGGAGGTATCATACCTGCCATCACCTATAACGAATCTACTGATCTTACCTTACATATAAAAAACATTTAGTAATAATTATAAAGATTAGGTTAATATTAATACCTTTGATGCTACCAAACACTTATCTAAAAAACTCTCAGGAGATATTTTATACTAATACAATAAATTAAAAAACCACTCTATCATTAGCCTAGAATACTTGGTTAACTCACTAGTCAAATAATTCTAAACTAGTGATCTTCTTGAAAATAACTTAGCCCATTTTATAAATTATAAACAACTTAAAACTAAAATTTCCCAAGCCTTCATCAAATAATGGAAATTTTATTCTAAAAAATGTGAGAATAATATGGTGGATGATAGCCTCTTCCACCTATTTACTAATGTTCTACACCCTAAATTACAATATTGGGTTAGGACCCTCTCACCAAAAATATTGGAAGAATATATTGACCAAGCAAAATTACAAGACTTCCTCATGCATCAATTTGAACCACCTCAGCATACAATGAGTGCTCACATGATCATAAAAAATAAAAACTAACACGCAATCAATGATGGTGTTACCAACACTTATGACACTATCCATACCATTCAAGATATTTCTCTAAATAACACCATGTAGCATGTTATTCCCCCTAAAAACACTCTTAATCCCACATTTTCTCAACATAGCCACACTAATGTGTAAAAACCATTATCCCTATTAAAACTTTAAAAATGTCTCCCAAGACCTATAACATTAGATCTTAACCCCACTCACCCTATGAAATCATGGTATGATCCAAAAAAAATATATTGGTTTCATGAAATTTGGGGTCATTCTCATGAGACTTATAGGCAACAATGAAATCTTGATATGGATTGTATTTTTGGTCCTAACTTTGATCATGAATCCCTTATCCAAAGACATCAACAAGTTTATGATATATTTTAAATCTCATGAAACACAAAATAAAAACTAAGCTTTAAACCAAGCTAATGTTAATCTAGCTATCTAAAAGGATCCCCTTACTAACTACTAAGATAACATCGAATGACCTAATCCTACTACTAAAACTAATTAAAGTCTTATATACCTTACCACCAATGATGAAAATGTGGTTAATATGAATAATATGAGAAGAGTAGTTATTTTTATTGATTCAAATCCAAAACCTACAAATCACACCTTTCAACCATTCCACATCATTAAAGATACTTCAACATCCCACCTCATGGAATTGGTGAAAGAGGAACCAACACCCATACAAACACCACTCTTAAAAACACAACTTGATTATACCTCTCATACCATTTATACTTTTCCCCCAACTTCCACACCATAAGACAACATACCCCAAACTTCCAATAATATTTCTTCTACCTGACCACAATAAATACCTCAACCAACTACCATATCAATTAAAGTAACTAAACCCACTTGTAACCATACAAAACCAACCATACCTTATCAACATAAATTTAATTATACTTTCAACCCTCCTTCTTAGGATCTCTTACAACACTATGCACCTATATCTAATCATCCCCCCATGGGTTATGATGAATGAGATAATATTGCATAACTTTCTCGTGTCTAGTCTCAAATACCTTTTTTATAGCTAATGATAACTTCTCCCCATCATCAAAACTTCCTAATTAAATTGTTGTTAAAAATGAAAATCCATCATCCTCTTTAAGGATGTGAAGCTACCTTATCTGGATCCCCATATAGTACACTTCAACAATGTGAAGACATGTCCATCCATGTTGATGAAATAATGGACACTTCTCTCACTTAAGTTCCCTATCACTTCCATGATTCCCAATGAGATATTTATTCATGAATATGATCCTCCTCTACTCATAAACATCTAAATCCAAGATATCCAAGGTAAGCATGCTTTAATTTATGAAGGCTCATACACTTGGGTTACCTCCCTTGACTTCATTAAGACACTTGGATATTTTTAATGCAACCTCAAATCTACACATCGTATATGTCAAGGTTATGAAAAAATATAAATACTTCCCATTGGTTGTGTTTGGTTTCTCATTACCATTCTTCCTATCACCATCCATGTGAAATTTATGATATTTAACTTTCCACTTTCTTACAATATCTTACTTAGTCAACCTTGGGCTCATCATATGAGAGCAATCACCTCATCTACATGATAATTATCAAATTCCCTCATAATGGAGCTATCTATAATATTAAAGGGGACACAAACCCTTAGAATTTCAAAAAATTCCAAGTGTCTTTAGAATACCCACCCTTGAACCCTTACCTAGTATCTCATTTATGGAATCCCAACACTTCAACTATCTAGTCAATTCCACTTGAGGTTATAATGGTCATCTCAAACTAATTGGGAATATTCCACCTAACCTCTTAGACTCTGATGATGATAATCTAGATGAGATAAGCCTAAACATAAAAACATCTGATCCTTTCCCTCAAATCATTATTAAGCTTCTTCCTTCTCTTCAACCTTGATCTTGTTAGCTACCTTATGATGACATTCTAGTTATGCTAACTGAAACAAAACATTCCATTTACCATGCTTCCTTAGATTATAAAATAAATATTGTATATACCATCAAATCACATACACTTAAATATGATGATGGCTATGCTTTAGTTGATCCATTTTTAGTTATATTCATCCAAGATATAAATTTTGAAGTTATTATATATCTCTCTTATTTATTTAATCTTTTCATTCTTCTTATATCATTCCTTATCAGTTGATTGCACCTCCTTATAGCTCCATGAATATTATTCCCATCAAGACATCCACTCCTTTCAATTAATATCCCACCTAGGATATACCATGTGAGCACTACTCTTCTTATGCTACACCTACTTTTTTAATTGAGATGATTTGGAAGGAAGGCTTTTCACAACTTTTTATAAAGATTAATGAGACTCTAGCTAGCATCAAAATTTAGATACATAGAGATGTTTTAGATGTTATGGATTATATTTGTGGTCAAATATACTAGTATTTTTGAACATGGTATGGTGTTATTACATATTTTTCTATTTCTTGGATTGGATTTGTGATCCATTTTTATATCTCTTATATACTTGACTATGTGTTAAATTTGATCTCACTTATCTATTTTACATGGAAAATTATATTAAGCTTTATGTGTTTTACATGGTTTCATTTTATTTAAATTTTTATTATTGATTTTTATCATTCTTCATATGAATTAAAATGTATGTTTATGATTTCACTTCTTTCATGGATTATTTTATTTTCTCTATAATGATTGTTTTCTATCTTATTACACTCAAAAATCAAATAATTATTATTGTGACTTGGTTATAGAAACCTTTATTCCCTTAATATTTTATCTTTACCATAAGATCAGTTAGCAAAAAATAATTATCATTTTACTACTACCATACATTAATTTATTTTTATTTCCCTTTCTTCCCCTTTCACATACTAAGCATACATACGGTTAAAACTTGAGATTACATAGTGGTTCATAAGTAAGACTAAGTGTTTAGTTAGTCATATCTCTAGTTACTTAGCCTCCTTTAAACCAAAGTCTAAATCCTATTCATGTGTATCACTTTTATCACTCATGTTGGCTGTAGAAAATCTATATGGAAGGAGGAATCATAAAATCCATAAAATTTTTAAAATCTAAATCATTTAAATAAAATTCAGTGACTCAAAAGATAAAATATAATTCCAAAGTCTAATCACACCAAAAGATGTGATTTACTATCTTTAGAACATCTACAATTTATAATCAAAGATAAAACTCCACATTTGGCCTCATGATAGAGATGAGGTCCATTGGGTGAATTAGGCCAATAGATTGGGATAAGAGAATAAAAATATATATAATTACTACCTACTTTCTCACATAATTATCCAAGCTTCATAGTAGACTGACAATTCTATAAAAGGTCCTGAGGAATGGGGAACATGTTGTGGGAAGTGTTGGGCCCCTAATTCATCCAAGTATGGATTTTCACCAAATTAATGGACACTTCAACATGATGAAATCATTTGTTTGATTTCTATTTTGATATCCTTTACACCATTTGGATGAATCGATGCATACCTTACACTAGCTAGCAGGAGGCTAACTAATTCTATGATGACTTAGGTATCTTTAAAGAGTGGTAGTACATGGTTATCATACCATGAAGGGCACAAAGTAATGGATCTAATGGAATGATTTCTAAAACTATAGATATACACCTAGCATGCACCCTCCACCCTAGCATGAAGATGATCCTAAGTGATATAAAATCAAGCTCAAACCAATGAGTTGGGATGCAACTTTGATGTAGAAAAGCTCTATATAATTGGTTCTAGATAACAATAATTTGACTAACTTTGAATCTAAGGATTAGAATGGATGACTTTGAAGCTCCACCTTGTATCACCTAAGCTCACCTATAAGCCACTGGGATATGTATTAGTTTAGATGAGCATTTACTCTATTTTCATAATATGAAATATACTCTATATTTGAAACAGTAAGTAAATGAGGATTGGTTGTTGTAATATATGGTGTCTTTTCATTAAATGTTTTTCACCTCAGTATTGAATTATTTAATGTTTTTAATAAGTATAATAGTTAGTTAAATATATGAATGAGGTGTTTAAATGAAGTTTTGGTTCAAATCATTAATGGCATCTTTGTAATTTATGATTACATTAGCATATTATGTGGGAATAGTCTAAGTGTAGGAAAGACACTATACCAAGTAAATATATTTATGCCTAAGGTGCTAACTTAAGCATAACACTTTGATCTAAAGCAATCCCCTTGACCCATATTAGTGGTCAAATGGTTATAAGCCTAGAAAGACAAAGATATGCACCCTAGATACAATAAAACCACCAAATATAAGCTTGTACCCCTATGACTAGAATGCGCTCCCCTAAGAGTATTTGTACCTATAGACCATCAACCTAGCCCAAAAATAGTTTATGCCAATGAACTTTCCAATGCCATTATTTTAATGACCAAGTCCTATGAATAATGAGTTATTCCATGGAATAACTAGCCCAATGCATGCCCTGATTATTTCTCTATTATGCTTCAGGTGAGTGCATAAGGCATGCACCTTATGTGAATTTATGTTAGTGCAATCAAGTGACAAATGTTGAGCACTATGGGATTATTCCATATTTATTCCTAGTTGTGACAAGTCTAGACCTGAATTGGAAAGCTAAATAAGTGCTTGATAGAGAATCAATTGAGACCCTAACTTATCTACAACATTTTGGTTTCATTATTAGGACCTATGTTGATTTTTTTTCTATAAGGGAGTGATAGAATAATGCTTCTACTTTCCCTCAAGAACATCAAATTTTGGATACAATAGGTGGAAGATAACTTTGTGCTAAATCATCCATCTTGTAAATAACAAAATCCAAGGAATTGACATCTTGTTTTATGTAATTGAGCATATGTACTGATAGTTGGCTATTTTTGTGACTCACAGAAGGTAGAGCTATGGATAGTTCCTTGAGTGGATGAAAGAGCACCTAAATAAGCTTGATAACCTTGATGACACTTATACTAGAGTTGTAAGAAAATGGTTGCAAGGAGTGATGAATAGTTACATGCTTGATTTTAAAGTACTGATATACTTATACCCTAAAGAAGTAGAGTATCAATTCTTACATGAGCTTAAAGGCATGTTTATGAAAGAATTTAGCATAGAGCTTAAGAAAATGATTTTGGATTATGGATTTCAAACTATAAGAATGGAAGGCTAGAGTCCTTTCATGTGTGAGTGTGTAACAAGGAAGAAGGGGATGTGTGAGTGAGATGAAATGGAAGGGGATGAATATATTGACACATGAGATCTTAGAAGATATATTTATAAAAAGAAAAAGTGCAGGCTATTGGAAGATCTAAAACCTGGAAGTGATGAGAGAACCCATAGTGAGTGGGAAGGACATGGGGAAGGATATCTTAAATTATATTAGCATGAGCAGGAAAGAAGTAATAAATCCATATATCGATCTTAACATTTGATAAGTGAATAATGCATTAGGTACCTAAAAAATTGGTAATAAAAGATGTACCAAAAGTGCCTACCCACTTTAAACTTATAGTGCAAGCTCATGCACTGGATCCCCCATAAGAAGAAAGAATATTGGAAAATAACCCTATTTTCAACATAAACTTTGACCATTTTATATATTTATAGTATAATTTTGTACTTGAATAAGTTTGGCCTTATGATGATTTGAGTGAGGATACCTCTAAACCTTTAGGTGCTAGCTCGATAACATAGAAAGTGAGTAAAATCATTCTAATTCAACCAATGTCAGCCTCATAGACTAGGTAATATCCCATAGTAAGTGGATCGGTCCTATAAGTTACCAATACAACACCATCATCATCTTCAGTGCCACTAGTAACAACAAGACTAGTGTCTAACCCAATAACTGGAGGCCTTAGAGGGCCAACACTAATATAAGTAACAAGGAGGCAAGTACCTAGAGGAAGAGGTTGAAGACATGGTGGAGGAATATTCCCACTATAATCATGTTAAAAGTGTGGTTCAACTAAGCACTATCAACCCAAATATCCTACACATCCAATGTGTGGGTATTATCGAGGAACATACAAGGTCGAGGAATGCATAAACTTATATAAAAAGTTGACTTAAGGATAGCTTAGCAGAGACAAAGGTATAAGAATGATCTAATGTGATCTAAAAGGGGAGAAATGGGATCTAAGGGCATAATATACCAACACCAATAAAGTTAATGTGTAAGCAGCTACTCATAGTGGGCTCACCACTTAGCCACTAGTTACACCCATACCATAATTACACCTAAAATATGGGGAAACAAGCCATACTAAGTGCATCACATAGAAAAAACCAAAAACTACTCCTTACCCTAACCCTATATTCCATAAGGATGTCTTATATTAGGTAATGAGCATAATTAAAAACTTTAAAGGAGAGCTCCAACTGGTGTAAGACCTATAGGTACAAATTTTTACCTCCCACAAGAAGCAAGATAATCAGGAGGTTGAAGTGCAAGACCTAATAGAGATTTTGTGCCTCATAAAAATATAAGGGATGTTTCCTCTATTGAATAACTTAATTTTAGAACATACAGGCCATAATCCAATATAATTTATCATTCCATGAATGGAAAGGGCATGAGAGGTTAGGCATACACAAAATGTGGAGTATGATCAACAGATCCTGCTAAATGCCACCATTGATAGATGGTTTATATGTGAGGTCCTTGTGGACATAGGCACATAGGTTAATATATTGATAAAGAATGCATGGGATAATATGGGTAGGTCATATTTGAGGCCTTCCCCTCATGTTATTTTCATCACCAAACACAACCAATTATGATTCTAAAAGTCATTATTATAGATATTATGGGCATTGAATTTCATGTTGAATTCAAATTGATTGAGTTAGATGAGCAATATAATTATCCAACACTCTTATAAATGCAATGGTTTTACAAGAATTATTCCAACATATGCTTTAAAAAGTACTATATAACCTTTAAAAATGGCAAAGAGTGGGTCATGATCCCCCTTCCAAGTGACCAAAGAACCCTTTATGTATAAAGTGTTGATCTATAGGATGAGATCAACCATATTTAAAACATCATGGTGCAAGGCACTACGACTATCAACCCTAATAACCAAGGAGTGCTTTCTTGGGAAAATCTATAGTCAATCTTGGACACCACCAATGTAGCTTGTGATTGATGGGTCAAAGAAGCTTACAAAACCATTGGTCAGATGTAGCACTTAGTAATCACAAAGGTACCAAAACATATGAGCACTTGTTGGGTCCAAATTGATCACACTTCATGAAGAGGGGTCCCTTGTAATAGGAATAAGGGAAATAGATTGCTTTTCCTAAGAAAAAGTAAACTTGTATCACTCCCACGATATGAGGATAGCAATAATATATAATAATATGTCCATGAACTAGATTCATACATCCTAAAGTAAGTAAATAAGATGGGTATATTGGTTTATAATTTGAAAAGCACTACCACTCATTAGTGGGTAGCATAAAGGCCTATCTTTCCAATTTGAAAAGATGTAAAAGTAGCCATTTGCACTAGATTTGAAAAAAGCAATGAGGTCCTAGACATTTCTACATACTCTAGTGGTTTAGACCCAATAACACACATACACTTTTTCAAAGAAACATGGATTGATTGTGGTGAAAATGCCCTAAGGAACTTGTGGGTGCATGCCTTATACATAACATTGAAAATGTGGGTATGAGCTTGGTATGTGGTAAAAAAACACCATGAGATATCTAGTTGGGATGTCTTCAAGGATATGTTTATGCACACCTTCTCCTTTTCCTCACATAACCTATAATTGATTGAGCCATTATAGGTAATTTGAAGGGTAGTGTTTGAGGAAAATGCAATCTTAGAGGAGTGCCTACAATATTGTTGAAGGTATAATCATTGAGGGGGGATGAATCAATGATGCAATATATTTTAAACTTCAAATTTAATCATTTAAAACACTTTAATTAATGACCAAAAGAATTTGTAGAGAATACAAGATATTCATAACAATGAATAAGAAATATGATGCAAGATTAAACACACAACACATAAACTATGTGGGAAACCCTCATGGGGAATAAAACCCCCTCTCAAGCCTATAAACACATTTACTACTTGTCCTATAAGATTATCACACACAAGAGACCTTTTAGTGAAACAACCACTTCACAAGGATCACCCACCCCTAATTATTAACAAGAACCAACTTATTCTAGATGTTGAAAACCCACACAACACTTATAAAATCAATATCTCCAAAAATCTAATTTCCTTTCAATCTGATTGGAGAAATAATGTATAAAACTTCTTTTTTAACTCATCACACACATTCAAAATTTCTCACACAATCAATGCATCTAAACACCCCTTTTGGATCACTATAGGATTCTTTGCTCATCCTCAATCTAATCTATACTTAAGTTCATCAACTAATCACACTCCATCTGATGTATATCCTTCATCTCTATCCTCTACTCTCTCAACACATCCACATTCAAGTCTAGAAACCATTTCCTTGGTTCACACTCTTTATAGAGTCTTCATGAATATCAACTTCTAGGTCAGCCATAACACTTGCCTTAACCCTTAAGACTTTTATCATGATAACACATAGCTCAATACCATCCTCATAGGTCATCCATAACATCTATGGGTCACACTAAAGCAAATACTCCTTTCAATTAGGCCTTAGAATCCCTTATAGGTCTTATAGAGACTTATTACTCTTTTTATCACTTCATTAATAAAAAAAAGAACACAATATCACTTTCAAATACATGGCTCCACTCCATATGACTTCTAAGACATATTCAAGAGATTACTCCCACCAAAACACTCTTCTTCTAAAGCACATATTTCTTAAATAATATTATATACATAAGAATACCATGAATGAACAAATAGTCATCTTCTAAATATAGTAAATGAATTTGTATCAATATTCAAACCTCTAAACTATTTTTTTTGGATATCCCTTAAAATTCTCTATAACATTTATTTTTACACCACCATGAAATTTATCCTGGATCAAAAGATATATCTCAAAAACTACATACTAGTTTTCCTTCATTAATTTGAATATTCAAATTCCAATGGTCATTATGAAAATACTAAACATTAGACACTTTTTCATCATCTCATGCTCCTTGACAACTTTTTAAAAATGCGTATCATTAATTTCCTTAGAAATCTCCTAACTTTAACCTATAATCACTCATCATTGATCTTAGATCCTCACTTCTATGATTGTAACACTTAGCAGCTCTACGTGCCTTCTATGCATATTGACATTTTGACTTGATATGCTCTAGTGATCTCCATCTATATGAACACCCATATGTTGTTGATCTTTTTTCAAATCATCAAGATTGATACATATGTTTCTAGCATGTACAATCTTAAAAACCTTTGAAAAATTGACTTCATATGCACCATTGATCTCTATCTAACAAGATCATGCACACCTTAGATCCTTATGTGATTAGATTAAATACCCACCATTAGATCCTTGATTTTATTGAATTCTCATCATAGATCTTTGATATCATAAATTTTGCTAAATATGGGAACTTAGTAAACTTTGTTTGAGAATCCAACTTTACACCTTAACTTTCCATACACTCTATGTCTAGACTTAAAATTTGAACCATATGATATTATCACATAGGGGAATCTATCCATGTATCAAACTACTCTTGAAACCTTCACACATGTGAAATATGGCATCATCAAACTACTTACTCAATGTTGTTTTCCAAGATGACTACTTAAACCTAGACACTCATATGAACACTCTAATGAGTTCCTTTCACTTCCATAAGCACTCTAAGTAGTCATAACACCCCATGAGGTCTTTGAAACATGTCCATACCATCAATAACATCCATCAATTTCCTATCCAATTCAAACACTGAAGAACTATTCAAGAACATTAAAGCACACTTTATCATTGTCATTCTATTACACATGACACCTCATCAACATCCTTGGTCACCTTGGAGACATCATTGACAAACCTAAAACAATATACCCTTTGTCATTGATGTCAAACACAAATACAAAGCTTATACTCAAACTATATCTTTCTCTTTAATCACTTTTTCCCCCTTTGATACCATGACAAAATGGGCTCAACTCATGATCTTGTGGACCTAAAAAGACTGTAAGGGCCAATAATAGGAAAGGAACACCTTTGATATATGATACATATTCCCCCTAACATTGTGCTTACCTATTCTTACCTTGAGTTTCTCAAACATTCTCCATTACTACACTATTATTTGATCAAACTCTATTCTATGAAGACAAAACATATAAGAGAAATAAAAACTACTTGAACTTACCTTGAAAACATTTAAGAGGGACTCCCCCTTACATTATGCACACCTATTCAAGCCTCTCTAACTATCTGAGTTATCTACCCCGAACTCCATGCTCTATTTGAAAAGCATCTTTAACAAGTCTTCTCAATGAACTAGATTTGTCATCAACTTTTCAAACAATTAGAACCAACCAGTTTAATGCTTCATGACCAAAACCCCTAAACAAGTTACCTAAAGAATTTTACTATAGACTACTAGATAAATCTCATGAATTAGTTTCTACCTTTCAACCAATAACCTTCTGTTGATTTGTATTTAAGGAGATGACGCCCAATCTGTGTCTTAGATATTCAAAAGTTGCTTTTGTTAATGGTTTGGTCATAATATCTACAAGTTGTTATTTTTTAGGTACATATTCCAAATTAACACAGTGATTGCTCACTTGTTCTCTCAAGAAATGATATCTAATATGTGTTTAGTTTTTGAGTGCATTACAAGATTCTTTGAGATACTAATTGCACTAGTATTATCATAGTAGATGGGACAAGCTTGTTTTTTCCTTACCTTATAGTATTCCAAGGTTTGCTTCATCCATTTAGCTTGATTACAACATGAGGTATCATATATATACTCAAATTCTATAGTGGATAGGGAAAATGAAGCTTTATTTTTGCTTACACAAGATACCAAGCATTCACCTAAGAATAAAATACCACCACTAGTACTCTTCCTATCATCCATACAACCAGCCCAATATACATTAGTGTATATCTTTAGAGTGAATTATTTACTCCTAGGAGACCATAAACCATATTCTATGATGCCCTTAAGATACCTTATGATTATTTTTACTGATTTCAATTGATATTCTATAAGATTAGCTTGAAACCTACGAACAAGTCCTACTTCTTGTATGATGTTAGGTTTAGAGGTAGTGGAGTATAAAAGACTTCCAATCATGGATATATACAAGGTTTGATCAACCTTTGGTGATCCATATTACTTACTCAACTTGAAACCTATAATCATTAGTGTACTCATTGGCTTACATTCCATCATATCAAATTTCCTTTGCATATCATTGATGTATTTAGCTTGTGAAATGAATATCCTTGCATCTAGTTGGTTAATTTACAATCTTAAAAAGAATGAAATCTCCCCCAACATATACATCTTAAATTAATTATTCATGACATCTAAAACTTCTTTACTCATATTGTCATTGTAAGAATAATGTCTTACATTCCATCATATCAAATTTCCTTTGCATATCATTGATGTATTTAGCTTATGAATGGAATATCCTTACATCTAGTTGGTTAATTTACAATCCTAAAAATAATGAAAGCTCCCCAAAAATAGACATATCAAATTCAATATTCATGACATCTAAAAATTCTTTACTCATATTGTCATTGTAAGAACTAAATATTGTGTCATTAACATAGAAAACCAAAATTAATTGATGACTACCTTCAATGTTAATGTAAAAATTGCTATCAACTACCCCTCTTTTAAAATCTTGACTCAGAATATACTTGTCTAGTCTATCATACCAAGCTCTAGGATATTGTTTAATACCATATAAAGCATTTTTCAATTTTCACACATATTCTTGATCACTTGACAAGAATAACCCTTCAGGTAACTCAATATACACTTCTTCTAAGTTTCCATTCAAAATGGTAGATTTTACATCCACTTGCTATACCTTAAAATCTTTGAAACTAAAATATTCCATGAATAATCTAATTGATTCCATTCTTACCACTAGAATAAAACAATCATCAGAATCTATCCCTTCAACTTTAGCATATCCATTACACACCAGACTAGCTTTATTTTTTGTGACCTCTCCTTTCTCATTCATCTTATTTTTAAACACCCACTTAGTGCCTATCACATTATTGGTTTTTGGTCTAGGAACTAAATCTCATGTTTCATTCTTTACTATTTGATCAAGTTCTTCATCCAAGAACATGTCCAAATTTCATCTTTGCTAGCTTCCATGAAAGTTTTGGGTTCAACAAATGACAATAAGATAGTGTTTTGTTGATTCTAATTGATCAACATTCTTCTTCTAGTTTTCAACCTTTGATTCACATTACCAATTACATGGGAAGTAGGATGATCCTTATGTATCATATTAAATGAAGATTTAGTTTCAAGTCTTTCTTCTTCCTCTTCATCTTCATCATTTTTTTGAATAGATAACCCATCCTTGTTTGAAATAGAATTCAAAATAGTATCACTTGCTTTCAATTTTGACTTCTTGACTCTATTTATCTCATCTACATTTACATTTGAGATTTAACCAATATTTTGAAGTCTCTTGTTAAAGAATCTATAGGAAAAGATGATAGAATAATAGCCTAATAATATTCCCTCATTAGATCTTGAATCAAATTTTCCAAGATTTCCTTCATCCCTTTTGATATAACACTTGCTCCCAAATACTCTAAAATGTTTAACATTAGCAGCTCTATTCTTCTATAGCTCATATGGAGTCTTATCACCATTTACTCTAATATGACACCTATTAAGAATTTAAACTAAAGTTTTTTCTACCTCTTCCTAATAACCATCTGATATTTTAGCATCCTAAAGCATATTTCTACTCATTTCTTGAATAGTTCTATTTTTCCTTTCAACAACACTATTCTATTATGGTGTTCTAAAACCAAAATATTGTCTTCTTATCTCTCATTCTTCATATAATTTATCAAATTCATAAGACCAAAACTTAGATCCTCTATCTAATCTTACACACTTAATTTTAGATTCTTTTTCATTTTCCACAAGTGCTTTGAATTCTATAAATCTTGCAAAGGCTTTAGATTTTTCTTTAAGAATGTTTATCCAAGTCATCCTAGTGAAATCATCAATGAGAAGCATGAAATAGTTACTAGATTGAATAATTTGAGATATCATAGGTCCACATAGATGAGTATGGATCAATTATAATGGATTTGTAGTGGAATGTTCCTTGGATTTGTATCTCTTCTTGATTTTCTTCCCATGAAGACATGCTTTGCAGAGAGAATGAGGATTTTTGGTATTTTTTGGCATATGTCTTACTAACCCCTTTGAACTAATCCTTACCATATTTTCCAAATTTATATGTCCAATTATTATATGATAAATCCATCTTTCATCCATTTAACTTATGAAACATTCCTCTTTCTTGGGTTCATGGAAGATATATAGGTTATTTTTTATTTTATGAATTTTTGCAATTATTTTTCTAGATTTTTCACTTTTAACTTTACATTCCTTGTTATGAAAGGTTAGAATATTTCCTTGCTCACATATTTGACTCACACTTAAAATATTATGTTTCAGACCTTCTACATATAGGACATTCTCAATTTTAATATGGACATTATCAAGACTCACAATGCCTTTTCTAATAATATTAGCATATTTTTTATCACCAAATCTAACTGAACCTAGATTGGTATTTTTGAGAGAGGTAAACTTGATCTTGTCTCCTATCATATGAATTGATCACACAATATCTATGTACCACTTCTTGTTCTCATCTTCTTGAGTGTGAAAAACTATTTGAACAAACATTGATTCTTCCTTTGGTGCACTCTAAGAGTTTTTTTTCTTTTCTTCTTCTTTATTAGGCTTAGTTTCCTTGAACCATTTGATGGTTTCAATGAATTATATGTTATTTTTATGAATGGATCTTTATAAATTCATGGAAATATGACCTTTATAATTGTAGTTATAGAAAACCATTTTTATTGAAGTGAAATCAACTTGTCTTACTTGATTTGGATAAAATATTGCAATGTATCATATGTCATAACAGTAAAAGCACTCAAATTTGTTCATGATTTTGACTGATAATTCCACTCATTATTATAAAGTATTCTACACTCTCTATCCCTATGATTAAAATGATTGTAATTAGAGTAGTAACCATTGAAATTTTCATACCTCATGGAATTTGGTTATCTAATTTAATTTTTCCTCATTTTACCAACATCTTCATTACAAGACTTATTTTTGACCCTCAAGGTCTTATTTTCTTTTTTCACATTATTCTTCACCTTATCTTGAGTTGAATTTTTTTGTTCTTCTTTGTAACCAAATCCAATTCTATTACTATCATGCTTTTGATTATTTAGAATGTTATCTAGATCACTTGAGCACTTTTAAAACATCACAAATGACTTCATCTTACCAGATGTTTTTTCTAACTCAACTTTCAATGACTCATTTTCAATCATATACCTTGGACACTCATCTTCTTTAGCTTTCAAGATTGTAGAAATAATTTCCAATTAACTATTTAGATACTTGACTATACCTTTCTTCTCCTTGGAATATTCATTCATTCTAGCCTTGTACATATTAAATTACTCCACATATATGTAACTTCAACTTCTTGGTCTTCTTCTTATCAATACTTAGATCTTCAAGGGCATTAATCAACTTAGTCTCATAGTCTTCCTTATCTTATTCATTATCTGTATCACTCCAAATAGACTCCTTTTGATATGAGTAGTTTCCTCCCTTATCCATGTAGAGGAATTCATATTCAATAGGACCATAATCTTCATTATGAAAATCAAAATAAATATCATATAATGAGATAAAATCATCATTGGTGTAGAGAATATTCTTGTCATTATACCTCTTGAATCTTTTCTTCCTCTTATCAGACCTAAATGTCTTCTTTCCTTCATCTTGGTCTTCAACATGATCTTAATCATCATACTTATTATGATTATGAGGGTACTTATTGGTAAAGTGTCCTACCTCTCCAAAATTGAAGCATTTTAAGGGTAGTTTACCTTTATACTTTCCTAAACCCATTTTCAATTTCTTGGTAAACAAAGCAATTAGTTCATCTTCATCAATATCATCATACTTGACTTCCTTACCTTGAGTTTACTTCTTCTTTAGCTTTATTTCTATCTTGAATCTTGCTTCCTTCTTTGGTGGTTTATTATCATTGACTCTCATCTCATAGGATATGAGAGTACCATGTAGTTCATCTATCTTAATTTTTGTGAGATCATGACTTTCTTCTATGACAAAAACCTTTAAATCAAAATTGAGGTTAAGAGACCTTAATACCTTTTGCATAATAGTAGCTTCTTCAAGTTCCTCTCCTAAACATCTAATGATGTTCAAAATATCATCAACTCTCTATAGAAAATATGTCACTAAATCCTCTTCCTTCATCTTGAGACTCTCATATTATCTTTGGTGACTCTGCAACTTAGCCAACTTAACCTTTGAATCCCCTTCATAAATGATCTATAATTTATCCCATATCTCTTTGGTATATTTAAAATTAATTACATTGGTGTACCATTTTTTTAAGACCACAAGTGATGGAATTCATTGCCTTAGAATCACTCTCACATAGCTTATTATCAATTACACTAGTTAGAGGGGTTGAGGGGGTTAAATATTCATCCATAATAGTGCCAAATATCAAACCATATTGGCATAATGTAAGTCTTCATCCTCACACTCAAAAATGAATAATTGGACCCATTAAACATTAGTGAATGCTTAGTTTAAAATCCTCCTTGGATTTGATGACTACCCATATTTTACCTTAGATCACCTTCAAGTGGTTAAACCTGCATAAAAGGTCCTACTCTGATAACAATTATTGAAGGTACAATCAGTGAGAGGGGGGTTGAATTAGTGATGCAAGATATTTAAAACTTTGAATTTAATCCTTTCAAAATATTTAATTAATGACCATAATAATTCATAAAGCATATAAGATATTCATAAAAATGAATAATAAAGATGATGCAAGATCAAACACACAATACATGAATTATGTGGGAAACACTCATGGGAAATAAAACCCACTCTCAAGCCTAAAAAAACATGGACTACTTGTCCTATAAGATGATTAAAAAAATGATACCTTTTAGTGATGAATTCACTTCACAAAGAGCACCCACCACTAATTATGAAGAAGCACCAACTTTTTCTAGATGTTGATCACCCACACAACACCTATGAAATCAATAGCTCTAGAAATCTAATTGCATTTTAATCTGATTGGATAAATAATGTATAACACTTCCCTTTCAACTCATCACACACACTCAAACTTGATCATATAAGTAATGAATCCAAAAACCCATTTTGGATCACTCTAATATTATTCTCTCATCCTTAATCTAATATATACTTTAGTCCATTTACTAAGCACACTCCATATTATCTCTTTCCTTCATCTCTATCTTCTACTCTCTCAACACATCCACATTCAAGTCTAGAAACCATTACCTTGGTCTCCACCCTTTATAGAGCCTTCATTAATATCAACTTCTAGGTTGGCCATTATATTTTCCTTAACACTTAAAACTTTTATCATGCTAACACATATCTCAATACCATCCTCACAGGTTGGCCATAACATCTATGGGTCACACTTAAGTAGCTACTCATTTCAATTAGGCCTTAAAAGCCCTTATCAGTCTTATGGAGACCTATTACTCCTTTTATCACTTCAATAAGGAAAAAAATATCACTTTAAAATACATGGGTCCACTCCATATGACCTATAATACATATTCAAGTGATTACTCCTACCAAAACACTCTTCTACTAAAGCACAAATTGCTCAAACAATATTCTATACACAAGAACACCATGAACAAACAAATAGTAATATTCAAACTAGAATATATGCATATATATTAATATTCAAACCTCTAACCTAATTTTTTTGGATATCCCTTGAAATTATCTACAACTTTTCTTTTTACACTACCATTAAACTCATCCTAGATCAAAAGATATAGCTAAATATACTAGTTTTCCTTCACTAATTTGAATATTCAAATTCCAATGATCTTTGTGAAAATACCAAACATTGGAAACTTTTTCATCATCTCATGTTCCTTATAAATTTTGAACAAATATTCATCATTAATTTCCTTAGAAGTATCCTAAATTTAACATGTAATCACTCACCGTTGATTTTAAATCCTCACTTTTACGATCATACCACTTGGTAGATTTACATGCCTTCTACACACATTAAATATTTAACTGATGCACTCCATTGATCTCCATATGTATAAACACCCACATGTTTTTTATCTTATAGTAAATCATAGAGATTAAGATGTCACTAGTACATGCAATCTCTAAAACTTTGACAAATTAACTTCATGCATGTCATTGATCTCTATTTGACAAGATAATACACTCTATTAGATATCTATATAGTTAGATTAAACACTCACTATTATATCCTTAATCTTATTTAACTCTCACTATATATATTTGGTATCACAAATTTGTCTAAATATGGGAACTTCGTAAACTCTGTCTGAGAAGCCAACTATGTACCTTAATAACTTTTTCCATGCTCTATGTCCATACCTAAAAATTGAACCATATGATCTTCTCACATAGGGGAATCTATCCATGTATAAAGATATCTTTTAAACCTTCATGCATGTTTAATATTACATCATCAAACTACTCACTCAACCTTGTCTACCAAGATGACTAATTGAAACTAGACACTCATATGACTACTCTTATGAAATCATATCACTTCCATAAGTACTCTGAGCACTCATACCACCCCATGGTGTCTCTAAAACATGTCCATACCATCATCCATAAATTAGTCAAACACTAAATAAATATGCAAGAACACTAAATCACACTTTGACATTATCATTCTAGCACACATGACACCTCATCAACACCCTTGGTCACCTTGGAGACATCATTGACAAACCTCCAAAAAAGATATGTTTAGAGATAAAGGACTAGTGCTCCCAACTTTACTTGAGGATAAGGCACTCAATAGTTACTTGGGTGATTAAGATATAAATTTATAGAAAACACAAAATTCTCTTTCCTTGATAGGAAAGAGAAATCTTGTGTGCCAAGTAGATGATAGTGAACCTAACAAGGAAGACCCTAGTCATCTCCACATTAAAACAACTTAAGGGAGTAGGCAAGTTGAGGACACACATTAGGATAGGAATGGACCCTACCTCACACCACTCCATACCACCTAAGTTGATATTAATATGTATGGGGAACCAAATGTGGCTACTCTATGTCTATATAGGTTTGATGTGGAGATTGTGTAAATTGTGGATCTCTTGAAGGAGTTTCAAGAATTTATTTCCACATAATTATTGCGACATGAAGGGAAACCACCCATCCCTTGGTAAAATGAGCATAAATCTAGTGGATTTTCATGACCTATCAAGAAGTGTCCCTATAAAATGAACCCCAATCTCCACATTAGGGTAAAAATGGAGATTCATGGTATGCTAGCTATATGAGTGATCTACCTAGTGCAAGAGTTAGAGTGGGTGAGCCCCATGGTTATTAATATTAATAAATATGGGCACATATAAATTTTCATGGATTACCAACTATTAAATGCCACCTATATTACTGACCCCTTCCCAACTCCATTCATTGACTAAGGCTTGGATGGAGTCATGGGTTGTTGTTGGGTGTCATTATCCCCTTCATTTAATCAATTTTATATTGATGTCATATTTAACCAGGGTTGTGTCTAAAGTTGTATGCAACAAGAGGAATCATAATGATTTAGTAATTGAATGAGGGTATTTGTATTTTTTTATTTATTTTTTTTTTTGGGGGGGGGGGGGGTTTAATGTCTTAAGGATTTCTTGGTTAAAACCTTATTGGAATCAAACTATGCAAATCCGCTGGAAATAAACACACATTGCAGAAATGAAATTGATTATTGGAAATAAACACACATTGTAGAAATGAAATTGATTGATGGAAATAAACACATGTTGCAGAAATGAAAAGTTAATCTAAAATGCCTGTAGGAACAAATTTACAACAAATCTTAACTTTAAAGAGTTGGAAGCATTTATAAATTTAACATAGTTACCTATTTACTTTTGTGAATAGAAATATAAATACTGACAAAAATGAAGATCCTAGTTCTTTGGAGGAGTGGGCCCTTGCTTTGCTTGGAATAGGATTTGAAAAATTCAATTTGCTTTCAAAATAGGAATGGCTATTTCATTGATAAAATGTTATGTATTAAAAATGTACGAAGCTATCCTTTATCTCTCTATTCTTATATGATTTTTTCTATCTTCTATATCTCTATCCATATATATTTTTACTAAATTCCTAGGTCTGTATATATAGATGCTTTGATGGCTGTAACTATTTCATAGATACGATGGAACTAAATCATGCCCAAAATAGATGCTAAATCAAGATGTGGCTAGATGTCCATCTGTGTGATAATTGTCTTGATTCTGTCAGTTCAAAAAATTAGGAACCTATTCTTGATTTAATGGGATCATTGATCTTGATAGATCACCAACCATTTGGAATAGATCCTCATTAGTTCCATTTCTAACCACAAAAGTTCTAGAGCTTATCTAAAAGAGTACCAGAGCTAAATATAGAGTTCTAGAGCTAAGTCCAAAAATGTGACAACTTGAAATAGTATGGTGGAGTTCCAAAACTAACTATCATGGTTCCAGAATAGATTTTGTAGGTTTTGGAACTAACTATGATGATTCTAGAATAGATTTTGTAGGTTCTGGAACTAATCAGAATTGAGTCCAATGCTTCCAAAAACATGAAATCCACTTCATATTTGTTCTTTAGCCTGATGATGACCTATTTTATTGTAAAACTAGAATTTTCCAACACACTTGTTAGGAATTATAGGTCTTATAAAATTTTAGAATCACAATCAACAAAAGATGGATAATCACATCCTAACTCATCTCAGATCAAAATAAAAGTTACAAAATGCAATCAAACTTAATAGAAAGAGAGAGTAAGATGAGGTCATTTATTATACATTTATTGGGCATATCCTACCCTCATCATTTCCCCCATACTTACTCATTTGTAAGTCCCTTTACAAACTTCATTCTTAAAATTTGGGATTGTATATCCTGCATTCCATTTGATTGCTTAGATCAAATGGCTAAAACTGAATATCCTAATGCTTTGACTCAAAAGTACTAAACCCTACTCCTGCTTCTAATTTTCTTTTCCATTCCTCAAATTGAGTGGGATGTTGAGGTTCTCTATTTTGCCAAGGAGATATGGGAGTGAGAAGTAGAGGTGGCCTTGCCCGTATTCCTATCCATATGCTCAAGGGAGTTTCATTGATCTGGGGAATTATTTTGCATAAAATTTTTGCCCTTTATAAATTCTAGATCAAATTTGAAGGGGATATTACTTCCCTTATTTTCAATGCCACTGAGAGAAATTCCCATCTTTTTAAACATACATCATAAATATTATCAAAATTTGCCCTATCATAGGAGGTGAAGACATCCATGCTTTGTTATAAATTGAAAAGATAAGGTCCCTTGAATTTATCATTAAATGCATGGGATTGGAAATATGTAGCAAAGGCGGATGGATTACCATAATGAATTCTCATATAGAGAACGTATGAACTAGCCTTTGACCAATGCTCTGACTCCCTTTCTTTTCATGCAATTTGATTTTGAAGAATAGAGACAAATGTGTTAAGCTAGCTTTATCCTACATACAAATTGATCATAAAACCTGTATTTATTTCTAACAAAAAATTGTAGAGGTAAAATTCACAAAGAAGGTTTTTTTGTTCTGTATTAGCTAAGGAGTAGGCAGCCGAGAAATTAGTTTCATCTTTTATTTCATGTGGAAGGCCACATGCTATCCTTGCCAACTACCAATGAATGAATTTTTCCTCTAAAAACATGTTATAAATAGGAGAAGGTCTTTTGTATGCAAGCAACTTCTCACTCATCATACAAACTATTTGTATTTTCATAAGACATTTATACTTATCATTTTCCTCCTTGTAAAATTTGTCTTCCCATTCTTTCCTTGCTTTCTCTTCTTCCACCAATTTTCCTTTCAAGTCTGTATTGGATGCTTTGATTTCACTGAGTTCTCTGTATGTGTCATCCCATAACTATTTGAGTGGAAAATAAGTTAATTCAGTCTATGCAGAGACTGTTGACATAGAGGTTTGTCTTGTACATTTTTCCTCATTCTCCATTAGTTTCCTTTTAGTTTTTGCTAATTCCTCATTCTTGGTTATGAACTAGTTTGCTAATTCTACAAGGAGCATTTCCTTTTGTTCTAACTTGAGTTTGAGTAAATTCAATTCCTCATCCTTTGTCCTTGTTTGCTCTAAATTAATCATAAATTCTCTTACGAGTTCATCATTGTATTTGGTAAATTTCCTTAGAAACTCCAGCCATCTTGCCTATTGAAATATATTTGATACTTCTTCATCTGCAAGGAGTTGGGTATCATTGTCTATTTCTGACTTCTTTTTTATTCCCATGATTCGTTCTTTTTTTCATTTTTTGCTTTTGAATCTTTCACAGGTGAGCTGAAAATTGCTTTTTGTATTGGTGTAACTAATGATTATGGCTATGGAACTAGTGGATTTAGTTTCTAAATTATTGTACTCAGCTACAAAACTACTGTACTCAGCTACAAAACTAGTAGACTAAGTAGCTTCAATCATAAGAATGATTCTTTATGGTTACCCAACAACTCATTCCATCATCAATATCCTTCTCATGATTTTGCACATTTAACCATGATGTATAATAGATGACTCAGCATACTAATCTTTCTAAATCAAGTATAATCACACATGCGAACTTTCATTAAACCTTTAACAAGTTAAAAACATAATTACCATCATTGATAATGTAATCCCTCCATCATGTAGACACAACATCCCTGAAAAATGGTTAGAAAATAATTAGAATTCAAAAAAGTTTTATTTGAATTAGCCATTTATTTTAAAAGATCAACTGTCATCATTGATTTTCAATTGATATATATATATATATTAAAGGGAATATAATGAAAACTATTAAATGGCATTCTCTTCCCCCCCCCAAAAAAAAAGGAAGAGAATGCCATTTGCTGGTTTTCATTCTCTTCCTTTTTTTGGGGGGGGGAAGAGAATGCCATTTACTAGTTTTCATTATATTCCCTTTATTCTAGATGTTTTCATCTAATTATTTGATTATTTTGGAAGAACTAAGTTCTTCTATATGATCAAATTCTTTGTTTGCTTCAATCTACTTCAAGAATTCATCCTTAGTAGGAGGCTTCCTATAAATTTTTAGCCTGTGTCCATTGACCAAGAGTATTCTTCTACTGCCATCAATGGGAAGTAACTAGATAGAACCATTGTCAAATATTTTCTTGATATAATAAGGTCCCAACCATCTGGTTCTTAATTTACCTTTGAATTGTTGATACTTAAAATCAAACAGTAATGCCCAATCTCTTACTTTGAATTGTCTTTCCTTTATATGTGAATCATGCCATTGCTTCCTTTGACCTTGGATTATCTCTGTCTAGTGAAGTGCTTCCATTTTGAATTCATCTAATTCATTGAGTTGAAGGATTCACTCCTTTTGACCTACATCCAATTCAATTCCCACCTTAGCTGATGTCCTCAATGTCTATAGTTTAAACTCAATAGGAAATAAGGACTTTTTCCCATAGACTAACTCATATGGTGAAAACCCTATTGTGGTTTTCCAAGTTATATTGTAAGCCAAATAGCTTCAGGTAGTCTTTTTACCCAATCTCTTCTTTCAGCTTCAACTATTTTAGTGAGGATGTTTTCTAATTCTCTATTTGTTACTTCAACTTATCCATTTGCTTGCGGGTGATAGGGAGATGACTTCCTATGATTGATCTGATAATACATTGTGAAAGCCTAGATCAATTAGACATAAATTTTGGTCCCTAGTCTAAAAATAAACTTCTTGGTGCTCCAAACATTACCATAATTTTGTGCCAAAGAAAATTAGCAACTGCTTCTTTAGTGGCATTTGTTAAATCCTGCACTTTATCCCATTTTTTTACGTAATCAGTACACACAAGAATATGTTATTTTCCTTGTGAAAGAAGATTAAAAGGTCCAAAAAAATCCAATCCCCATCTCTCAAATGGTTCAATCACTACTTATGGTTGTAGAGGCATTTCATTGGTAATGGTTGGTTATCCCATCTTTTGACAAAGATCACACTACCTTATATATATCTTCACATCTTTTTACAGAGATGGCCAATACTAACTAGTGTCAAGTATCTTGTGAGCTATTATTTTCACTAAATAGTGTCCTCTACTTGGTTCATCATGACATGCCTAGAGGATGTAAAAAATTTCATCTTCTCTTACACACCTCTGTAAAACCAAATCAGGACCACATTTAAATAACATTCCATTTAACCATTTGAACTGTGCACTAGTTTTGATTAATTTTTTAATTTGTTTTTTAGTGAAATAAGGAGGAAAATTCCTTGTTGCAAGATAATTTTCCATGTCAAAAAACCATGGTGTGTTATCTTAAATAACAAACAATTATTCATCTCAAAATTTATCCTTAATTGGATCCTGCTCCCCTGTACTGGTCAATCTTGATAAGAAATCAACCACCACATTAGATTTGCCTGGATTCTCCACAATGGTAATATTAAATTCTTGTAGAATTAATTACCATCTAATTATTCTACCTCTAACTACTATTTGGTTCATTAAATATTTAATTACTGAGTGATCTGTATGTATAAATGTTTTATACCCTGTAATGTAATGTCTAAATTTATTGATTGCATAGATCACGGCCAAAAATTCTTTTTAAGTGGTAGTGTAATTTCTTTAAGTGGGAGTAAGATTTTTACTAAGATATTAAATAGCATACATTCTTCCTTCTTCATCTCTTTGTCCCAAAATTGCACCAATTGAGGTGTTTGAGGCATCAGTTTGGATGTGAAAACTTTTCTCCCAATTAGGTCCTTGCAATATTGGGGTAGTTACTAATTTCTCTTTAATTTCTTCAAAAGCATGTTGACACTGTTCATCCCAAAGAAATTCACAATCCTTGGTAGCAATTTAAACATGGGGGTAGCAATTTTACTAAAATCCTTGATAAAATGCCTATAGTATCCAACATGTCCTAAGAATGATTTGATATTTGTAGGAGTTTGAGGAATAGGCAAGTCTAAGATAATCTTGATTTTGTTTTGATCAACCTGAATTCCTTTTTTTGAAATACGGTGCCCTAATACGATCCCTTCATCAACCATCATCAAACATTTCTCATGACTAAGAGACAAGTGATGTTATTCACATCTTGTTAATACTCTATCCAAATTTTTTAAGGCATCATCAAATGTATCTCCATACATAGTAAAGTCATCCATGTATACCTCCACATAGTCATTTGTTAGGTCTATAAAAATTGCTAATACAACTCTTTGAAAGGTTGTTAGAGCACTACATAGTCCAAATGGCGATACCCTGTAAGCAAAGGTACCCCATGGAAAAGTAAATGTAGTTTTGTCCTGATCCTTAACAACAATTCTGATTTGATTGTATCCACTAAAGACATCCAAGAAAGAAAAGTACTATTTACCTAAAAGGTTATCTAAGACTTGATCTATGAATGATAAGGGAAAATAATCTCTCAAGGTGGCTTTGTTCAGTTCCCTATAGTCAACACAAATTTTCCATTTTCCATTCTTTTTAGGAACAATTATAAGAGGAGACACCCACTGGCTATCTGAGATAGGGTAGATAAAACCTACTTGTAATAGTTTTTCAATTTCTTGTTTGACTATATCCCTTAAGGCTAGATTAATCCTTCTCTGAGGTTGCCTAACTGGTCTAATATTTTTAGTATAAATGTGATGGGTGCAGATACTTGGATGAATTCCTTTCACATCTCTATATTCCCAAGCAAACACTATAGTATGATTCTTTAGAACATCAAACAGTTTGACTTCATCATTCTTTAACCATCTATTAATATTCAAAAAAATTCTTGATTAAATCTCAACATGTTTGGATCTAGGATATGATGAACTAATTTGTTGAAAGGGTTCCATTAAGGAATTAGTGGATAGGCATGTGGTAACAATATATGATATGTAGCAACATCTCTAAAAGTTCTTGGAGGTAAAATGTTGGAAAAGGACAAAAAGAAGAGTTATGATACTTATCTTATTATAGGTCAAACTCCTTGTTACTGTTGTTTTCCAAAAATTCTTCACCATCTCCTGATATCTATAAAGTTGATGCTACAAATCCTTCCTCTCCCCAAGAGAAATCATGTTCCTCCAGAGTGAAGTTATCTTCACTTGCAAAGAATTGGTGTGGTTTCAGAGCTAACTGTGATGGTTCTAGAACTAACTATGATGGTTCCAGAACTAATTTTAACTGCTCCAATGATGATTGATGTTCATTTAATGAAGGATTAACCAGATTATCTATTTCTCATACATGATCTTGCAATGCTATCATAGCCAAAGAAGATAGATTTTGATCATTAATATCAAGATTATCAACCCATAATTTCACTTGATTATTAATAAAAGGTCGTGCAAATGGATATAATGAAATTTTATTAAAATTCTTACCATTTGAAATAGTCATATCACCTAACCTGTAATTAATTAAGGTAGCAAATATAGCTAACCATGGTCATCCCAAAATAATAGGATAACCAAGTGTTTTACCTTTTGGTTGAAATATAAGGAAGTCAACTGGATATTCCCATGATTCCACCATTACTACCACATCTTCAATAAGTCCTAGTTTTGCTACAGACTGATCTGCCATCTGTAATATGGTATTAGTAGGTTGTATGCCTATTAATGGTAATGTTTTCAAAGTGTCCACTATCATTACATTGATATCTATGCCCAAATCAATCAAAACATTATGTATATCCTTATTCCCTATAGAAATAGATATAACAGGGCTTCCAGGATCTCCATATTTAGGTAGTAGGAGTTTTCCTACTAATAAATCAACAAGTTTCTCATCTACCTAAATAGTCTTGGGGTACTGCTTCTTTCTTCCAATTTTTTTAAAACATAATAATTTGATTAACTTGTTCAACTCTGGAATATCCTTAATTTCTTATAAAAATGGTATTTCAATATTCAATCTTCTTAGTTCTTGCACCAATTTAGATTCCTTAAGTTCTATGGTTTCTTTAAGTCTTTTTGGAAATGGAATCTTAGTAGAATTCTTTTTTGGTTCCTTATCTTTTTCTTTGTCATCTTCCTTAGGTGTAACTATGCTAGGGGTTTTAGCTTCTTCTATCATCTCAATGATTATAATAGGTGGGCTAATAACTATTTTTCCAGATCTAGTTTGAATGTTTTTACAATCCATTATATTTAAATCAACTAATTTTTATGGTTTTGTTTCATATACAGGAGTTGTTTTTTTATTTCTTGGGTTTACTATTAGTTATGCTGGCATTTGGGTTTGGACCATGTTTTCAATTTGTGTATTTTATGCTGGAGGTCCCATGTCTTATTGGTTCTGATTTGGATATGTTTTTCCTTGCACATAATTTCTAGGGCTCCATCTAGGTTATGGCCAAACATAAGGACTCCCTTGACCAGCCCAAGGTTGTTGATGTCCTTGAGTATTCCAAGATTAACTTGCCCAATCCTGAGGATGCCATGTGGGTTAAGGGGCCTAAGGTGGCTATCCCCAACTTTGTGGTACTATTTGAGCTACCCATGGCATCATCCAGGGATTAGGAGCTGGTCTTGGCATAAACTATCCTTGGTTAGGTTGTCTCTAAACAAAATTTAATTCTTCTATGGTGGATGATGTATTGGCTTGTTTGAGATGATTTTTTATGAGTGGAAGAAGAGAACAAGCATGAGTATCATGTTCTTTAGATTTACAGACAAGACGTACTTCCATTTTATCCAAAGGACATTCCCTTATTGCATGCTTCTTCCTACATCTAAGACAATACATGGCTAATGGTTCAAGTTGGGCATTTTCTTTAGCTTGCAATCCATCCATGGTGGAGGTTAATTGAACTAATATATATATATATATATATATATATATATATATATATATATATATATATATATATATATATATATATATAAGTTTTCCAATTCATCCATCAATTTGTTCATATCTAGATTCATATTTTTAACCATTTTCCCTTTTCTAGGTCCACCCCTTGTTCTTGAATAGTTTCTAAAAATTTCTATGATTTCATCCATTCTTAATTGAGAAATGTTTTCTCCACCAATTAAATCAAGGGTTTCCCTAGATTCATCATCTAGTCCTTTGAGAAAAATGGTTTTATTTAAATCTTCTTGAAGTACAAATCCACATCTTTTACTCACAAAGAGGAATCCATCCAAATAATCTTCCATATTTTAATCTTCTTCCTGTTTGATTTTGAAAAATTCTTCCTTTTGATTTTTTCCTCTACAATAATCTTGATATTTGTTTAGGAAGATAGTTTCCATTTGTTCCCAATTGGTAATAGAATTATATGTTAATCCCATAAACCACCTCATTGCTGCACCCTTCAAGGTAGATGGAAACAACTTCAGTTTTTTATTATCTATCTTGTAATCATAAGTCTAACATAGTACTTTAAATTTAAATAGAAATTAGTTAGGATCCTCAGATGACATTCCTCTAAATGTGGGAAAGTGTGTAGGTGAAATTTTTTTCATAGTGGTTTCATCATCCTTGATATGAATGGGATAGGTAAAGGTTCTCTCAGGTTCTCTTCTAGCTTCTCGTTCCATCTCTCTGGTATTTTCTAATCCTTACTCCCAATCAATGTGGTATGTAGTCTATTTTGGGGATGGTGAAAAGTCAGGAATAGGGGGTTGACTACTCAATTGAGAATCAAAACTTTCCCTCAATGGATCTTGAGAAATAATCCTCCTCCCTATGGTTTTACTTTATTTTGGTGACTGATCCAAAAATTCCAAAGATGGAAATTTTTCTTCTTGTTTTGTAGGAGATAATGGTGCCTCCAATTCTTGTTCAATGTCATTTCTTAAACTAGAAGATGATGGAATTTCTTGTTCAAAAATTTTGGGGAGAAATCTTCCCTTGGAATCTCATGGTCTTCTCATAAATTAGGGAAGTTTTATTTAATTACTAAATGAATGATTATTTCTCTTGTTGACACCTAATTAGAAAATTCCAACTAGTGTTCCCTAGCAATGGTGCCAAAAATGTTGGGTGTCATTATCCCCTTCATTTAATTAACTTTCTGTTGATGTCATATTTAACTAGGGTTGTGTCTAAAGTTGTATGTAACAAGAGGAATCATAACGATTTAGTGATTGAATGGGGGTATTTGTATATTTTTGTTTTAGAGGGTTGTTAATTTCTTATGGATTTCTCGGTTAAAACCTTATTGGAATAAAACTATGCAAATCTGCTAGAAATAAACACACATTGTAAAAATGAAATTGATTGCTGGAAATAAACACATGTTTTAGAAATGAAATTGATTACTGGAAATAAACACATATTGTAGAAATGAAAATTTAATCTAAAACACCTTCAAGAACAAATTTACAAAAAATCTTAACTTTAAAGAGTTGGAGGCATTTATAAATTTAACAGAGTTACCTATTTACTTTTGTGAATAGAACTATAAATACTGACAAAAATGAATATCCTGGTTCTTTGGAGGAGTGGGCCCTTGCTTCACCTAGAACAAGATTTGAACAATTCAATTTGCTTTCAAAATAAGAATGGCTATTTCATTGATAAAATGTTATGTATTATAAATGTACTAAGCTATCATTTATCTCTCTATTCTTCTATGATTTTTTCTATCTTTTATATCTCTATCCATATATATTTTTACTAAATTCCTAGGTCTGTATATATAGATACTTTGATGGTTGTAACTATTTCATAGATATAATGGAACTGAAACATGCCTGAAATAGATGCTGAATCAATATCTGGCTGGATGTCCAGCTATGTGATAATTTTCTTGATTATATCAATTCAAAAAATTAGGAATCTATTCCTAATTTAATGAGATTGTTGATTTTGATAGATCACTCGCCATTTGGAATAGATCCTCATTAGTTCCATTTCTAACCGCAAAAGTTTTGGAGCTTATCTGAAAGAGTACCAAAGCTAAATATAGATTTCTAGAGCTAAGTTCAAAAATGCAACAACTTGAAATAGTATGGTGGAGTTTCAGAACTAACTGTGATGGTTTTGGAATAGATTCTGTAGGTTTTGGAACTAACTGTGATGATTCCAGAATAGATTCTACAAGTTCTGAAACTGATTAAAATTGAGTCCAATGCTTCCAAAAACATGTGATCTACTTCATATTTGTTCTTTATCTTGATGATGACCTATTTTATTGCAAAACTAGAATTTTCCAACACACTTGTTAGGAATTATAGGTCTTTTAAAATGTTAGAATCACAATCAACAAAAGATGGATAATCACATCCTAACTCATCTTAGATCAAAATAAAAGTTACAAAATGTAGTCAAACTTAATAGAAAGAGAGAGTAAGATGAAGTCATTTATTATACATTTATTGGGCATATCTTGACCTCATTAGTTATAAAATCTATACTTTCACTAATGTTTTCTCTATATACTATCAAGTCCATATTGAAGAGAAGGATAGACCTAAAAAAAATTAAATAGAATGGGTTTATTTCACCTATAATGTGATTCCCTTTGGACTCAAGAATGTGCTATTTGTATTGTTTAGAGTGGTCATCACTACATTTAAGGATTTTATATATAAGTTCTTCTAAGTGTACCTTGATGATTGGACTGTGTAGGAATTCATGAGAGACCATTATGAAAACTTTCACCCCATGTTTAAGATGTACTAATAGTTATAGATATATTTTAACCTTAATAAGTTCATCTTCATGACACCTTTTGGCACCTTACTCGGTCACATCATTTTCAAAGATGGTCTGTTTATTAATCCCATGAAGATTTCCATTATTTTACATCTCTAGACCCCTTCCACATAGAAAGACATTCATGACTTTCTTGGACATTGTGTCTATTATATCAAGTTTATAATGTTATATGAAAGGATTTTTATTCTGCTAGAGGATTTTTTACATAAGGATAACCCATTTTAATAAGTCACAAAGCAAGAGGATGCCTTTGAAACTCTGAAGCTCAAGTTGGGTAGTGTACTTATTTTATAATTTATAGATTGGATGACCCCATTCCATGTCCACATTGATGTATATGATTCTATAATTAACACTATTTTGGTGTAACCCAATGAAGGTAATATGGATCATCCTATCTCCTTTGCAAGTAAAAAATTGACCTAAGCAGATTAGAATTACACAATTACCAAGCACGAGGCATTGGTTATGGTTTATGCCTTCCAAAAATTTAGGTAATATTTGTTGGTGACCCAATTCATATTTTTCACTAAACATGAGGCACTAAAGTACCTTATGAATAATCCCATTCTCTATGGGCACATTTTTAGATGGATAGTTATATTTTAATAATTCTAGTTCTTAGTTGTGGTGAAGCCTAGAAACTAGAACTTGGACCTGAACCATTTATCCTGCATCAACTTTGGAAATGTGGTAGTGCCCATTAAAGATGAAATGTTAGATTCACAAATCTATAGGGTTGAGCACATCCCCAAATACTTGGTAGAGATAGACAATTTTCTAATATCTAGGTTTATGATGTAAACCATGACAACCAAAGAAAAGAAGGAACTTGTTATTCATGTTGCCCCCTTTTACGTCATTAGTGGTAGGGTGTATAAATTGAATTGAGATGAAGTCCTATGCTAATGTGTTTTGGAACATGAAATAAACTCCATTATATGTGAGGTTCATGAGGGTATAGTAGGAGGACATTGCGCTAGAGATTCAATGGTGTGCAAGGTGTTCTAATTAGGCTTGTGGTGGCCAAGTTTGTTTCAAGATGCAAAATATTACATCAAGGCATGTGACACTTTCTAGTTCATAGGGAATCCCAACCACAAGGATGAGATGAAAATCATCCCCATTATTTCCTAGGTACTATTCAAAAAATGGACCATTGATTTTGTTGGGTTGATCACTCCAGTAGCAAGGTACATAGGCACAAGATATATTTTTTATTGTAATAAACTATTTCACTAAGTGGGATGAGGTAGTGTTAACCAAAAACTACACAACCCCATAGGTACAAAGTTCCTATGGGAGAACATTATAAGTTTTCATGGGTACCCAAGTAGTTTAACTAGTGATAGAGGCACACACTTCCTCAATAAACCTATGAAAATCTTGTTGGTTGAGTACATGGTGGCACACCACAAGACCACCCCATATCATCCCCAAGTAAATGGCATAGTTGAGGCATTCATAAATATATTAGGAATGTGCCCCATAAAAATATGTGACATTGGTCACAAATATTGGGATGATCAAGTGTTAGTAGTATTATGGGTATATCATACAACCTACAAGCACCTAAACAAAGATACACCATTTCAACTCATTTTTGGTGCAGAGGAAATTTTACAAATCTAGCTATTGGTTCCCTCATTGTGCATAGTGCATATTGGTCATTTGGATGACCAAAAATCATTAAGTACATGGATAGAAGACTTAGAGTGGTTGGATGAGGTGTGTACCCAAGTAAGATGGAGCTAGTAAATCAAGAAGGTACACCAAAATTTGTGGCATGACATGAATATTAAGTGAAAGGTACTAACTAAAGGAGCATTGGTCTTGCTTTATGACTCTAAGTACTTTAAGCACCCAAAAAATCTAAAAATTAGTTGGATGGGTCCATATGTCATCCATAACATATTGGAAACTATCACATTTAAATTATGCATGCTATCAAGTAAAATGATCCCTAGGAATTTTAATGGTAATCAATTGAAGCCTTATAGGCAATAAGATGTCACTTGCACCATCAAAACACCAACTCCTTGATCACAAGTTGGTTGTGTTGTGTTGACCTGAATGACATGTGGTGCAAGCCAAAAATTTCCTTTTATTTTATGTTGTTATTATTATAAGTGAATAAGTGGTGATTTCAATCTCATAAAAGATCTATTCTATCACTTCCATGCATAACTCTAGTCAAGTGAGTTGAGAATGGATGCTTTCTAAGTGCCTGAGGTTAGACACCTAAGTTTCTAGGCACATGGAGTTTTCCAAAATTGCACAAATATGAGTATCAAGTGATGATGAGAGCCACACAAGATGCTAGTTATGTAATACTTCTAAATCAAGAAGCATTGGAGGACCAATGCAAGGGATTTGTAGAGTAGGATAGGCCAAGGCAAAGAGATAAAAGCATAGAGAAATCAACCAAGGTAGTAAAGCATGATTGAAATAAAAATAAAAAAAATAAAACAAAATAGAATTATGGAGGATAAATCATGTGCATGTGAGGCACTACTCCTAGGTTTCCATAAAGAAGGTAAATATCATATCGAGTAAAGTGTAGAAGAAAGATCATCAGGATAAGCTGGCACCCACTGAAAGTGAAGCAAGAAGTGACTAATTGAACTACACATCACTTCATCCAAAATACCATTAAGAGGATTTATTATGGTGATGATGGAGGTACAAAGATCCACATTAAATACATAGGTGGTAGTTTATTTTCATGGATTTCATGGTAATTTGTAATTTCCAAGAACTCTAGGTGTTGCCATGATATTAATCACCTATAATTAAGAAGGTAGCTCAATTAGGAGTATAAAGTAGAAAAAGGCTGATGGGTTTAGGTTACAAACCTTAAGTGAAATTAAGCACATAACCAGAGCTAAACCAGAGCCAAAGAAAAAAAATGATACTAGAGTGAAACATTGAGTACCCATAGACATAAAAAGAGAATGATTGGATAAAGGAAGGAATTTCATTCCCTTTGAGATTGGCATAAAGAAGTGTGGGTCATGAATTTTGAAAGAGATAGGTATAAAAAAGGTTGAGTGATGTCAAGGCTACCGTTAACAAAAAGTGAAGCTTAAAGAGATAAAGCTAAATTTGTAGATCTTATGACTTTGAGGAGTACCAAAAAAAAAATATAGGCTTTGACAAAGTAAATATAATGTGCTTCAACACTAGTTATTTCAGGATGGGGAATAAACATATGAGTTCTAGCCTGAGACAAGCATATAAGGACACCAAAAGGGAATGGATAGTGGTAGAGATATCTATTATAAATAATAAATCATAGCTAATAGAAGGATTTAACATCGAGGTTGATCTAGAGGCACTTACAAAGATGTCATATCAAGAAATGCATTTTCTCAAAAAGGTTTTGGTAGTAGATAATTGGGCAACTTTTGCACATACCTACTAGTTAAAGGAGTATAACCACCACACCATGAGTAATGCACAAGATCTACTACAAGACTAGGTCGTTAATATGAGGGACAAGATTGAATTAGGCACATCATTGTTTGATATATCCATCTGAGACAAACTTATAAACACTGGTGTAACTTATTTATATGAATTACCATGTTTTGGGAAGCTAGAGGAACTTGTGCATTTATTCCTCTCGTATATCCATGGAGACCACTTCTAATTTTTGGGGAGGTAAATATGATTGTCAAAAAGCCTCATTATTTGAATCATTGGGCTCCCAAACTTTGATGTAAACATCCACTAAATGATGGAAAGTGATTATAAAGTTTAAAGGGTCACAAAAATCTTAGAGTACTATAAGGGAGGGTTCATGTTCCTAATCAAAGACATGATTAACCCTAAAATTAGGGTAGATTCATGCCTCATGAGTTAAAAAATTTACCTTTATAGTTAGTGGATAGACATCACCGAGACCTACCTATGCATCACCTACCACATGGGATATATGGGGTTAAGTTTAACATCACAAATTTCATTGAAAAATAAATGATAAATAACACACTTGAGTGTCACACAACATGAGAGACCTTCAGGTGGGGGTTGATGTTGATTCTAATCATATGGATGATATTAGTGTACCTGATGGTGATGAAGATAATCTTTGGGTCTTCTTGATGTACCAAGACTCCTAGGTGCTAAATTACCATAACTTCACCTACCCTCTTGCATTCTCCGAGAAGTAAAAGACCCAAGTGATGGGATGGTGCACCCAGTATATTAAAGCATTCAGGTAAGAATGGTACATCCTTGAGGATCTCCCTCATAATATGTTTGGAATGGTGATGTTTATAATGATGTATCACTTCTATGTAGTGCATTTAGTTCTCATAGATGGAAATACATTAGCATATTTAAAACACTTTTAGCCAAATACCTTAGGGATGCACTTAGAAGAATTACTAATGCATAGTAGCTAGACATCCTTATTAATGTTTTGGATATGGAACATAGTAGGTTATGGTGCTAATAGATTCACCTAGGAAGGAAAGCTACCAAATATGAGGAGGATGACTTGGATCATACTAACATCCATGCCATATAGAAATAAGTGATCCTCAAGCACATCCATATGCTATATTATGAGATGAAGCTGATAAAGAAGGGTGAAAGCATTGAAAATTATAGTTACCTCCCCATTTTATATTGGAGAAGAAAGAAATATAACACTAGTAGTGTAGATAAAATATCTCTAAAAAAAGTGTAGAGAAACACTAGAGGAAATTTAAGAGCACCTCACATTGAATATCACCTTTAATAATGAAGCCATTCCCTCTATACCAAAGAAGAAGAGTGTGAATTTAACACTAGTTATTGCTTTGCCCAAGAAAAGAGAGAAGAAAAATAAGTTCCAAGGGATAGTTATAATGCCCACAATTATGTTGGTAGAGATGGAGGTGTAGGAGATGCATGAGGAAATGGAAGAATATAAGGCACATAAATAGATTGAGGAGGAAGAAGAAGAATTAGGGATGATATTTTGCATTGTTCAAGAATAAGTGGCATAATAATATCCCACACAATATAAGTTTAGGAGGCCCTCCAAGGTGAAACTGCTACCATGCTTGGAGGATCTAAAAATCCATCAAGCATCTCACTCACAAAACCCACTACACAACCTCCAAAATTTGAGGAAGAAAAGAGAGAAACATGGAGGAAACTATGGATGAGTGAGGTATAAATCCTAAAGGCACTGGTGATGGAAGAGAAAAGGGATGCCATGAGGAATAAAGGCATGACCCAAGAGGAGATTGAGAAGGTTGAGAAAGAAAGGACCTTATCACTAGCCAAAAAGATGAAGGGAAAGAGAAAAAAGGCCCAAGAGGAAAGGGCCAAGAAAGAAAAGGAAGAGAATAAGGTTTTTTCAAGCACAAAACTAATGAAGGAAAGAGGAACAAAGGTTCCTAGCACCTCCACCAGCATAGCAGAAGATGTTACACCATAGGTGTACCCAAGTAGTGAAGGGGTGCCTAGAGACAAGGAAGGTGATAATTATGCCTTGAAATAATAAATAGAGAGCAATAAATAAACCTAGAAAAAATATGAGGGTGCAAATGCACCAAGGAAGAAGAAGAATCAGACAAAGGGGACAAGTCTAAAAAAAACCCTTACTAAAGCAAGAAGGAACCTTAGAGGAAAACACTAAAAAGAGCTCTAGCAATGATGAAGATGGAGAAGGGAAGACAAAGTTGGCCATAACTAAGGAAAAAGGCACTGAGCTAAGCCTAAGAGAAAAGGTATAGAAATGGTAGACTGATGAAGATTACTACATGTTTGAGTACATACCCTCCATAACTACCAAAACTAAGATGCACTAATAGATATAATTTACCTTTGATATTTATATGGATGAGACTCATTTTGAGGTGTTTTAGAAGGTCATAATGGGATCAAAGACATCAGAAGAAGGGCATGATTCCCTTCTCATAAACCCCTATTTAATGAACCTAGTTAGGTGAAATAATTTACTCATTTGGATGGCCTCTAAATTAGCATAAAATAACATCATCAATGATATTATGGATTCAAAGTGGAAGAATATCTCACGGAAATTAGAAGAGGAAACGAAGGTCATAAAGTTTAAATTACAACTAGCTGAGCACATAGAGGTAGCCAAGCCATCCCTCTTGTATGGAATTGACACTTCAAATCTTTAGAGGTTGACAAGGTATGCATGCTAGTGGAGAAGATGTTCAAAAGGTTAAAGGAAAATCTAGTCCTAGAAGAAGAGGACCAATGCACCATGATAAAATAGGAGATAGATGCAAAGATAAAAGAGGTGGAAGTCCTCTTTACACAACTTCAAGAGGGTGAAGATACAGTTGATGCCATCTTCTATAGCTTCTCCAACTAGGCATTTGTCATAGATGCACACCTCAAAAAGGCAAAGGGGGAGAAGGAAGAGTTGATGGTGTAGGTATACACTAAAAAAAATTAGAGTGTAACTAAATAATTGGAAAGGTCAATGCCTTGATTAATCAAATCAAAGAGTAGGAACAAATCTTGGAAGTACTCTTTTGCACCTTACAAACCAAGGCCTATGAAGAAGGAGAAATCCTAGTTAGAGGAGTTGTAAAAGCTAAGACAAACTTTGAGGCCTTAGAAAAGGAATTGGAGAATATGGATGTGATCATGCTCAGTGTTGCCTCAATATAGATAGATAGTGCCATTGAATAACTCAAGCTCACCATCAAGGGCTTTGATGACTTCATCATTGAGCTAAAAGAAAGAGTATCAAATTTTTGCATGCTAAGAGAATTGAAAGACTAATCTAAGGGTGGAATAGAAATTTTTGTATGGGGTAATGTTGGGACCCTAATTCATCTAAGTATGGATCTATGACAACTCAATAGACACTTCAACATGAGGCAATCATTTCAGATGATTTTTATTTTGATATCCTTTGTGCTAACTAGATGAATTGATGCATAATTTACACCAACTAATAGGTGGCTAACTAATTTTATGATGCCTTCAGTATATTCAAAGAGCAGTATCACGTGGTGATCATAGCACAAAGGGAGAAAATTAATGGAGCCAATATAATGATTTATAAAACTCTATCTCTACACCTAGTGTACACCCCCCACCCTAGAATGAAGATGCTCCTAAGTGCTATAAAGTTGAGCTCAAACCAATGAGATGGGATTTAACTTTGATGTAGTGAAACTCTATAAAATTGGTTATATATATAAGTGATTCAATAAAATTTGAATCTAAGGATTAGCATGGATGCCTTTGGGGCTCCACCTTGTAACACCCAAGCTCACCTATGAGCTAGTAGGCTGTGTAGTAATCTAGATGAGCATTTGATCTATTTTCACAATATGAATTGTACTCTATATTTAAAACATTAGGTAAAAGAAAATTGATTGTTGTAATATATGGTGTCTTTTGATTTAATGTTTTTCACCTTAGTATTGAATTATGTAACACTTACAATAAGTATAATGGTTAGTTAAATATATGAATGAGGTGTTTAAATGAATTTCTAGTTTAGAGAGTTAATGGCATCTCTATAATTTATGATGATGTTAGCATACTATGTGGGAATACTCTAAGTGTAGGAAAGACCACATGCCAAGTAATTATATTTATGCCTAAGGCACTAACTTAAGCATAAGCCTTTGATTTGAAGCAATCCCCTTGACCCATCTTAGTGCCAAATGGTGTTAATCCCAGTAAGACAAAGATGTATACCCTTGAGACAATAGAGCCATGAAATATAAACTTGAACCACTATGACTAGAAGAAGCTCCCCTAAGAGGCTTTACACCTATAGACCATCAGCCTAGCCTAGAAATAGTTTGTGCCAATGAACCTACCAATGCCATTATTTTAATGACTAATTCTTATGAAGAATGAGTTACACCATGGTATAAATAGCCCAACATAGGCCCCAGTTATTTATTTGTTTCACTTTAGGTGAGAACATAAGGCTTATACCTTATGTGAATTGATGTTGGCACAGTAAAGTGACAAATGATGAGCACTATGGGATTATTTCATAGTTGTGCCTAGTTATAACAATTCTGGACCTAACTTGGATAGCCAAATAAGTGCCTAACAGAGAATGAATTGAGACACTGACTTATCTACAATAGGAAGGTAGGTTCATTTTAATTTTATTGTTTATATAAGCTTCATGAGTTAATATTAGTAACTCACCTATTTTTCTATACATATTTTTGTTTATTGTGAGCAGGTATCCTTTGTATTTTTATGGTCACTAATCTCTTTGTGTCTTTCTTTTTTACCTAGTATGCCTCATGTTTACTAAAGTTTTCTCATAAATGCCTATGTCATGATTTTTATATCTCTTTCATTACAAAAATCTTAATATTTCCCATTGATTAATATTGTTTTGTTAACTAATCATTTCCTCTAGGGTTTCCATTTATGAGTTGCAGTGTAAGACCATGGATGGGACTAAGCTCTCCTCATAATTACCACAACAAAACATTTCCTTATGCTTACCCTTATTACCATTCACCTCATTAGTGGTCACCTCATGAGTTTCAGTTTAAGACCATGGATAGGACCGAGATCTCCTCATAAATTATCACATTAAAACATCTTTAAATTATTTCCATAGTTGATTCCACCTCATTGACATTATCTTTGTGAGTTGTAGTGTAAGACCTTGGATGCGACCAGGCCCTCCTCATAGAATATTCCAATACCTAGTTCATAATATAACCATGTCCCAATAAAACTTCATGTTTCAAATTTGAGATAATTTGTGTTACATTATAATTTACACATCATTGACATACTTCCCATATTTATTTAGTATGTTTTATGATTACTTCATAAGCACTTCACTTTTATCTTCTTATTTTCTGATTGTGTGTATGTTTATAACAATTTTATTGAATTTATCATACTTCCCATATTGATTTATTTTGAATAGTTTGATTTATACTGACATTTTATTTATCTTTTCATACTTCCCATCTTGATTTAGTAAGATTGATTAACTTTATTGTTCATTTTTTTAATATATACCATTTGGTTTTCACATGTTTTCCATTTTATTAAAAAAAATTCATACTTCCCAACTTGATATAGGATGACTTTTATTTGTTTTAATTTGGTGTAAATATTTTTACATGTTGGAAAACATTTATTACCTATTACTTTATCATTTTAGTTTCTTATATTTATTCATATTTTATTTTTACACATTTCTTATCAAGATATAGTGTGTATTATATTTTTTTTTATTATATATACTTTTCTAAATCATTGTGCTTTTATTTTTAACCATGCATATGTATCACATAATTATATAAAATAAAACATACATCATGTATTTCCCATAAAATATACAATGAAATTAAAATACATATGCTAGAGAGGAAATATATCCATACATCCATCCACATAAAAATCATAGACCGAGAAATGTCCATATCAATATATATACCATGAATTTTATATAATACAAGTACAAAATTCAATAAGCATAACTCTAAGGCTATGCTCCATCATGACTATCCTATGGCCTAGCCATGTTACCCATGGATGCCTATGACTAACCCATTTGAATAATGCATTATAATGAGGTAGTCCAAGATCTATCAATCTGACCCTGTAGATTGGCCACTTGAGCCTACACACATCCAATTAATATAGTGGTTCTCATATGATCGACTCACTCTTATACCAACACTTGCTAAGTTTAAACCTCTCCCTCTCCTATCCTTGTAGGTGGCTATGAACCATCTCCTCATGCCTATATTTTTCAAGTAGCCTATCCCACCAATCTAAACTAGATAACATACGCTAGGGTATATGATACCACATGATCAAATAAGTTGGATAGCTTATAATGCAATAAAACCCCATCCAAAATCTCATGGTGTGCAACCATAATCATGGCTCCCCATTTACACTCTTTTGATGTAGTACCTACATAAAAAAACCATATATACATTACATACCATGTATATATATCTAAATCCATCTATATATCACTAAATACATCAATTAAAATAAAAATAGTGATCTATGTCAAAAACTTAACAAATTAAAACATTTTTCACTAGTGTTAGTATCACTAACCATGGTCTCCTCATCTACTTGCCCATACAAGTGCAAAACTAAGAATCACCACTTGAGCCCATCATTATCCTATCCTCAATGTCCTCTCTATCAACCAACTATGTTTTATAACCACTATATAATCACCTTGTACAACTGCCCATGCCCGTGTCTCTTTTTATTAATAAGTGGCCACTGTCACCCCTGATGTGGCTCTACTCCCACATCTTCACCTATAACATCCACATATATAACATTTATAGCACCAAACATCACCAACTCCTATTGTTGTACCTACCCTATCCATGGTCTCACCCATTGAAGCATAATCATAGGTAGCTTAGTAGGTACCCCTTTGCCTCCTTTCCCTTTCAACTATCTATCATAAAGTGCCCAATACATAGGTACTACTATAGGGGTTATCAAAAGTGATAGGCATAGATTCCCAAGTACATGAGTTATTGGATGTGGCTCCACCCATGAATTATAGTGGCATGTGATCCAAAAGCATGCCAAACTAATTGAAACAATCACCTAAGATGGTCATATGGAAATAATGTCAGTGTAAGGTTACCACACTATCTGACCTTGTGTAACAATTTGCAAATAAATAAAATGAGGCATGGCATGCACTACATGATCCTAGATCCATCTAATAACCCAAGGTAACCTATTATTAATTGCATAGGGAAACCTAACTTGATGATACATAGGGAATCTCTCATAGATCCACACACTTAGTGAAATAATGGGAACCTTCATCTCTTACCCCTAGGTCATCATCCCATATATATAATGTATGATCTATACCCAAATGATAAAACCAAGATCATACAATTTACCCTACTTTAATATGGACTGATAGAATGTTATCATATATAGTGGCACCTTCCCATCTAACTTATGACATAGAACTCATGTTGTCACAAGTCCTATTAAGGAATTATAGATATCCAAAATGGTTGATATATAAATATCAAACAAGCTAACATGTAAACTAGGATAAATCCTATATGAGCTTATCTCTCACTAGGCTAAGTATTGTCTCTCATCCTTTGCCTCTAGTGCATCACATATGATTAGAGTCCCAATGATAGAAAATCCAAGTAAGGCATGGACATCCTCCAAAGTGATGCCCACCCCTATGGTGTCCCTCTCCCACCTCCTATTGAAAAGTGTTGGTCAGTCACTCCCATGCTTCTAGGAACATGAAAATGAGATCAACACTTAGTGGGATCTTTCTTATCTCCATAATGCCTCCAAACCCCATGATAACTAGTTGAGCTCTATCCATGTTTGACAAATGCTCTAATAAATTTGATAGCTAGGACACATCCATCGAGTGCCAAAATATTTATCACCTCTTAAAAATATCAAACAATGGAAAATGTATTAGATCTCGATGTCATAATAATGAAATACATTCTTAAATATTCTTAAAAACCAAAAATTAACTACTTCATCAGTTTATTTGTATTATTTTTCCCTTTTCTTACACAATTAGCTTATTTGATACTAAATAAGCCTTGTCACCTCTTTGCTATACTAAATCAACCCTCTTATACATAATCAACCCATTACTAAAAACACAATCAACCTAATTTATACTAAATATACCCCTTTATTATATCTATCATACTATATTATCCCTCTGTATACACATAATATTTTCAACTTTTATTGAATACTGACACTTTGCATCTTGCAAGAACCCATCAAGACTCAATCTCTCTGAGGTCATGCCTTAAAGGGTGCACCAAAAAGAGGGGTAGGCAAACCATTGGTGCTTTTTAGGATTGTTTTCCCCTATTACCATAGTTTTACCAATCTAACTAGCTCTTAAAAACAATCCCTAGACTATTACTCCTCCCTTGCACACTCCTTCAATCTTTTTCCTCTTTCCATCCCTCTTTTCCTCACCTCAATCCCCTGTAGCCAATTGACTATACTAGGTAAATTTGGTCAACCTTGTATATTTTTCAACCTTTGATTACTATACAGGGTCAACTAGGTCACCCCTATACAATTTTTGGGTATTTTCACTTGAAATATTTGTTAGCCCTTCAACCGACCTAGCTCAAAACCTAGTGATTTATCTCTTAAAAAAATAATGGGTCAACATTGTATATCTAATGTTTTCAAGAGGATTTAAGTAAATATCCACTTATATATATAATATCATTTCATCATTATTTAAATATGCAATAAAGAGTTATTATTCATTCATGCTTCTTTACAATCTGCTCTTCCACCATTCTACTCGAGGAGTCTTAGCTTAGGGTTTCTAATTGAAGAATCTAGTCTTGTGGATAAGTCTTGGATGTTTTGGCCTTTCTTAGTTATCCTTAAAAACCATAATAACCTCTTATGAATCCCCATTTTCCAAGTGAGATATTGAGTCTCGATAGGTTCACATTCAGGTAAGTATATTTTAAATTTATTCTCCTCTCTTTTATTAGATAAAAGTAGCTTAAGTATTAGCTTTAATAATATTACTCTTCACATTTCATGTATTAGGGACTTACTCATACTTAGCCTAATTTATATCCTCTTATACATGTTTTTATTTCTTGACTAACCCATCATATTGTGTCACAAGCTTTGGTGTGCACTAGATTAGATTTACTTTCTTGTTATTAGAATAGAGTAAACATTAAAATATGACTCTTTTAGGGTTGTTACATGATTATTTTAGAATGTAGGCTTTGGAACCCCTCCTAGAATGGTGTATTATGACAAGTGATCCTCTAATTGGGTCTGGAGGATCCCCATATTCGTCATGTTCCTACTTAACAAATGTATCCCCAATTAGAAGTGTAGGTATGCTTTATCTTCTCTGAGCCAGGGTTGATTTATAAATATGATGCATTTATGACTTCATATATTCTGGTGAACCTAACATAAACTAGCCCTTGTAGGATTTGTTTAGCTTACTTCATTTTATTTCATTCTTTCCTCATTATTTTTATCATATATTTTCCATACTGGATCAACTCTATCAACCTAGTATCTAACTTTTATGCACAAATTTTTAGGTACAGGCTACTAAATCAACTTAGTCAACCTAGTATAGGTTTTCATCTTTTCAAAAATATAATCTAGACTACTAGGTTAACCTAGTCAGCCCTATATATTTTAGGCACTTAGCAATAAGGTTATGTAAAGCTTAATCAACCTATTTAGTAGAATTTGCAAGCATATATTAAGGTTCTTAAACACTAAATTTCATTCTCTACATCTTCGATCCACCAAGGTTCCTTTCTATCTCTTTTTTTATTTCTTTAATGTCTTTACTTGTACAATTTGTAGTCTTAGACCTTAATTATATAGTATAAGTTCAAACCTATCAACCCTATTCTATATTTTATGCATACATTTTTTACCATATCAACACTATACCTTGTTTCAAATTTGGAATCAACCTTATATGCTAGTAATTAGTTCACACTTTATTTTCTTGTTACTTGCATACTTATAATAGATCACATATTTTAATTAGATGGTTTTCAATTAATCATTTAGTTTCGCTATTTTATATTTTATGTAAACATGGATAAATCACAAAATATAAATAAGCATTTTAACTTTTGTCTACCCAAGGCCAACCTACTTAGATTTCATCACCAAGGGGGAAGTTAACTTGATACTCTAGTCAAGTATAAAGCATGGTTAATGGTATATTATAGTTAATCACTTGACACCCTTATATTTGTGGCATGTGAAGTGAGGGGATAGTCCCCAATACCAAGCCTATATCACTGCCACTACAGTCTCTTTCATCTCAAACTACCTAAAACTATCCTTATATTTCTTTCTAGTTCCTTGCTTATAGCCAACATCCCATCACATTTAAAATCATATATTAATAATATAATAAACATTCAAGTTGACCAATTAGTTATCTCTTTAATTTCCAAGTTGATTTCTTTCTCTTTGCTTAATTATATTTTGTATTACCAAAACTTTCATTAGCCAACATTGGTATAAGGTTTTGTAATATGTACTTTAATTAGATTATCAGTGTTAATCCAATTGACTGTTTGTTTCCTTTCTATCATTTCTTTTCAAATTACTTTCAAAAATTTGTCTTTTTTTAATCCATAACTTATTATAGGCTTCTTAATTTTCCCTATCTACTATACTATTTCAACCCAGTTGACCCTATACCTTTTTCTATCCTTTATTCATTATATTAGATCAACTCGGTTGACCTTGTACTATTTATAGACCCTAATTTTTCCATTGCCTATATTTGTTCACTATACTGTATTGGCCCAATTGACCCTATACTATTTTTAGACCCTATTTTTTATGCTTGGTCAACCCAATCGACCATGTACTACTTTCTACTTTCCTTTTTTATCAATCTAATTCTCTTTTTCTCCTTCTTTTCATTCTATTCATATCTCTTTAGTCATAATGAAATCTCCTATCAAATTTTTTTTGGATAGATTGAATCCATTTATATACTATATGGGATGTTCATTTATTCCTCTCTTTTCCTCCAAATAGTGCCATCACTCTTTGGGAACCTCTTCCCCTCCTTCATTTATGACCTACAATATGGTGCAAATAACACCTCAAGATAAAGTTGATGGATATAATCCTTTCTATACTTACCAATAAAAATATCATCTTCAAAACCTTAAAATTAATGTGGGGGTAATTTATACAATTTTACTTAAAAATACCAATAGTGATCCTCCCCCTAACACCAACTTACAGATTTCTCCTACCAACACCAAATCACCTCCTAATACAACTCAAATTTTAGCCCAAGTTATCCAACAAATGAACATAATGTACAATTATAACACCAACCAAATGATGCAACTTCAAAAACATTTAATCAATGTAGCTCATTATGTATCCTCAAGCTAATCCCAATTTCATTCCTTCACCTCTTCAAGATACCTCAGGTATTATTATTCCTCAACCCATAATTAATAACAAGATGATTCAAACTATTAAAAATGAGCCTTTAGCCCCCTTCATTTTTTCCATTGATATTAGTAACATATCTCCAACTATCAAATATGATGGGACTAAAGACCCTACCTCATTTTTATAGCCTTTGGAAACCTTTACAAAGAGTGGATCCAAACTAATACCTTTGCTACTACTAAACTCTTACTAAAAAACTTCATTAGAAATGTATTACAATGGTATAATCAACTTCCCCAACACTCTATTTGGTAACTTGAAGATTTGGTTAATCCTTTGGTTAAATAGTTTCAACACAATGATCTTCCCAAAAATTATCTTAGCCACTTCATCAATGCTAATAAATCTCTAACTGAATTAGCTCATGACTTTATCAAAAGATGGATATCTTTATCTCCTAAAGAATACCATAACATGACTGATGATAATTTATTCAAACACTTTATCACCACTTTGACACCCACTCTTTAATATAAGGTTCAAACCTTTGCTCCCCAAACACTTAATGAAGATCTTGATCAAGATAAACATCAAGACTTTCTCATGAATCAATTCAAAACTAATACTAAACTTATTAAAGAATATTTCCAAACATTTAAATTTATTACTAGTAATACTACATAAAACAAAATAAGAGTTTCCAAAAATGAATGTTCCTTCACCTTATCATACACCTCTTTCAGTTTAGCAAATGAAACAATTTTACCTCCCTAAAAACCTTTCATCTCTCCTAATGATCCTCCTAAGTGGTATAACCTCAATCTATTTTATTTGTATCATGCTGACATTAGGCATTATCATGAATATTGTAGAGGGATCACTAAATTTTCTATCTCTTATATGTTTGGTGATTCATTCAATCATGAAGCTATGATTAATCTTCATCATCAAGAATACACAATTATTTTTTTTAAATGACAAAATTTTAAAGCTTCTACTTTAAATAACAAAAAATAATCTTCCAATAATCAATTAAATGCCAAGGATGTCTGTGCCATTGATGTTGATTATGAATAATATTTTAACAATTCTCAATATGTCAACATTTCTAAGGTCAATTATCATCATAAATTGGTTCATAAAGATCCCGTTACCAAGCCTAAGAATCCATATTTAGAGAAATAATTTCTTAAAGATACTACCACTGATAATATTTCTTTTAAAAACTAAGAGGAAACATCTCCTCCTTTCAGTCCTCCAATCACATCTATTCCTCTAAAATCTAATTTACCCCCTAAACCTTGTGTTGGTTCTTCTAAATCTCATTGGAACTTTCTTGAAGAACTCAATTATATGCCTTGTAAGATTTCACTTATGGAGCTGGTTTGTAATTCACCCTATCATCATAAATTCCTTATGCAACAACTTCAAGAAATTAAATATCCATCTTCCTTAGATGAAGAACCACCTTCTATTAAATCTCAACCTACCAATGTAAATACCATTGAAACTATGTGTCTTTCTTCCAAAACCTCTATTGAATTCCTTGAAGAGGACATGATCAATGATGAAATTATTTTTCATGTTGATGATCCACCACTTTTCATCAAATTATCCATTAATACCACTCTTATCCAAAAAAATTTATTTGATGAAGGTTTTGGTATTAATGTGACATCTTTATTTCTTATCCAACAACTTAGCTATAACAAGGATCATCTCAAACAAACATGTCTTACCTATCATGATTTTAATAAAACTAATCAAAAGACACTTGGTTATATTTGGCTTCTATTTACCATTAGACCTAAGACTATTCAAACCAACATTATGGTCCTTGATCTTCTTTTATCTTACAACATACTCCTTGGTCATCCATGGACTCATTGAATGAAGGCCATTTCTTATTTTGGTATTTAATCTATTATATTCATACATAATGTAAAATGGTATAAGCATGAATCCTATCCTAATCCATGGAGAATTCAACTTCCCAATCCTAAATCATAATATCATATTCTTACCATTCTTAAAATAAATAGTTCTCTTTTACCTAAGTTTGTCAACATGAATCCTAATTTACAAGTTACTCTTATGGATTCTAATGATGATGAGCCCAATGATTTTCAAAATACTTGAAATATTACCAACTTACCTCCCTATATTTTGGAATGGGTTCCTCCTTCTCTATTACATAGGGACCGTACTATTCCTCTTATTGATGATATTACCAATTTTCCCCCTCCATGCAATGTTTAGGATCCTTATTTACCTAAAGATTCCTTCACTTATAATTATTTTAGAGTGGTGAAATTATTTCAATATCCTCTCATCATGTCTTGTTGTACATTCAGTAATATCAAGATTTCACCTTCTAAAACTGCCCCTAATTTTCAGGCATGTGTAATTTCTCCAAGATATAATGATAACTATATAATGGCCCAAGATCAATTTAGAGACATGGATGTCTATCATTATCAAAAAACCTTAGCCCATATTCATGATTTTAATTAGGATGTTCATATCATTCCTATGGATCACACCTTAGATCTTTAGGGTCATGTGCCTCCTACTAATCCTCCTCTTATCGATACTCCTTGGGTGGTAGAGAAAATTATACCTTCCAAACCTCTAGGAATTTATATATATCCTTTACCACCTTTTGATCCAATCATTGTATCTAATCCTTTTCCCATCATTGAACCCACTAATATCCCAAACCCTTCTACTCCATCTACTTCTTCTACTCTAAAAATTACATTAGATGCTAAGACAACTAATGTTCATTAGATACATTCTAAGTATGATCACCATGGCAATAAAATTATAGATCTTGAAATAGATGTCAAGTTTTATGGTCCTCTTCCTACCTTTCCTACCTTGCATAGTGATGAATATATCCTTGAATTACTTTATACTCGAAAACCTCAACTTCTTCGACAATATCATAAACATGGAAAATTTAAGACTAAAACTCCTTGATTCAATCACTTTAGTACTAACATTGATCCTAAAACAAATCTAATTTTTACCTTACCTAATGCACCATACCATTTTCAAGATGACATGCCATGCTTATTGAAGAAACCACTCACATCAAATATCATACACCATCTTGTCCATAACCAATTACTATCTCTCATGAACTCTCAACTACTGAACATGATAAATTTAGCTTATTATTTGACAAGTTTCATGAAGCTTTCACTTGGTCCTACGAGGACATGCATGGAATTAACCCTAGTATTATGGTGTAAAACATCATTACTTATTCTAATACCAAGTTTGTGCATCAAAAATAAATAAAATTTACACCTAACTTTTCCACTTTATGTCATAAAGAAATCATCAAATTACTTGATGCTAAATTTATCAAACTGGTGGATTATTCTGAATGGGTCTCCAAAATTGTTCCCATTTGGAAGAAGGTCACTATGGTCATTCACATTTATATTGATTTCTACAATATTAATATTTATTATCCCAAGGACAACTTTCTTTTACCTTCAATAAATGCCATCATCAATTCCATGTCTAGTTATGAAATGGTATCTCTTATAGACAACTTGTCAAGATACAATCAGATTTATATTGCCCTTGAGGACCAACATAAGACTAATTTCACCATGAAATGGGGTACCTATTTCTATGTCAAAATGCCATTCAACCTCAATAATTATGGAGCCACTTACCAATGAGCAATGACTCACATATTTCATGATCTCATTTATAAAATTGTTGAATCCTATGTGGATGATCATGTTGCTAAGTCTAAACATCGTAAGAATCATCTTTTTGATCTTTCTATTATCTTTAACCACCTCCTTAAATATAAAGTTAGACTTAATCCTTAAAAATGTGTCTTTGGAGTCACATCTAAAAAAAAATATTATTCTTAGTCTCTCTCTAAGGCATTTATTTTAATCCTACCAAAATTAGTGTTATCATCAACATTCCCATTCCTTGTTCTATTCTTGATATCTATACTTATTTAGGAAAACTTGGGGAAATTAGATGATTCATCCCCAAAATGGGATATAGAATTCACTCTGTCAATTCACTTATCAAGAAATGTACTACTTTAGAATGGATGGATCCATGTCAAAAATAATTTGATAACATGAAAGATCCATTGCTTCATCCACCTACACTTAGTCCTCCTTCCAATGATAAACCCTTGATTATATATACTTCTTCCACACCTATTTAAATTGGGGAAATTATTTCCCAATAATATGATATGAGAAGAGAGTATTCTATCTACTACATTAGCCAAAGCCTCATTGATTATGAGACACATTATACTAAAATTGATCATAATTTCCTTGTCATCTATTTCATGGCTAAAAAGGTTCATTATTATATTCTTTACTAAAATACTTATGTCATTGTTCATTAAAACCCCCTTTGTCATTTCTTCTCCAAAGCCTTTCTTCTAGGAGATAGAATTGGTAAATAGATGGTCCTCCTTATGGAATTTTATCTCCACATCATCACTTAAAATTTTTTCAAAGGGAAAATAATAGCTGATCAACTTGCCATAACTCCTATACTAGTCACTTCTTCTCTTCAATATCATCTTCCTGATGATAATATCCTTGACATAGAAGGTTTTAATCAAGTTATTTCTCTTAAATAACATTTTAATAGCTTTACCACCAATCTTGAAGCCAATAATCTTAATGAATCCACTACTCCCTATGGTACTATTAAACCAAAATTAGTTATTGAGGAGCTTCTTAAAATTAATGTCAACTTACATAAGGATACTTTCACCCTTCAATTTGATGGTGCTAAATGCCTTCAAGGAGTTAGGGAAGGTTTAATTATAATGAGTCCTCTTGGAAACATCATTATTTAGCTTTTCACTTCACCTTTGATGTCACCAATAATGTGGTCAAATATGAAGCTCTTATCTTAGGCATAAGAGTTACTCTTGATTTAGACATTCAATACCTTCATGCTTTAGTTGACTCTTTGCTTATTTTTTTCAAGTTAGTGATGATTTTCAATGTAAAATTGAGAACCTCATCACATATCATCAAATTTCAACCACTATTTATAAGTATTTCATCTCTTTCACTATTGAGCTTATTCCTAGATATCATAATTCCATTACTGATTCTCTTACCTCTTTAACATCTCTATTTCATTCCTTTTCGATCCTAATTTTCTTATACAAATAATAAAATCTCCATATTTTACTCAACCACTAGATTTGATTATCTATCACATCAATGTTTTTACCATTTGACAAAGCCCATGGTACCAAGACATCATTCAATTATTACAACATCAAACTTATCCTCCTAATTTAGACTCTCATGAAAAGACATGTATTCATAAAGAAGCTTTCAAGTATGTATTTTGACATAACATCCTTTAGAATTGCAATGATGAAGGTACCTTACTCTATAATTTTATACAATATGAGGTCCTTCCTCTTCTTCAACAAGAACATGGGGGCATTTATGGTGGCCACTATAGAAGGCATGTTATAGCCCTCAAATGCCTATGTATGGGTTACTTTTGGCCTACTCTTGAAAAGGATGTAATTAAATATGCAAAAAAAATTAATCCTTATCAGCTTCACAATCATCTAATCCATTCAACTCTATTCAAAATTCAAACTATCAAATCTCTTTAGCCATTTTCCACATGGGGATTCGATCTCATTGGTAAAATACCTCACTTCCAAGATGGACATGTGTTTATCATCACCACTAATAAATATTTTAACAAGTGGGTATAAGCTATGCCCCTTGTTAATTTCACTATTCTTATGATTTTGAATTTTATTCTTAACCAAATCATTTACCATTTTGGTGTTTCCCATACCATCATTTCAGACAATGGTGGCAATTTTTAAAATAGACATGTTAAACAAATTTACAACAAATTCAAGATCAATCACAAATTTTTCATGCCTTATCATATACAATGTAATATCTAAGCTACATGAAGCCTACATATATTGGCATCTTAATCTTTACCCTACCCTTTGGGCTTATCAGACTAGCATAAATACTACCACTGGGCAAACACTGTTCTCCCTAGTCTATGGTTCTGTGTTAGTTCTTCCTTTAGAATTTTATCTTCCTTCTCTTTGTATATCTCTTCATGATATCATTCCTAATGAATAATTACATGAATCTCATCTTCATTTTATTGATCTACATGATGAATGTCATCTTTTTAACTTACAACATAACCATCAATACAAGGCTCACATTACCAAAAAACATAATAAATGTGTTAAAGTCCACACATTTAATGTTGGTGATCTTATCCTTAAATTAGACTACACCCATGATAAACAAGTTAAATATGCCCAAAAATAGTGGGGCCCATATTTAGTCAAAGATATTCTTGGTCCAAGCACCTACCATCTTCAAATCAATGAGGGTCATGTTTTCAAAGATCCTACTAATGCATAATTCCTTAAAAATTAATTTGCTTAAACATTTCCTTCTTTTCATGATTTCTATCTAAAACTTTTTATAGGTTATTTATATAGGTATTTCCCTCTACAATAACTTCCCTCATTTTAGAAACCTTTAGTCCTCCTTTTTGGTCTTTTGTTTTCTTTATGTACCATAGTTTTCTTTATCTTCTTACATTTCCTCTTTTTGACACCTCTTGGGGTTTTCTTTTATGAGTTGATTTATAAGACCGAATATAGGACCTTGTATTCCTCAAAAAATTACCATGTTTTACTTATTTTTCTCCCTAATGTTTTCTAGTTATTTTCTTTTTGACACCCCTTAGGTTTTTATTTTGTGAGTTTCTTCATAAAACCATGGATAAGACCTGACATTCCTCATAAAATTACCATTTCTTTTACTTACCTCACTTTATATTTCACTTGCTTGTTGGAACCCTTGTGGGTTTCTCTTTGATGAAGTTGTAGTATAAGACCATGGATAGGACCCAACCCTCATCATAAAATTACCATATTTTCATCTTTTTACATCCTTGTTCTCAAAATTTAGCTTTTTCTTCTTTTGATAGATGGAATTTATACAAAAATCTATGTTAACATGTTTTTCCTCCATTTCCCTCATTCTTATGATAAGAAATCACACTTTACTATCATAATATCCCTTTTTTCCTTTTTAACATTTTTTGTAATTTAAAGTAATTTAAATTGTTCCATGTGTCACTCCTCTTTATTTCCCCTTCTTTTCACTCCATATTGGATAAAACAAGGTCAAAGTCAAGATAACACTTTTATTTCACCTAGATTTATGAGACTCTTAGAATTAATGCTATTTGAAGTTATCTCTCTTAGTAACCTTGCCCCAAGTATTCAAATTAAATTCATCTTTAGCACCTATATTTGGTTTTCCAAATCCATATGAAGGAGAAATAGAAAAATCCATCAAGAAATTTAAAATTCAAATCACTTGAATCAAAAGGCAATGATATCTAAAAGGAAACATATAAATTTCAAAAGTAAAAATCACAACAAAAGATGTGATTGCAAGCACATTTCCTATCTCTAATCGAAGCTCAAAATCCATAGTTGGCCTCACATAGATATAATATCCTTTGGCATGTAGTAGGCCAATAGATTAGAATAGGGGAATTCAAAAAACTCTATGGTCCTACCTACTTTCTCACACAAGTACCAAATATTTATAGTAAACCGATGGATATATAAGGGGCCCTAAGGAATGTGCAACATGTAGTAGGGAGGTATGCCCATTTTACTTTTCATGCATATAGCCTTCATGGGATGATCTATATACTCCATTAGGTGACCTAAGACTTGTGTGGATAAGAGAAGTTTTTTAGAGTCCTTAAGGTTGAAAGTCCTCTTGTTTTTACAAACCTAATTTGAGTGTTTTGAATTTGATGAAGAGTTCCTCTACCTTGATTTTTCCTTCATTATACCCTCTACCCATTTCATCCCTCCACTTGATAAGAAAATTTTGATTCCAAATCTATTTTCCCTTCTTTAATTCCTTCTTTTTCATCTCTTAAAAACATGGTAACATGACTTTGTTTTATTTTTATCTTTCCTTAGAATGAAACAACATGTTTGAGCAACTATGGATTACTTATTTATTTTTCACCATGATTTTACATTTCTAAACTTACTCTACTTTCCTTTTACCATTTGTCATTGTTTTACTATCCTATTGTTATGGTCACCTGAGTTCATACCTTTTTTCCATTAATGAGTAAGGTTGGCTTGTTACTTCTCACTTGGTAATGTTGTTTTCCCTTTTATGCACCTTTTTCCATTGATGATTAAGATGTGGATTGTTATTGTTTACTCATTAATGTTATTTTACCATTTTGTTTCTTCTTTTACCATTGATATATTTGATTACCATCTTGTTTGACATGTATCCTTGGTTTGACTTGATGAGTTTGCCTTTCTTACTTAAGGATAGCTTGTTTGAGCTTTTTAGTATTTAGTAGCCTTAGATATTTGTTTACCTGATTTACTCTTGTTGTTTGACTTGGTCATTTCATCTAGCATAGCACTTGTCATCCCATCTTGACAAATTTTCCAAGTATGTCTCATCCTTATATCACTAGATATCTTTGCTTTTCTTACATTTATTTGTTTTTATCTTTAGTTTTGTATTCTTGGGTTTGTCAAAATCAATCTTTGTACCCTACACAATCAAAACTAATAACACAATAGACAACCATCTTATGATAAAGGTAAGTTAGGGTATGCATTACATTTAATTTTTAGTCATTTAATTTTTATTTATTTACTTGTCAATAATTTACTTTTCAATCATTTAATTTCAATTATTTTTGCTTTAAAATGTTGTAACTTTTTTTTAGCATCAATGGTGTGTGTTACTATGTTATTTCTTGAAGCACTATCCCCTATTGCACCTTAGTGACACACGATGAGCTTTGAGTGGGGTATATGTATACACATAATATTTTCAACTTTTATCAAATATTGATGCTTTATAATTTAAAATAACCCATGAAGACTTAATATCTTTGAGTGCATGCCTTAAAAGGTACACTGAGAAAGGGGTGGGTAGACCTTTGGTTCTTCATAAGATTATGGTCCCTTATTGCCACATTATTACCAATCCAACTAGATCCTAAAACCATTTCCTAAGCTATTACTCCTCACTTGCACACTCTAGGCATTTTCTTCTTTCTATCATTCTTTTCCTCACCTCAATCCCCTTTGGATAGTTTATTTTACTAGGTTGACTGGGTCAAGCCTATACTATTTTTGGGTTTTTTCACTTGAGAGCTCTGTTAGCCCTTCGACTGACCTAGTTCAGGGCCTCGTGATTTATCTTCTAAAAACATACATGGTCAAATAGTTTAACCCTATATATTTGAAATTTTTGGGAGGATTGAGGGAAATATTCACCTATATATACAAGATCATTTCAACATGTAATAAAGAGTTATTATTTGCTCACACTTTTTTACAATGTACTCTTCCACCATTCTACTTGAGGAGTCTTATCATAGGGTTTATACTTGGAAAATATAGTCTTGTGGATAAGTCTTGGATTTTTTGGCCTTTCTTATTTATCTTTACAAACCACAATAACCTCTTGCAAAGCCCCATTGGGCAAGGGAGAGATTGAGTTTCGATAGGTTCACATTTAGGTAAGTATATTCTAACTTTGTTCTCCTCTCTTTTAGTAGATAAAAGTAGCATAAGTATTGGCTTGAATAATATTACTCTTCACATTCCATGTATTAGTGTATTAATCATACTTAAATTAATTTATATTCTCTTATACATGTTTTTATTGCTTTACTAACCCTTCATATTGTGCCACAAGATTTGGTGTGCACTAGATTAGATTTACTTTCTTGTTAATTAGAATAGAGTGAACATTAAACCTAGGACTCTTTTAGGGTTATTGCATTATTGTGTTAGACTATAGGATTTGTAACCCTTCCTATCATGGTGTATTGTGACAAGTGATCCCTTAATTGGGTCTCGTGGATCCCCATATTGGTCATGCCCTCGCTTAACAAATGTATCCCCAATCAAAAATATAGATATGCTCTATCTTTT